>CM053606.1:80321842-80340212 GCA_028646535.1 Procyon lotor | reverse complement strand
CCCCTCCCTCTCTCTCTGTCTCTCTCTCTTTCTCTCTTTCTCTCTCTCTGTCTCTCTCTCTTTCTCTTTCTTCTTTCTTTCCTTCTTTCTTTCTTTCTTTCTTTCCCTTCCTTCCTTCCTTCCTTCCTTCCTTTCTTTTCTCAGAGATAGGCAGGGAGATTCTGTAGTTTTCCTTTGCCTTCCTTTGATTCCAGTACCAAGTACCAAAAATTGGACTTTATTTCATTAAGTGTTCAGAATTTATAATGCACAAAAAAATGGGAGAAGCTGCTGCTAACTCACGTGCCTCCAAGCAAAACCCCTCTTCTATTATTGCTTCTAATTTGCTTGACAAGAAAACCAGATGAATTCGTTAAGACTCTTTCAGTGCAGAAACCCAACTCAACCAGGCTTAAGGAAAAAGTAATTTATTGCCTCCTGTAACTGAAAAGTCTGAGTTTTAATCATGAGCGGTCCCAGGGCCCCAAATTATAACATCAGAGCTGGGTTCTTCCTCTGTCTCTGCCTCTCCATCTCTTGAGAGACTCTCCTCTCTCTCTGCCTCCTCTGCTGCTCCATCTCCTTGCTCTGGTTTTTCCTTTACATTGGTTTTATTTTCCAGCTGAATTCTCCCTGTGATATCCCACATCAGTCTGACCTTACATCTTTTTTTTTTTTTAGTAACATTATCCTATAGGATATAGTTCATGTAAAAATTGACAATTTAATGAAATAAAAGATAAGGGCTGATACTAATATTCAACCTTACTAAAAGTCTAATATTTTTTTGGTTTTGTTTTTTGGTGGGTTTTTTTTGCCTATGTATGAAAAAAGCTATTACTAAAGATAATTCTCAGAGTGTAAGGAGTTTGGGGGGCTGGACACTCATTCACAGCTGGTAAGTAACACATTTCGACAATCTTTCCGGAAAGCAGTAGCAGGATTTTTTTTTTTTTTTTTTTAGGATTTTGTTCATTGTAACAGAAACTAAGCTTAAACTAGTTTAAGCAGAAAAGGGGTATTTTTTGGCTTATGCATTGAGAAGTTCAAGGAATGGAAGTGACTTTATGCAGATTGATCCAGTAGTTCAAATGATTCCTTCTGTCTCTACCTCTGCCTCTGTCCCTTTCATTGCCTGCCTGTGTGTGGCTATATTCTCAGGTAGGCTCTCTCTACATGGTGAAGAGAGCTGCTGCAGACCCAAGCTCACATTGTCCTTCCTGCCTACTGTCTGGGTCAAGGGGATGGAGTTCTCTTGATGGCCAGGCCAGGTCACCATGACATACTAGGGCCTGGGAGCTGCATGCGCCCCATCTGGGCCACACGTTTGGGGTAGGATTACTATAGAATGGGAAAGGATTCTCCAAAGGCAGGAGAGCTGGGAAGGCAAAGATTGTGTCTATACCAAGGACAACTTGACAATATGTACCCAGAGTCTTTAGAATATACACGTTTCTGAGCTTAGCAACACCAATTTTGGGACTTAATCCTAAAGAGAGGACCAGAAACAAACTTTTAGTCCCGCTGTTCCTGTGGTGATGGGTAGGAAGCGGAGAAGGAGGCCAATCTGGCCTTAAATCTTAACCACCTAGCAACCCCATGAGGGCTGTAAGCAAAGTTCTGGGTAGGGCTGTCAACGGCCCAATTTGGGCCACCTTCCCATTTCAGAATCAGTCACTGTGGCCAAGGACTGGCCAGATCTAGGCCACATGCTCATTCCTGGACCTTGTGGGTAATAACAGTCCTACCAAAACCACAAAACTGAAAGTTAGAGAGACCTAGTTTCCCCCAAAGCAAATCAGGGTGTTTTTGCCTAAAGAAGAAAGAATAGACAGTCAACAAGCAAAAACAATAGATATTCACTACATCAGATAACTAAACCTTTAGAACAGGATCTAGAATCATGGCAAATTTGCTCTAAGTGAGGATCTAGGAATGTTTTCTAAAAATAAAGTCAATCAATTCTAGTATATAAACTTTGTGACATATATTTTGGTAGTTCCAAGTGGTTTTGCAAAGCTGAGGGCATAGATACGTTCTTGCAGAATCATCTTCCTCTGTCAGCTCTTTAAGTGCAAGCATTTTTTAGGGTTTTATTCTCTGAATAATTAAGTTGTCACATAAACGATCTCTAGAGAAGATGAGTTGTACCATAATCTGACAAGCTGTATTTCTCTCTTTCAGAATTGCACCAGCAAATCATTAGGTTTCCAAGAGAGCCTTGCAGGATACTTAAGCCACCTGGAGTACAGACAGAACAAGTCCTAAGTGTAGAATTTAAGAACTAAAGGGATCTGGGATTGCTTTCCAGAATGAAGCTAATTTTCAAAAGGAAGAGTCAATTCAATAAATACCAATGGATCACTTTCATTACCTATTGCTTCCACAGTATTCATATCCCCATTTTTCCAATGATAGCACCCACATTTTGCTTAAGGCAAGCCATTTGTAGCCAAATGGTTTGGGTTTGATAAATCCCACCTCTGGCTTTTGAGGTAGGGTCTAATTGATTTATGGCAATGCTCCTGGTCATGACAATTCATTCAAGGATGGAAAGGCCGAATTCAAGCCAATTATCTCAATTTTTGGACAACTATTTGAATGCCTAACAATTTCTTTTCCTCTCCCACCCCCCTTTATCTGGACATAAATTCACAAGCACATAACCTCAGGAACTATTGGCAGCCATCCTGGATTAGGAAGGGAGAGTTTGCCTGAGAATGAAGCCAGTCTCAAGAAAAACTAAAACAGAAAACTTGGCCACATTGTTTGAGTTGCTGGATGAGTCACATTGAGTTGCTGGATCATGCCATGCCTGAAGTGATATACTGTTCACTTTTTGGTAATGTGCACCTATAAATTCCTTTTACTTTTTAAAGTGAGTTTGAGTGGAATTATCTGTTACCTGTTATTCTGACACCAATTCCAACTGCAAAACAATTCTGATGCTAGCCACCCAGAGTTAGTGTCAGACTGTGCAGGTTTAAGGGCACAGTCCTGAGCATGACTGCCCTCACTTCAGACATTGGCCACATCTGGGGACCCCCCAGGCCAGTCACACTTTTGACCATTTGGTGAAAATTTGTGACCCTTTCATGTTCAGAAATTCGCAAGAATGACTCACAGAACTCAGGAAAGTGCTATACTTAGAATTAGTTTTATTTTAAAAATACAAATCAGGGTCAGCCAAATGAAGACACACAGGGTGAGGTCTGGGTGGGTCTTTTCTAAAAATTTGTTTTTAGAAAGGTGCGAGGGAGGCGCAGAGGGAAAGGGAGAGAAAGAGTCTTAGGCAGACTCAGACTCCACACTCTGCACAGAGCCTGACGTGGGGCTCAATCTCACAACTCTGAGATCAGGACCTGAGCAGAAACAGGGTCAGCCGCTTAACCAACTGCATTCCACCCAGGCGTCCCATGAGAGGGTCTTAAACACGGAACTTCCATGCCTTCTCCCAATGGAGTCCAGACACATCACCTTCCTAGCACACCTATGCTCACCAACCAGGAACTTCTCTGAGCGGAGGAGTCTGGAGATTTTACTGGGATTTCATTACGTAGGCATGTTTGGATAGTTGGCTAAACTCAGTCTCCAGCTATGTTAGAGAGGTTTCCGCAAGCTGTTCCTCCTTTCCCTCTTCTGCCTCGGTGTTCGTTCATTCTCTTATCACCCACTTAGTTCCCACTCTCATTCCATGCCACCTTCCCACAGATTAGGCCTCACTCCATCAGCTCCCCTGCTTTGATTAAGCCCCAGGGGACTGGCTCATTCTGGAACAGCAGGGGTAGAATTTCTTTGAGTCTATTTAACCTGCAAATTCTGAAGACTTTCTTGAAGATCCTCATATCTGAAACAGTAGTTAAGGAAATACTTACGTTGTTTCTCATTACTCCTTCTTGTAAAATGTCTTTTTGAGGTTCCTATCATACATGCACTCATCTTTTTTCACCTCCCAATGCAATTATCTTTCAAACTCTTGGTCATTTTCCTTATTCTTTAACAAGCACCTGGCTCACGGCCTTCCTCCCCTCCTCAACTTCTGCCGTTCTCCTGGGCAATTCTAAGGTCCACATGGCTTCTCAGTTTCATATTCTTATTATCTCCAATTCAACAAATTTCTTCTCAACTCCACATCACCCATAATCCTCTCTTCTTTTCATGCTACAATCTCTCCCTAGGCTCTCTTATCAATTCTTAAGGCTTTCCATACAATCTGTGTGTTCATGACTCTGTTATTTTTCTAGCCCAGACCCCTCTTCTGACATCCGTACCTCAATCTATATTCAACTTCCTTTTTGGCATATCCCTTTACATGTCTCATATTCAGGCATCTCATAATCATCCTCTCAAAACTTACCTATTGCTCCTTTGATTCTCCTCTGGCAAATCTGCTGTATTTCAGCAAATGATCCCACCAGCCATTCAATTGTGCAATCTACCTTCTCCATCCCCTCATTTATTCTACCACTAAGTCCCACTTTACCTCTAAGATATATCTTGAATTTATTCCTCACCATCTCCATTATCAACCCAGCCCAACCTATCATCACTTCTGCCCGGACTACCGCAATAATGTCCATCTGGTCTCTCTGCATTCATTCTCGCAGCCTTTCAATCCATTCTTTACATAGCAAGCATCAGGACTTTTTTTTTTTTTAAAGATTAATTTACTTATTTATTGGGGGTGGAGGTCTCTTCCTTTAAGAAGTTCAGTTTAATAAGAGGCATGCATATATGCAAAAAAAATTCACCACTTTATAATAAGTGAAATAGAAGTATGGCCACAGAAATACTTATCTATGAGAGTTAAGAGAGGGCAGTTAAGTAGAAGAACCAACATGTCTTAAAGACAGAGGCAAGGACATCAGGAGATACAAGAAGTTTGGTGCTTTTGGAGAGTTATGGCAAGAAGGTGGCAGGAGGCACTTTGGGTGCTGTGTTAAGGGGCTTTAAGTTTATCCAAAATGCAAAGATGGTGTCCCCTACGAAGAGTTTTAAGGAGAGGCATGAATAGTGCTATTAAATTGGTAGCAGTTTGAGAAAAAGGTCTGGATAAATAAAGGTGAAGGCAAAATGTCAAGTAGGAGAATACTGAAATAGTCCCAGCAAATGATGATGGCAACTGAATAAAGGCAAAGGTAGCAGGAATAGAGAGAAGGTGGGTTGAAGATGTATTTAAGAGGTACAACTGGGCTCCTGGGTGGCTCAGTTGGTTGAGCGACTGCCTTCAGCTCAGGTCATGATCCTGGAGTCCCAGGATCGAGTCCCACACAGGGCTTCCTGCTCAGCAGGGGTCTGCTTCTCCCTCTGACCTTCCCCCTCTCACGCCCGCTTGCTCTCATTCTCTCTCAAATAAGTAAATAAATAAAATCTTTAAAAAAAAAAAAAGAGGTAGAATTGATAGGACTAGGTGACTGAACAAAACAGATAAATTCCTTGTCCTCATGGAGCTTGCATTCTAGAATGGAAGGCAGATAATATGTCCAATAAACAAATGCATACATGATATGATCCCTTGTAGTATTACAGGCTGTGAAAGAAAATAGAGCAGAGTAAAATCGCAGTAAATGAAGTAGAGTTATAGACAGAGTGGTCCCTATGAGGAGGTGACATTTGAACAGAAATGAGCCATGTGAATACTTGAAGATTATTCAAGTAGAGAGAACTACAGGTGTAGATGTCCAGAGATGGGATACATTTGAAGAACAATAAGACTAGTACAGCGAAAGCACAGAAAAAAGAGGAGGGTGGAAGGAGATAAAAAGTCAGAATATAGCAAGAGGTCAGACGATGAATGCCTCATAGATAATGGAAAGAACTTTGGGTTTTATTTATTTTTTTAAAAGATTTATTTATTTATAATTTATTTATGAGAGAGAGGAAGCACAAGTGGGTGGAGGGGCAGAGGGAGAAGCACACTCCCCACTGGGTAGGGAGTCTGATGTGGGGTTTGATCCCAGGACCCTGAATTCATGAGCTAAAGGCAGATGCTTACCCGACTGAGCCACCCAGGCCTTCCCGGATTTTATTTTAGTGTAATAAAAATCACTTGAAAGTTTTGAACAGAGAAGTGGCATATTCCAACTTACACTGTAAAAGGATCGTTCCCAATACCCTACAGTGAGGGAAGTGTGGAAGCTGGGTACCCAGTTAGGAAGGGATCTAGGTGAAAGATGATGGTGGCTTGGGCTAGAGTAGAAGCGATCAAGGTGATGAGAACTGGTCAGAATTGGCATATGTTTTGAAGGCAGAGCTGATGTAATGTGTTGATGGGTTGAATGAGGGTAGAGAGGAGTCAACAATGATCCTAACATTTCTGGTTTGAGCAACAGGCTGAATCATAGGGAGCCGATTACTGAGATGAAAATTGAAGAGACTTAGGTTTGATAAATGCAAGGATTGTTTTAGACATGTTTAGTTTGGAATGCTGTTAGATGTTCAAGTAGAGTAGGTAGTAGAGATAGAAGTCTGGAATTGAGGGGAGAGGTTGAGCCTGTAGATATAATTTTTGGAATCATTAGCATATAGATGACATTTAAGATGATAGAATTGGTTAAGATTTTCTGTGATGAATGCAAGCAAAAACTGAGTAGAAGTCTAAGGATGAAACTAGAATAATCCAATACTTAAAGTTTGGAGAAAAGAGAGACGAGCCAATAAACTAAGGAGTGGCTAGCAAGATGAAAAGAAAATTGGGGGGCACCTGGGTGGCTCAGTCGTTAAGCGTCTGCCTTCGGCTCAGGTCATGATCCCAGGGTTCTGGGATCGAGCCCCGCATCGGGCTCCCTGCTCTGCGGGAAGTCTGCTTCTCCTGCTGCCATTCCCTCTGCTTGTGTTCCCTCTCTCGCTGTGTTTCTCTCTATCAAATAAATAAAAATCTTTAAAAAAAAAAAAAAAAAGAAAATTGGTAGAGGATGGAAGCCAGGTAAAGACAGTTTCAAAGAAAGAAGAAATGATCAATTGGCCACGCTGTTCTTGGATCAATTAAGTTGAGAATTATATTTGGTAATTGGTGACCTTGATAAAAGTCTCAGAACAATAATAGGGATAAAAGACTCAGAAAAGATTTTATGTATCATAAAGGTTAAGATACAACAGAAAGAGAGTGAGAAGTACCACCATATAAAGGGAACAGAGAAGTAGTGCAGTAGCTGGACAGACATGCTGTCAAGGGAGAGGTTTTTGTTTGTTTGTTTAAGGGAGGGAAGATGGCGATGCAGGAGAGAGGGGAAAATAAGTGTGGAGGCAAAGTTCTTGAGGTGAGTTCTCTAGACACTTGAATATTTAGGCCTAGAGCTCAAGAAAGAGGTGGAGACTGGAGATACAGACTTCAATATGATTAACATATATGAAAGGGGCAAATCTCAGAGTGAATAAGTTGTCTGGGGAGAGTGAAAAACAGAAGCCAAAGACAGACCCTTGAGGTATCAAAATATTTAAGGGAACAAGGGGAGAAGATCCAATAAGGAATACTGGGAAGGAATGTCCTCTATTTGCCAGCTATTTTTATGCCCACAGTACATGGCACATTGTTTCCTCTCTCATGCCTGGAAAGCCTTCCCTTCTCTGGATTCATACCCATCTCATAGTATTTTATGCAAATCTTTATTAGCACTTATTTCACTGCATTTAGATTATATGTAGTCTTCCATCAGCCTTAGCATTCCCTCTGCCAAAAACTTTATTCATCCTTTTATGTACAACTCTTAACATAATGCATATAGTATATAGTAGGTGCTAAATAAATGATGCATGGAGTAGGGGGAAGCTAATCCACAAATAGAATGTGTAATACATAAGCATTAGAAAGTGTCAATATGCATTTTATGACTTTCTAAAAGAAATATACATGTTGGAAAGAGTTCACCAGTGAAGCCATCTGGAGTTTTCTTTGTAGAAAGATTTTAAATTATGAATTCCATTTCTTTAAAATATACAGAATTTTCTATTGTTTAGTAAGTTTTGTTTCTCAGGAAAATTTTGCATTTAATCTAGATTGTCAAATTTATTGGTAAAAAGTTGCTTATAATGTCCTCATTTTTATTGTCTATAGGGCCTGTGATAATTTTCTTATTGCTGATATTGGTAATGTGTTTTTTTGCACTCTTCCTTGATTGGTCTTACTAGTTGATTAATCTTTTCAGTCCTTTTGAAGATTAATAAATTTTGGCTTTGTTCACTCTGTTGATTAATGAGCGTTGGCTCTTGTATATCTGCTTTCTAGTTCACTGATTTCAGATTTTATCTTTATTTCCTTTCTAAGCTTTCTTTGCATAAATTTGCTGCTTCTTTCTCTAAATTTCCCTATGAGCTCTAAATCCTATGGGTAGTTCTCCAGCCAAAGTAACACATTCCCAAGTCTCAAAGGAATGAGCCTGATTTATTAGCCCATGATGCTCAGTCATTAGCTAAGAATGGGTTGTGAAAATGGCCTCAGTTGTGAACATATTGGTGGATCCGGGTCAGTAGTTGGGGCCAATTAACTTTTTCGCACAGAAGGGAATCCAGTGGCCCATTTTCAGAATCACCACAATTCAACTCCTTTGTCATACAGATCTATTTCTTCATTTAAGGGGCTCCTTAGTGGCTCAGTTGGTTAAGTGACTGACTCTTGATTTCAGCTCAGGTCATGATCTCAGAGTCCTAGGATGGAGCCGCATGTAGGGATCTGTGTTCCACATCCAGTGGAAAATCTGCTTGAGGATTTCTCTCCTCTGCCCCTCCCCCTGCTTGCACTCTCTCTTTCAAATAAATACATCTCTCAAAAAAAAAAAAAAATCATTATTTCTTGGGGTGCCTGGGTGGCTCAGTTGGTTAAGCATTTGCCTTTGGCTCGGGTCATGATCCCAGGGTCCTGGAATCGAGTCCTGCATCTGGGGAGGGGGGAGTCCTTGCTCAGTGGGGAGCCTGCTTCTCCCTTTCCCTCTGCCTACTACTTCCCCTGCTTGTGCTCTCTGTCAAATGGATAAATAAAATCTTAAAAAAAAATCATTATTTCTTCATTCGAGGAGAAGATCTTCCATGGTTCCCATGTGGCCTCTCTTCCTGAAGAGAAACATAAAAAAAGGAACGTTAGTGAGATGGACTACAGCAATTGATCTAGAGGCCATAACTAATACTCATCCTCTCCCTTTTCCACTATCCACTCTAAATTCCTCTTACTCTCATCTCAAGTTATCATCTTAGCAGGTCTTGGTGGCTTTTGTGGTGGCATAATCCAAAGCTTTATTCCTGGTCTGAGCTTTTGGTAACCGTTCTCTCCTCAGGTCAGGGATGCTGCATATGTTCACAATTACAGTGGGGCAAGGGAATATCAAGTGTCCAAAGGGACCATATGAATTCTGTAAAAAGCAGTGCTACCTTTTCTTACTGATCAGGGTCAATTATCCTTGTAATGATTGTTAATTCTTCTCTTTGCCTACAGATCCCAGGAATAATGAGTTCAAAGTGCAGCAGTCACAGCTTATAGTTCAAAGGGACCTTTGTTGTGCCCTTAATGTAAATGCAATCCCTTCGAGGACCAGTATCTCCAGTCCTATAGATCGCAGATTATGACAAATGTGGGTATCCGTCTAGTGGGTCATTGATAGTAAAAGTAAATGGAGCTGTTCCTGCATCCATTCCTTGGTTAGTGGGTCCATGTACTTTTCCTAATGGGGTCATAAAGACCTTTGATTTAATGTGAATGACATATCCTGAATAATAGTACGCAATTTTCCCAGAATATTTCCCTTGAGTGGCACTTTACTTGTGCCTTTAGAAAGTCATTCTAGCTCTCTATGAGGTCAGCTTTTTCTGGATGGTAATGGTATGACCAGTGGATCCGATCCAATGGACATGGGTATGCTCCCACTGCTCTTTAACCATGAAGCAGGGGCGCTGATTGGATGCTATGTTACATAGGATTCTATGTAGATCAGGCATTCGATAAGCCCCAATAGAGTAATGTTGGGTAAGGATCTGTGAGTGGAAAGGAAAATCCATACTCAGAATAGCTATCCATCTCTGGTAAGAATGAACCACTGGCTCCTCTAAGATGGAAGGGACCCAATGTAGTCAACCTGTCACCAACTAGCTGGTCTCCTTGAGTAACGGTGCCATATTAGGGGCTCAGCATTGGTCTCTGTTGCTGACAGGCTGGACATTAAGACATCAATAGCTATCAGCCTTGGAAATTTTGAGTCTACGCTTTTGGGACCTGTACATAGTCTCCATCCCTGCCACTATGGCCACTCTGTATATGTACCTATATTCGTTTCTTAGGGCTGCCTTAACAAAGTACCATACATTTGGTGATTTAAGCAATAGATACTTAGGGTCCTACAGTTCTGGAAGCTAGAAGTCTGAGCTCAAGTTGTCAGCAGGCTTGGTTCCTTTTGAGGGCTGTGAAAGAAAACCTATCCCATGCTCTCCCCTAGCTGCTGGTGGTTTGCTGGCAATCTTTGGCATGCTTTGGCTTCTGCTACATCACCCTGATCTGTTTATTTTCACATGTCATTCTCTCTGTGTATCTCTGTCTTCACATGGCTGTCTGCTTGTGAGAACATACTTGAATTAGGGGACCATCCTACTCCAGTATGATGTCATTTTAACTAATTACATCTGCAACAACCTTATTTCCAAATAAGGTCACATTTTAAGGTATTAGGGGTTAGAATTTCAACATGAAAATTTGAGGTGGGATAAAACGTAACCCATAACAGTGCCTATAACACAACCATGCTGGTTCCAAGGTGGCCAATGATTAAGGCTGGTAATGACAAATGGATGAGTCATTTTGTCTACTTGATTGCTAGTGCCTCTTCCCTGGTAGATGCAAGATGTGATATAAAAATCTTCACACTTCATGCCCACTCTTGTATATTCATCCACAAGACTCTATCCCTATCTCCTTATCTTCGATCTTCTAGTCCTTTTCCTTCCAGGTCCTCTACTAGGTTCCCTACCAGGCCACTGATACCTGCCCAAGAATCTATATATACTCTTACTTCAGTCGGCTTCTCCTTATATACAAAGCAGATGATCAGGGATGATCCTTGTAACTCTACTAACTGGGAAGATTTTCCCTTTTTGCTGTTTTTCAAAGACTCTCAAGAATGTGACTATAATGCAGCCACTATCTAATTTTGGTTTGCACCCACATACTAAGCTGACTCATCCATAAACCAAACTTAGGCTTTACCCTTCTTCCTTCAGCTGGTCATGGCATTGGTGCAGCTGTGGTGGGTTACGTGGGGACCTGGGCTACCTGATCATGCATCTTACAAGTGTCCCAGTTGTGCTTGATCTCCATCCCATATGTACCACTTCCATCTTACAACAGATGCTGCTGGGTCCATCTGAACCAACAGAATCCAGTCCATAACAAGTGGTTCTGGACACATGGTCACTTGGTGTGCTGTGGTTAAATGTTCTGTCTCCACCAAGGCTCAGTATCTGGTTCTCACTAGTAGCTCGTTCTAAAATGTTTATAATTCTCTGTTGCGGATGGCATGGCCTTGCTCCAGAGTCCTAGGGACTGCGTTGTGATTTTCCCACTAGGGCTTACCATAAGCTCTGTCTTAGTCAGCTTGTGCTGCCATAACAAAATACCATAGACTGGGCAGCTGAAACAACAAAAAATTATTTTCTCACAGTTCTGGAGGCCAGAGGTCTGAGATCAGGATGCCAGCATGATCAGGATCTGGTGAAAGCTCTCTTCCTGACTTGTACACTGATATACCTTCTCACTGTGTCCTTACAGGGCAGAGAGAGAGAGAGAGAGCTCTCTGTTGTCTCTTTATCATCACATCTGGGGTTAGGCCTTCAACATATGAATGGGGGGAGGGGACATTCAGTCCATAACATTCCACCCATGGCCCCCTAAAATTCATGTCATTGCTGCATGCAAAATACATTCATTCCATCGCAAAAGCCCCAAAGCTCTTAATTCATTCCAACATCAACTCTAAAGTCTCATCTGAATATCATCTAAATCAGATCTAGTGAGACTAGGAGTATGATTGATTCATCCTGAGGCAGCTGTGAATCTGTGAAATCAGACAAGTTAAGCGCTTTCAAAATACCATAGTGGGACAGGCACAGGAGAGACACTCTCATTCCAAAAGGGAGAAGGAAGGGGTGATGGTCCCAAGCAAATTCAAAATTTTGCAAGGCAAAAATTCCACTAGATTTTAAGGTTTGAAAATAATCCTCGTTGGTTCAATGCTCTGCCCTCCAGGTCCAGTAGGTGGCAGCATCACCCCCAGGGTCTGCTGGGTAGTCCCACTCTCAAGGCTGCTGAAACTGCGGCAGTGGCCCTGATGATCTCTCAATCATTTCCAGGGTCATTTTTCCCTCTTTGCAGAATAGTGCATGCTCGCAGCCAAATAGCTCTATCACTCTGTCCTATCGAATTCAGTAAGTCCAACAGCCTTCTTCCTTCATTTGGTCCCATCTCCATCCCCTTCAGTTCAAATTGGCTGTGTTTCTCCTCATATAATCCCATAAATTCTATCAATTGATAATCTAGTTGTGCCATTGGTGTTCTCTTTAGAACATGCTTTCTCATCTTTTATAATATGGATAGGCTGAGAATTTTCTAAATCATCAAGTTCTGGTTCCTTTTTGCTTAACAATTCCTTCTTCAATTCATCTCTCTCCTTTTGCATTTTACAATAAGCAGTCAGGAGGAACCAAACCCCTCCTTCAATACTTTGCTTGGAATCTCCTCAGCTAAATATTCAATTTCATTGCTCACAAATTCTACCTTCCACGAAACACTAGAACACAGTTCAGCAATGCTCTTTGCCATTTTATAACAAGGTTCACCTTTCCTCCAGTTTCCAGTAACATGTTCCTTATTTCTATCTGACATTTCACCGGAATTGTCCTTAATGTCTGTATTTCTAGCATGTACTTTAAAACTCTTCCAACTCCACCCATTACCCAGTTCCAAACCTGCTTCCACATTTTTAGTTTTTTGTTCCAGCTATATTCCCTTGCTGGTGTCAAGATCTGCATTAGCCAGGGATCTCCAGAGAAACAGAACCATTATAGTTATAAAGATGTAGGTATAAGTATAGATATAGATTATACAGCTATAGCAATTGATTTATAATAAAGAATCGACTCACATGATTATGGAGGCTGAGAGGTCCCAAGATCTGCACTAATCAAGCTGGAGACCCAGGTGAGCTGATGCGTAGATCCAGTCTGAATCCGGAGGCCTGAGAACCAGGGGGGCCAATGATGTAAGTTCCAGTCTGAAAGTTGATAGGTCCAAGATCCAAGAGCTGATGTTTCAGTTCAAGCCTGAAGGAGTTCTCTTTCATTCAGTCTTTTTGTTCTATTCACATCTTCAATTGATTGAATGAGGTCCACTTACATTAGGGATGGCAATCTGCTTTACTCATTCTATTAATCCAATGTTTATCTGACCCAGAAACACATCCACAAACATAACCAGAATAATGTTTGACCAAATACCTGGGTACCTCATGGCCCCGTCAAGTTGACATAAAATTAACCATCACAAGCCCCAAACTTCTTTTTCCACTGTAACACCTCCAAGATTTTACAGAAATACATGGCCAAAGTGGCACGGGTGCTTGTGATATAGCCTCAAATTTACCTGCTCTGGGCCCAAGGCTGGAAACCTTCATGTCACCTAGTAAATGGGCTACACTAGTATTCCTAAGTGTGGTATGTGTCACTCCAGAACATAGAGAGACATACCAAGCCCTGTGCATCCTTCTTTGTGGTAGGGGATGCAAGATGGAACGATTTGTCTTTGACTCTGGAGGGCTCTACTGATCTACTTCTGACCAGCTGACCTTTAAAAACACTACTAAAGTGGTAAGTCCTTGAATCTTTAGAGCATTTTTCTTTTACTCTCTGGAGCATGGGTCTTATGGCTAGTATGCCTCCAGCACACTAGGCACTCCTTGCTTGTGCCATCTGAGAAGCATAATATCTTTGATGCAGTGGGTCAAAGTGATATTCTGACATGTTCAGGAGGATGGAATTTCTTTGGGCTTTATTATGACAGAAGGCAGAGCTAACCGATCCTTGAGGCAAAACTGTAAGTGAATAGTTATCTGTCCCACATGTATATGAATCATTTCTGATGCTCTCTCCTAATCAGAATGGAAGATAATTCACTGAACACAAAAGATAAATCACTGGCCACACATCATGTCCTGATGCCTTATTATTCTGCTCCAGAGGCAAGACCATATCGAGCACAGCATGTGCCACTGGGGCTGTTAGTTGCTGAAAGCCTATGGTAGTCCACAGCCATTCTCCGGAATCCACCTAGTTTCTGCAGGGGCCAGACAAGCTAATTAAATGGATATATGATAAGGACCACCTTTCACTCCCCCACATTCTTTAGGTCTTTTATGGTAGCACTAATTTCCACCAGACCCCCCAGTATGTGATATTTTTGTTTTTTAATTTACTATGTTAGCCAGGGTGGAAGGTCATTTTCAGATATTTCCACTTGGCTTTCCCCACTGAGAGCTCTCATTTCACAAAGGTCAAGGCCCTGGTGTTGGTATTGATATTGGTATTAGTAAAACACTGGTATTACTGCAGCTGCTAAGTGTATTAATTCCAATTACATACTTGGGAACTGGAGAAATGACCACTAGGTAGGTCCACAGACACAATGGGCCAAGCTAGACTTTACTACTTTACCCAGAACCCCATTTATTACCGGTCCCCAATTGCCTCCATTCTAATAAGAGATCATGACAATGCTTTGGGTCTTAGGATACTGTCAGCTCGGACCCCTGAGTCTCAAACTTTCTGGTTACTCCTCTTCCCCACTGTGTAATAATCCCTGAAGTAAATAGCCACAGGTATCTTTAGGAAAGGACCAGGGAATCATTACGTCTATATTGCTGCACTGAAGCAGGATCTGCCATCAGTGAGTTCCAGATCTGAAAAGTGGCTCAAATCAGGACAGGACACTGAACAAGGGATAATGGCTTTCCAGGTGAAATCACCCTCAGTATTCTGCTCTTCCATTTTGGCCCTTTTCTGGGTTATAAATGTTAATAGTCTTCCCATCTATTTCACCCTTACAGATGCCAAGCTCTACATCCATCTCCACAATTCCCTGTGAGCCCCTTTGGCTGGCACTCGTCCGATGTTGCTGGTCTTTATAATTGTGGCCTCCTGGCTTCTAGTGACTAAGTGCCACCATCTGGCCTCTACTACTTGGGGAAGGGGAATTTTTTCCCCATAATTATTAAAGAATCATAACTCTGTGACAGCTATTATTAGCTCAGGACTGCAGAGAACTTCTTGGTGGTCTTGCCCCTTACCAGACCTTCTGGTGTATCTTCTGGGCTCTCCCATGAAACACAATCCTTTGATGGGACTTCTGGCCTCACACATATCCACTACAGCATGTCCACTTCCCCCAGTCTTTTAATTCATTCTTCTACCATATATGCCTGGGCAACCCTAAGGTTTCTACTTTGTGCAGCATTGGGCATCACTTTCTTTAGGTCTCTAAGACACTCCAGGAGTGAGCTGTTTTATCCCTAAGAGTCCTTGCCATGGTGTTAAATCCTGACTCAAGAAACTGCTCCTAAGTCAAGAAATTCTTGATTATCCAGTCTAATAGTCCAGCTCTCATGATCAAACAACCTCAAAACTCAATTGCAGGGTACTTCCCTGACTTCTTTGTGTATGCTAGCTAATTCTTTTTTTTTTTTTTTTTTTTTTTTTTTTGACAGAGAAACACAGCAAGAGAGGGAACACAAGCAGAGGGAGTAGGTAGTGGGAGAAGGAGGCTTCCTGCCGAGCAGGGAACCCGATGCGGGGCTCGATCCCAGGACCCTGGGATCATGACCTGAGCTGAAGGCAGACACTTAACGACTGAGCAACCCAGGCGCCCCTATGCTAGCTAATTCTTACAGTTCCTTTGTATATGATCTCTTTCCTTCTTTATCAGGTCAGGCATGTTTTCAGCTGGGTTATGCTAGGATTTGACTCTAATTAGCATGGCAGCCAAGGGAGAAGGAATGGCTCTGTGGTGTTTTTCAACACGGGGAAGTACTAGTTCTTACTATGAAGAGGTAGACCAGCTCTCCAAGCTCTGAAAGTTCACAAGGGTCTGCAGAGCTAACATTCTTAGAGTTGTGCATCCAGATGTCCCATCCCCCATCCCTTGTTTCAGGTTTCTTCAACCAGGGCCCTAACCTGCTTTAGCCACACATTTTAATGTCTCTGGGGCTCTGTGCCTCTATCGTGCCCTGAGTCTGTGGCATAGCTGTTTCAGTTCTTCCACTGCAGGAGATAAGTTACAAAACTTTAGTTTTGTAAGTTACTAAAGAGGTCCTCTGTCTCTCCTACTTGGCCATTAACCAAGGGGGGCCTTTGCGTTTTCCTTATCCCTCCTGAGTGTCAATATAACTTAGCAGTAACCCGCCAACTCCACTGACCATGTAGGCATTGCCCACCCCCACCCCCATATATTTCAAATGCCTGAAACTGTATTCTTCTTTTTCTTCTCCATTGGGATGCTTCCCCAGGTCACTGCTGATGAACTCTTTAGCAGCTGGGTCACCACCTTGTGCTGGGACTACCCATGCCCCTATACTACTCAGGGTAATATTCTCTCTGCCCACCAGGTAGTGAGTAAATTGGTCCTGAAACCTCATTTTATTATCTAGTTTTTTGTTTTGCTTTTGTTTTTTTTTTTTTTTTTTTTGGACCTCTCCTGGTACTACTTGTTTTAGTTTGGATCCTCTGAGCAGTTGCAAGGTGGGATTTGGCATGTGTATTAGCTAGGGCTGCTGTAACAAACTATCACGGACTGGGTAGCTTAAACAACAGAAATTTATTTCTTACAGTTCTGGAGCCTAGAAGTCCAAGATCAAGAGGTGAACAGGTTTGGTTTCTTCTGAGGCCCCTCTCTCATATTGCAGACGGCCATGATCTTGCGGTGTCCTCACATGGCCCTTCCTCTGCATCACACCCTGAGTGTCTCTATAAGCCCAGTTTCCTCTTGGAAGGACACCATTCAGATTGGACTAGGGTTCACCCTAAGAGCTTCATTTTAACTTCCCTGCCTCTTTAAAGGACCTCTCTCCAAATACAGTCACATTCTGAGTTACTGGGTGGTTAGGGCTTCAACATAAGAATTTTGAGGAGAACACAATTCAGCCCATAACGACATGCAGAAGATTTCTTAGGGGAAATGTCAATGAAAGACAAAACGGAAGGGAGCAGGAGAAGGTGGGAAAGTGTGTAAACTGTGATATAGTTCTGACACCTATGAAGGAGAGAAGAAAGGACTGAGTAGGCAGTGTGTCAGACTGCAGCACAGTTCTAAGAGTTTCAGCTAGTATAATGGGTGCTCCGCAAGCCAATGCTGTCCATTAGAGGAGTCTCAAATGGTCCAACAACGAAGCTGCATCACTACCCCTGCCATGTTCAGTCAGGCAGGCCAAGACTGACCAATTATTACTTCTTAAGGGGCCGGCGAAAATCAAAGCTAATTATATCTCTCAATATCCTTGGTGAAAAATCTTTGCTTATTTTTTTTTTTTTAAAGATTTTATTTATTTATTTGTCAGAGAGAGAGAGCACAAGCAGGCAGAGAGGCAGGCAGAGGCAGAGGGAGAAGCAGGCTCCCTGCTGAGCAAGAAGCCCCATGTGGGACTCGATCCCAGGACCTTGGGATCATGACCTGAGCTGAAGGCAGCCACTTAACCAACTGAGCCACCCAGGCGTCCCATCTTTGCTTATTTTTAAAACATTCTTATAAAATGACTGAAGTAAAAAAAAAAAAATCATAAGGTGAAACAGCCAAATCTAAATGTCTCTTTATATAAATAACAAATCATAGCTACTAGAGATAAAAGTAGATAGATGGATTTGGGGAACATGATATCTAGGAAGAGCAAAGGGATCTAGATTACAGATTGATTTGAAATCACTTACAAAATTCTCCACATAAGTATATCTTCTGCTATTCACCCAGGAATATCTGACAACAAGGTACTAATATAGGACATTTACTAACAAATCTGAGTATTTTCAATATTTGTTGGGCTATTGGGGCGCCTGCGTGGCTCAGTGGGTTAAAGCCTCTGACTTCGGCTCAGGTCATGATCTCAGGGTCCTGAGATGGAACCCCATGTTCAGGTTCTCTGCTCAGCAGGGAGCCTGCTTCCCCCTCTCTCTCTGCCTGCCTCTCTGCCTGCTTGTGATCTCTCTGTCAAATAAATAAATAAAGTCTTTAAAAAAAATATTTGTTGGGCTATTAACTTCATCAAACTATTTCATTTACTTGCAGTGGAATGACAAGGCTTCTAATCTATAGATACTTAATTGTAATATATTAAGACCTCTGTGTTTCATCTCTTAAAATGATTATAGCAGCTTTCAATTA
>CM053606.1:80308002-80321742 GCA_028646535.1 Procyon lotor | reverse complement strand
AAAAGAAAAGAAAGGAAATATTAGTGTTAAATTAAATTTTAAGAGTGGCAATTTGAAATACTGACTTTTCTATTTACTCTAATTCTCCAACTGACATATATATTAACCTCTGTATAACTAGTATATTTACAGCAATCAATCAATAATTGTGTATTTACTAAACAAACATTCTAGAGCATCTACTACGTGTGATGTGCTAGGCCAAGACAGGGTACTACTCCTCAAAGAACTCAGATTTCAATTACTTTCCTTTTAAAAAAATGTATTTATTTTTACTGTGGTAAAATACACATAAAATTTACCATTTTTACCATTTTTAACTGTGCAGTTCAGGGGCATCAGGTTTATTCACACTGTTGTGCAACCATCACAATCCATCCCCAGACCTATTTCACCATCCGGCACTGAAGCTCTGTACCTATTAAACAATAATTCCTCCGCCCCTTCCTCCCCTGCCCCAGGTAACCATTAGTCTACTTTCTGTCTCTAATGAATTTGACTATTCTCGATACCTTATATAAGTACAATAATACAGTATTTGTCCTTTTGTGTCTGGCCTATTTTGCTTAGCATAATGTCTTCAAATCTCCATCCTAGTTGTAGTATATGTCAGTTTCATTCCTTTTTAAGGCTAAAATAATATTCTGTTCTATGTATACAGTACATTTTGTTTATTCTCAATTACTTTACTTTTATTTTTTCAATTACTTTACTTTTAAATAGTTAATCTCTCATTTCATTTCTTTCAAAGAGACACCATGAGGCTTTTAAAATTACTTTAAGCTAGTATCTGTAGTCTCACAGTAGCTCCCCAGATGCCAGTTTCCTGCTTTTGCTGCCACCAAAGTACAAGGGGCTCTCTTTTACGGTTTTAGTTTTCAAAACAATTCCTGACCCTTCTGTATTTTTCTTTATAAGTCATCGGGGCAGTTATACACACATTCAGGTGTCTTTTTTTAAAGTAGTATTTTCTAGTTTACGTATAGTCAGAAACATTTACAAATTAGGCAATTTCTGGTATGTAAAGAATTCAGTTTGGGGATCAGTTCTTATTGGTTTCTTTATTTGGGTAGTATCTCCAGTCCAGCTGAGACTATTCTGCCACAGTTCATTCTGCTCCAGGACCAACGTGCCTAGCTCCCAAATATGTTTTAGATACCTTTCTCGGTTTCTGAATGTAGCTCATTCTCTCATGTTTTACTACATTCATTTCTTTTTTGTCTTCTATGGCTCCTTTCATCATTTTTCTCAGAGGGACACTTGGTTCAACTTTTTAATGAAACATTTATTGAACTGATCATGGGCAAGAAATGATATACTAGGCGCTGGATTTTTAATGCCATGACAATCCATTTTCTTGGGAGAAAATAAGATTTCCCTTGTTAACCACCATCAGTTACCGGCTCCCCTTCATTTATGATATATGGGGCACAAACACATTTACCCAAAGGAGATTCCATATTCAAGTGATTTTGTGAGACATTCACCGCCATACCTGATATTAGTAGGGGCTGCAGAGCACCTTGCATCCCTGAGTGGTCAGAAAATACTACTATGCTCAAGTAGCTACATAGATTTACAAGTAGTACCTATGTAGGTATATAGTTATATATACTAATTTCAAAATAACTGTGAAAGAGCAGGCACAATGGATTTAACTGGCATTTTTCAACAGAAAGGCCACATTAGTAGACCGGAAACCTAAATGATACTGTTCTTTTCTCAGAAATCTAACAGATTCCTGAGGATTGCTACTTGGAGCTTTTTTTTTTTTTTTAAGATTTATTTATTTATGTATTTGACATGGAGGAGAGAGATCACAAGTAGGCAGAGAGGCAGGCAGAGAGAGAGGGGAAAGCAGGCTCCCTGCTGAGCAGAGAGCTGGAACGAATGCGGGGCTCCATCTCAGGACCCTGAGATCATGACCTGAGCCGAAGGCAGAGGCTTTAACCCACTGAGCCACCCAGGCGCCCTGCTACCTGGAGCTTCTCCTTGGTTTTATTAGCGTCAAATATCTGATTGTTAGGGACCACAAAACGATATTCCTGCTTAATTTAAGAAGTCAGGACATAAATGATGGGAAAAACAGATCTCAAGACCCAAAGGGCACATTTCTACATTCCCCGACGACTGAAATGCCTTCGTCATTTACAAACTTAATCTAGGACCAACCATGAACTTTTCTTGAGAGATGCGGGGCCGCCTAGAGAAGTTAAGTCTCGACTAGTGGTATCACATTGACCGGAATGGAACCCTGGTATTTCCCTTTCAGTCATACACTGCCCATCAAATGGCTTCTTAACTGGCTATCTTTCTTGAACAAAGAATTCATTCGCAGCCTTTCTGTGAAGCTGTGAAGTTGATCTCCTACCTTTAGGGAAGCTGGGAGCACGAAGCACAAAAAGGCGGCACCGTCAGCTAAATTCTCCATGAGAAAAAGCAGTGAGCCGTACGTATCCCGGACCCAAGGCTCTGGGTTAGCAGATCTAAAACCTGTAGTGGAAAAAAATAAAAATAGAAAAAAATAAAACCAGTACTGGGAAGGGCGGGGGAGGGGGAGGGGAGGGCAAGGAGTGAAATGAAGCGCTGGTAAAATTACCTTGACCAGGTGGCAACTTAGAGACTTCCTGCTAAGGCGCACCAACTTTTCTCAAACGAACCACGCGGTAGGGTAATCAGCGAATGGACTCGCCCATAGCCGCCGCTCACACCCACGGTAGCGCACCCTATCACCGCCCACGGCGAGCCCTGGAGCCCTCCACACAGAGCGGCGAAGACCGCGCCAGAGCCGGAAGAGTCGGGAATCCCGCGAAAGGCTGGGCGGGTACATAGTGCGGAGAAAATGGGACCAACGTAGTCTGGCGCGGATTATTGGAGCCAGCAAGGAGCCTATGAAACCAGAGTTCAGGCACCCAACTCTCCGTACAAGGTCTTCCGACTGCCAATCTTAGAGCGGCTCACACCTCCCTGAAAGAACTCTCCCCACAAACCTTCGGCTCCGAGCGCCCCTAGCAACCACCTGCGATTTAAAGCGGAAGGACGGTTCTCGTCCCGCCCTCCCCGAAACCAACCGAGGCCTGGCAGGGAGGCACGTTGGCCCAATCACCTCGGCGGGAACTAAGACCAACCAATAGGAGGCAGGCACAGGAGGGCGGGCTGAAGGGGTCGCAGGCGCACGCGCAATTGGGAGCAGGCCCTCGATTCTGAGGTGGTGTGGGTGAGTTGGGTGTTGGTGGACTCTTGTTGGTCCTCGAAAACCCCGCGTAGCCGCTGCCGCCCTCTCCTGCCCTCGTCATGTTCCTCACCCGGTCTGAGTACGACAGGTCTGTGCGTCGGGGGGAAATGGGATCGGGGTTGTGGGTGGGCAGGACTGGGGCCCAGGCCCGGCCTGGGTTCTGCCGTGTCATGGGGGCACCCCAGGATCCCGAGGCTGGCCCGGCCTGGGGATCTCTTGCCCTCCCTAGCTGCCCGCAGTGATTCCCCAAGTTAGAAGCGCGCCAGGTCGTACAGCTGAGTCACTACTGGGTCCACTACTGGGTCCTGACTCCGGGCGGAAGCAGGCAGCTCCGCTTTGTGCTTGGGGAAGAAGGCTGAAGGGCCGGGACTCCGACCTTTAACCCGGAGAAGTCCAGGGGTCGCCCCCTTCCCCGTTCATCATTTCGTGAGGAGTATGACTGCCTTTTTAGAAAATGTGAGCGTGTTGCCTGGAAGAAAAAGCAACTAGAGATTCTTTAATGGCTTTCATAATTTCAGCTCCCCTTTCCTTCTAGGCAAGCAACCTCGTTTTGTCTCTTAGTCGTGGAAATAGAGCCGCCTTTTCTTTGGGATGTAGGAGGGCATACTGGGATGTATACTTTTTGCGGATATATACTTTTATATACACTCTCAGCTCTGCACAGGTAGAATGTGGAGTCTGATTTTATAGGAACTAGAATTTAGAGTGGTTCTTGAGAGTTTCCTCATCACACTGATTCCACTAGACCTAAACTTTTCTGACTCTTTAAGAAGCTTGTAGCAGGTTAGTTTGTGTGTGTTAAGGCCAGATCTATTTTCGAATTTAAGGCCCAGAGATTGTATTTATTTTAAAAAACACACTTTCAGGGCTTGGAAATGCTGAGTAATATTAAATTGTACATATTTATGCTGTAGACATTTTTACTTTCAGTTTCTGCTTTGGTCAGTTAGGTTTTCACATAACTACAAAAGTTTTGGGGCACCTGGGTGGATCACTTGCTTAAGCGACTGCCTTCCGCTGGGGTCAGATCCCAGGGTCCTGGGATTAAGCCCCACATGGGGCTCCTTGCTCAGCGGGGAGCCTGCTTCTCCCTCTCCCTCTGCCTGCTATTCTCCAGCTTGTGCTCAATCTCTCTGTGTCAAATAAATAAATAAAATATTTTTAAAAATAACTATAAAAGTTTTGTGTTTGTTTTTTAAGCCGGAAAAGGCAAATTTTTCATTCATATCAGGTGCTTAGAAGCGGTGTTTCTTTGTCAAAGTATATGTTGACCCTGTCAAAAGTTTTATTGTCTGGAACTACCTTTTTGTTTGTTTGTTTGTTTTTTACCTTTTTACTGACTCTTAGAATTTATGTGTGAAGCTTTATTTATTTTTAAAGAGTTTATTTACTTATTTGGCAGATAGAGAGCCCAAGTAGGCAGAGCAGCAGGCAGAGGGAGAGGGAGAAGCAGGTTACCTGACAAACAGGGAGTCTGATGTGGACTCGATCCCAAGACTGTGGGATCATGGCTTGAGCTGAAGGCAGACGCCTAACTGACTGAGCCACCCAGGCACCCCATACATGAAGTTTTAAAATGGACAGCTTTTCCTCCTGTCCTATAAAATTACTATTAGTATTTATCTTCCCGAGCATTAAAAAGAATCATCTTTGGGTGATAGAATTTTGAGTTAGGGTCTGTATAATAAAAATTGTTATTCTTTTTTTTTTAAATTGTCATTCTTATCAAAAGGCCTTTATTAAGATTTTGTGATCCTTTACTTAGCATCTTCAACGACTGCTTTGTGTTATTCGTTTTTGTATCTTCCCAAGAATGCCTAAAGCACAGCTTTTTTTTTTTTTTTTTTTTTTTTAAAGCACAGCTTTTTTACATTCACTTAGCTAATACACTTGAATGCTTGCTGTGTACAAGGCACTGTTCTAGTTGCTGGTCATAGAGCAGTGAACAATATCAAGATTCTTGCTCTCATATGGGAGACTGTCTTTTAAAGAACTATTTATAAAAATAACTGTAGTGTGAGTCAGAAGTGTGTTCATGTCATTAGAAAAATTCAAATCAAGTACTAAAGAAGTTTTGAGAGAGATTGCATTCAATATTAGGGGATCATTGAAAACTTTAAAAAGGACCTGATATTTGAGTCTTGATAAATAGTAAGATTTTAATAAATATAGACTGTGAGAGTCAATAGTTTTGAGGTCAAGAATATAGGACGAACAAAGGAGGGACAATGGGAAAGCACAGTGTGTGTTTGGGAAAATTCTGTATGGCACATATGATTCATGTATGGGAATGGTGAACTATGAGGAAAACAGGTTGGTGCTAGATACTGAATGATTTTTTATGTGTGGTTAAGGAGTTCGGGTCTTACTCTTTAGGCAGCCATGTGCTATTATTTTCATTTTAAGAAGTTACAGAATCATAATTGTGTTTTGCAGAGATTATTTGACGGGAATAGAGGAAGGAGTGAGTCAATACCAGTTAGAAGGCTATTATAATAGTTAGGTGAAAGGTAATGAGGGCGTTGAGAATGAAAGAAGAGTGTTGAGTTACTATGTGGGAGGAATTGATGTAAGTTGGCATATTGTTAATATGGGAGATGGGGAGAAATGAGTCAGAGTTCATTCAGAACTTTGTAGCTTGGGTAACTGGGAGATTGGAGATGTTTTAAAATAAAAATGAAATAGGAATGGCGGGAGATGGAGCTGATTTTGCAAGGATGGCTGGATTTTTTTTTTTTTTTAAAGATTTTATTTATTTGACAGAGAGAAACATAGTGAGAGGGGGAACACAAGCAGGGGGAATGGTAGCGAGAGAAGCAGGCTTCCTGCCGAGCAGAGAGCCCGATGCGGCTCAATTCCAGGACTCTAGGATCATGACCTGAGCCGAAGGCAGATGCTTAACGCCTGAGCCACTCAGGTGCCCCAGGATGGCTGGATTTAAAGAGATAATTCTTTAAATGTTGGAAAATGTTAAACTTTAAATGTTCCAACTTTAAAGGTTGGAAAATGTTGAGTGTTCGGTGCTAATGGGATATCTAAGTAAAAATGCTTAGGAGACATTTAAATTAGCCAAGGAAGAGTCCAAACTGGTAATAGAGATTTGAAAGTATTTGATGCTTATTGTAAATGAAATAACCCCGGGGAACAGTAAAGTTTGAGTAGAGGGCCAAGAGCAGAGCCCATGTTAGGATGTAGTAATACCTCACTAGGATGAAGTGCTTGAATTAGAGTAAAGATACTATATTTGCATAGTACGTTGCACATTACAAAGTTCTTTCCTACTGTATGCAATTCAATATTATCTGTGACAGGGCCAGCATAGTTTTGGTTTTTGTTGTTCATTTGAGGGAACTAAAGCTAGTTGCAGAACTAGAACTTAATTCCAGGTCTTCTGTCCTCACTTTTCTCTCAGTGATTTTTAAAAATTGTTCCTAGGGTGCCTGGGAGGCTCATTTGGTTAAGCATCTGACTGGGCTCAGGTTATGATTTCAGGGCCCTGGGGTTGAGTCCTTAGTCAGTCTCCCCTCTCAACACGGAGGAGTCTGCTTGTTCCTTTCTTGTCCCTCTCCCTCTGGTCCAACCCCTGCTCGTGCTCTCTTTCTCTCTCTGTCTCTCTCTCTCAAACAAATAAAATCTTTTTTTTTTTTTAAGTTGTTCTTTACTGTTAATAACTTTTTTTTTTTTTAAGATTTTATTTATTCATTTGCCAGAGAGCACAAGCAGGGGGAGCGGCAGGCAGAGGGAGAAGGAGAAGGAGGCTCTGAAGCCCCATGTGGGGCTGGATCCCAGGACCCTGGGATCATGACCTGAGCAGAAGACAGATGCTTAACTGATTGAACCACCCAGGCACCTTGAGTGCTGAACTTTTTAAATGACCTCTGGGGCAAGGGGGATGCTGGGATTGTGGGATTCTCCTTTCACTTCTGATTTAACCCAGACTAATAATTCCCAGAGGCGGTATAGTGGAATAGTTAAAAGCTTGAACTCTGCAGTCACATTGCCTAAATTCTAAATTCACCTCTGCTTCTTATATGCTGAGTGACTTTGGGCAAATTAACCTCTGTGTGTCAACTGTGAAATAGTATCTTTCTTAAAATGCTACTTCATAGCATTATTTTGAGGATTAAATGAGTTAAATCATTTAGAGGTTTATAACAATGCCAGGCATTTAGTAGATATGCAGTAAATATCAACTTGTATTATTATCTGTTTTATATTTGGGGATACACACACACACACACACATATAAATTTTTTAAGGAAGTTTTTGCTAAAACAAATTTGAAAATGCTGTATTGTATATCATATTACATGATATAAAATCCAAACTCCATAAACCAAGGATCATCATTTGTTCAAGTATTTTTGAAGTAGACATTGTGTGCTGAAAACTTTTATAGCTAAGACCATGACTGATGCCTCTTCTCGATAGTGATTTCCAAAAGAATGGAGCAAAGAAACGTGGGAAGTGTTTGGGAGAGAAAAAGAAATCTGGCATATAATTGGTATAAATATGTATGGAATAAATAAACTAGCTTGGGCTTTAGGAACTGCACAGATCTCAGTCTGTTAAGATACCAATCCTAATTCATACAAATAAATAGAGAAATGTACCTGTAACTGACTTTTACTAAAAAGTAAGATATTAACAGGAAATGTATGTAATGGGAAGAGGGTAAGGATAAATGCTTATTTTCTTGGGGATTGCCTGGTAGTTTGGGGGCATGAATTTACTGAAGGAATTACAGATTGATTCAGGGTTGAGGCAGAAGGTCACCTGTTCTCATTTGATCAGTTTGAAGTCTCTGAGAGTAGGACAGAAATATTCTATACATAAGTTCCATTTTCTTGAAAAGCTGTTAATGTACAAAAATATAGCTACAGATTGTTGTGGGCGAAGGAGAATAATGGCAATGTGCACATCTTATAGCTGTTTGAGCTAGATGTCAAGGAATTTGAGTTTGTATGTCTATGCTTATTTTTTCTGACAATTTTTAATCCTTTTTCTTAATTATAGGGGCGTGAATACTTTTTCTCCTGAAGGAAGATTATTTCAAGTGGAATATGCCATTGAAGCTATCAAGGTATAGTATCAAGTGGCAAGTTTTTGAAAACTGATGGCAACCTAATGCTTTGTTGGCAGAACATTTGGAATAAATGTGTTTTAGATTTTTTTTTAGAAAATATTTTTTAATCTCCCTCTAACCAACTATTAACGATTTTATTTTATTTTTTGATTTTTTTAAAAGATTTTATTTATTAGAGAGAGAGAGAGCGCACACACAAGCTGGGTGAAGGGCAGAGGAAGAGGGAGAAGCAGACTGCCCCCTGAGCAGGGAGCCCTACAATGAGGCTTGATCCCAGGACCCTGAGATCATAACCTGAGCCGAAGGCAGACACTTGACTGACTGAGACACCCATGTACTCCTACTAACCATTTATTTTTTATTTGTTATTATTATTATTATTTTTTATTTATTTATTTGACACAGAGAGAGATCACAAGTAGGCAGAGAGGCAGGCAGAGAGAGAGGGGGAAGCAGGGTCCCCACCAAACAGAGAGCCCGATATGGGGCTCGATCCCAGGACCCTGAGATCATGACCTGAGCCGAAGGCAGAGGCTTAACCCACTGAGCCACCCAGGTGCCCCCCTACTAACCATTTAAATAGCAATTTCCATCTCATACCTAAAACCTTTTGAACAGATAATTGCTTCATAATTATGTAGCTTTTCCTCAGTGGGGCTGGAAGGACATGCTTGTGTTCATAATCTTACCTATGAAGAAAAGAGTATAGAAGTCTAGAGTTAGCACCTGGGAAATATTTTGAACAAATCTTTTAACTGATCACCTATATTCTTATTAGCAAAGTGGATTTGTACAAGATACTTTTAGGACTGAATAAGAGATGTGTCTTGTTATCTAGTAACAAAATCAAATATTCCAAACAGTATTAAGATAATTAGTAAGTAAGCTGTCTATACTTAAAGTTATTTATCACGTTCATTCGTTGAATTATGGATAATCTAAATTCTGATACAGATTGTCCAGGGTAAGGTCCAGGCATCAGAATTTTTAAGGACTCCCTCAGTGATTCTGATATCTAGCAAGAGTTGAGAATCCCTGATCTAGTCCAACCCTTTACTCTGTGTTTCAATCACCTCTGCATCCCCAAACCCCAAATATTCTCTCTTTGTAGAGTCCTAGTGATAGAATATTTTCTCACAGGATGGCTCATTCTGTTAGAAAACAATTCATAATGTTAAGAAATTTATCCTTGTATTGAATGAAAAGTTTAGCTTCCTGAAGTTTCCTTCATTTGGCCCTAGTTTTGCCCTTGAACCATATAGAATGCTAATAACCTCCAAAGTTAGTTCCTTGCATAATTAAAAAGAGATACTGTGTTTCTCTCTAAGTTACCTGTTTTAGAAAGAGTGTATAGTTGTATGAGAATCTGGAAAAGGGCAAAAGAGATTTCTATTAGTTGAAGACGTAGAAATGAAAGTGGTTAGTTGAAGACGTGGAAATAAAAGTGGTTAGTTGAAGATATAGAAATAAAAGTGGATGCACTATGATAGATGATGGGACAGAAAATGGTGGGCCAGCTACAAGTTCCCGTCTCTGTTTTGGATCATGTTTGCCCTATATTGAAGCCATAAAGTACTATGAAGTATGAAACTATCACAGGTCTAAGCTGTAGCGTTACCTTTGAGCCTCTAAAGACAACAGCCCCACCCAGATGTGCAAACCAAGAATAATCCTCAGGTTTTTTGCTCCTTACTGCTAGTGATTTCCAGATTGCTTAAAGATAATTGGATGGCATCTGATCTCTAGTGTGTATTGGACTACGATAGAAATAGCCATGTGGGCCTTAATAGATGTAACTTATCCTGTGTGAAAATTAAGGCTTTTTGGTATTTCAACAACCTGGTTGTTGCCTTGACAATTTACGAGTTGCCCGTAAGAAAGCAATTTGATAACCTTAAATATTCAGTAGTATGAAAGGAGCTGGAGAAATGACTAAGTAGATGGCTGACAAGTAGAAATTTTCATTTGGAGGAACTGTATGGATGGCATGGGTGAGATACAGCCAGCAGAAGTGGGAAAAAATTGCCTTTAGAGTAGGTTTTTTGGGGGAAGGAAGGATAATCTGTGGCAGTATCAAAATTACCACATGATACGGAGCATGTGGTCATTGGTTACTATGTTATACTAAAAAAGTACTAAATAGAATCCATTCAGATGTTCTCTCACTTCCCTTCTCTGTTTCCCTCGTCTCCACCAAGGGTGGGGTGAAGTTTAGGCAGAACTCTAATACCGAAACATCTGGGGGTAAATGTAAGTGTTCAAAAAAAATTATCTTGATTTTGATTTATTTTATAAAGTAGACTGTCTTGAAAGTATTAACCCTCTTTTGGAGCAGAAGCTTAGGAGGTTATTTAAGTTGGAGGCCAAATCGAACAGATTGAGAATTTATTCTTGTAATATGATAATGGTTCATCCACAAAAAAAGTATAGTACCCAGGGACTATTGACATTTTGGACCAGATAATTCTTTGTTGGGGAACCATCCTGTGCAAGGTAGAATGTTTAGCAGAATCCCTGGTCTCTACCATTAGATGCCGGTAGCAATCACATTTCCAACTGTGACAACCAAAAATGTTGGTTGTCCAGACTTTGCCCTCCAGACACATGTCCTCTAGAGGGTAAAATGGGTCCCCAGTTGAGAACAACTCTGCTAGATAAAATTTAAACGTATGTGTGTGTTCTGTCCCGCTCTGTTCGGTTAGAGACCGACATAACACATATGTGTTTTTCATCATACACAACACATAAAGCAACTAGAGAGCAGCAAAGTGCCAAAATTCTCTGATCATATTTTCTGATTAAAAATGTTATTCTTAAGGCATACGTGTATGTAGTTTTAGATTCGAAAGATAAAATAATTATATAAACTTCGTAACAAAAACAGCAATCCCTGAGGACCGCCCCCTTTACCTTCAGCTTCCCTAAGGCAACACTTTGAAATCTTTTAGCTGATAATTTTCTAGGCATTTACTTCCCTATTTCTAGCACAGACTTACATATTTTTGTTTTGTTTTGCTTAGGCATTATCCACAGACTTTATATTATGGAGAATGATGATTTCTGCCCGTAATGACACACATAGATAGACAGACACCCCACACATACAATTTCCTACTGGGGTGGCGGTAAGGCAAGCCACTCTATGTCATATGTATCATAATTTTGTAAGATCTTTAGTCAGCATTTATATCAGTATAACTATGTAAATGCTGTTCACAGCTGAGCCATTTTTCCATTTCTGCGCAATATTTTCCTGAGAGTTGAGAACTCTTTTTTAAAAAATTTGCTTAATTTAATATATGCATATCATAGAACCGTCCCCAGAGTCTCTCCAGGTTACATGTATCTTCTCAAAGCATCCAGGCACATAATAGCCTATGAAAGATTTGTAAATAGGGGTGTCTGGGTGGCTCAGTTAAACATCTATCTCTTGATTTCAGCTCAGGTCATGATCTCAGGGTGATGGGATCAAGCCCTGTGTCAGGCTTTGCATTCAGTGGCAAGTCTGCTTGAGATTCTCTCCCTCTGCACCTCCCCTTGCATGTGCACGTTCTTTCTCTCTCAAATAAATAAATCTTAAAAAAAAAGATTTTTAAATATGTCTTTGAGCCTTCTCACCTGTTCCAGTCTGGACTAGTTCTCTGGGCGTACTATACAGCTGTAGACTCGGGATATTCTGTCAACATCATCCTGGATTCCTTTTAACTCCTTCTTGTGTTGGCTCCCTGTATCATCCTTTTTTCTTTTTCTTTAAGGGTTTTTTTTTGAAAGATTTATTTATTTGAGACAGAGGGAGAGTGAGCAGGGGGAGGGGCAGAGGGAGAGGGAGAGAATCTCAAGCAGACTCCCTGCTGAGTGTGGAGCCTGACTCAGGGCTCATTCCCATGCCCTGAGATCTTGACCTGAGCTGAAATCAAAGAGTCAAGATACTTAACTGACCAAGCCACCCAGACACCACAAGGATTTTTTTAAAAACCTTTTTATTTATTTGAGAGAGAGTATGTGCATTAGTGGGGTTGGGGGAGGGGCAGAGGGAGAGGGAAAAGCACACTGTCCACTGAGCAAGGATCCCAACACGGGGCTTGATCCCAGGACCCCAGTTTCATGACCCAAGCCAAAGGCAGACACTTAATCAACCGAGCCGCCCAAGCACTCCAAGGATTTTTTTTTTAAGTTTTCGATTTTTTTCCTTCTTGAGCTGGTTAGATTCTTTCCTCCCTCCCTTTCTCCCTTCCTATTTATTTAAGTAATTCCTACACCCAGTGCAGGGCTTGAACTCACAACCTGGAGATCAAGAGTTGTGTGCTCTTCCAACTGAGCCAGCCAAGTGCCCCGAACTGCTTAGATTTTTTTAGAGCTGTTTTTCAAGCTGCAAGTGTTGACCCAAACTGCAAGTGTTGACCCATTAGTGGGTCATGGAAGCATGGAAGAAGACCCACTATGTCTTCTTTCTGAGTGGAATAGAACAGGAGTTATCAGAATATCTTGCTCATAGTTTTGGTGATTGTTTCATTGTGTTTTTTTCCATGTTGTTTCTGTTATAGTTATTTGTATTTTTTGTGTGTTTTGATCATGATACAAAATGTATTTCTTAATGTAGATTTTGTAGATTTCAAAAAGTTTGAAAACCACTGCCCTAGAGAAAACTGCCCCTTCTCATTTCGCGCCCGAAGGGTGTTTTAGCTGCTAGCTTCTGAGAGCTGAATGGGGAAAGAAGGCTGAGGTCCGTTTCTTTCTTTTCTTTTCTTTTCTTTTCTTTTCTTTTCTCTTCTCTTCTCTTCTCTTCTCTTCTCTTCTCTTCTCTTCTCTTCTCTTCTCTTCTTCCTTCCTTCCTTCCTTCCTTCTTTCCTCCCTCCCTCCCTCCCTCTCTCTCTCTTTCTCCTTCCTTCCTTCCTTCCTTCCTTCCTTCCTTCCTTCCTTCCTTCCTTCACAGAAAGAGAGATCACAAGTAGGCAGAGAGGCAGGCAGAGAGAGAGGGGGAAGCAGGCTCCCCGCTGAGCAGAGAGCCTGATGCTGGGCTCGATCCCAGGACCCTGAGATCATGTCCTGAGCCGAAGGCAGAGGCTTTAACCCACTGAGCCACGCAGGTGCCCCAAGACTGAGGTTCTTAATATTAAGCTCGTCAATTTTTACTTAATGCCCCTGTTTCTACTCTAGTACTCTTGCTTTTGACTGTGCTTAGTATCCCCCAATCCGAAGACCACCCTGTTTTATACTCTCCGGAGTCTTCTACAGGAATTGGGCTGGAGGCCATCATCTAGCTTTACAGCATAGGGGAGGGGACCTGGAAATCTGTTTCTTAGGTAGATGTTGAACTGATATTGCAATTTTTAGTTCCCCTATTTCTATTTCCACAGGTCCTTGTTACAACCATTTCCTTTTGGGGGGGGGTTCTATGATATAAAACAGGTTGTTTCTT
>CM053606.1:80283005-80307502 GCA_028646535.1 Procyon lotor | reverse complement strand
AAAACAGGTTGTTTCTTGATTTTCTTTGTTACTGGTTTAGGATTCAGAATTCTCAGGTCTGCTCAGTAAATTATCACCAACCCATCTTTTTTTAAAATTTTGTTGCTATGTCTTTGTCCATTTTCTTTGTCCTAGTATATTTGTGCATCTCGGCCTCCCAGCCCCGGCCCCGCTGTCTTTTAATGGAACTATTGCCAGGCTAGGGGAAGGAGTAGAGCTTATGTGTTCATTCTACAACTTTAACTAGAAGTATGAACACTTATTTTTTTTACATAAAATTCTTTAACAGTTTGTCTCCTATAGTCATGCATGTAAACACTAATTAAGAAAATATATAATGGGTGCCTGGGTTGCTCAGTCAGTTAAGCGTCTGCCTTGGGCTCAGGTCATGATTTCAGGGTCTTGGGATTGAGCCCCTTATTGGGCTTCCTGCTCAGCGGGGAGCCCGATTCTCCCTCTCCCTCTGCTGCTCGCCCTGCTTGTGCTCTCTCTTTCTCTCTCTCTCTGTCAAATAAGTAAATAAAAAAATCTCTAAAAAAATTAATGAAATCTTAAAAAAATAGTGAATTCTAAAAAAAAAAAGAAAATATATAGTAAAAAGCTGGTGTATACATTTAAAAACAGTTATAAAGTCACAGCTTTACACATTTGAAAATTAATGCATCTGTGTATGAGACATGATCATTCAGGGGGCAGATATGTTCAACATGTTATGCATAATGATTCATGGAATTCTTTGGACTCCTTTGCAATAACAGGTTCCAGGAGTCTGATGATTACAGTGGCAGGCATTGCTTTGTAGAACTAACTAAATAATAATGGTAATTCAGAGGAAAGAGCACATTTAGTCATCGAAGGCTTTATGAATGGTGGGTGGAATCTAGATAGGCAGAGAGAAGATTGTATTCCAAGGGAGAGGAGGCACGAGCAGAGGTGTGAAGGTAGTAGGGGATAATAGGGCATGAGAAAATGGGTTGGGCTATAGCTGATGGATTTTGTTGGCAAATAATGAATAATAAAGTTGAAGAGAAAAGTGAGATTAGGTTTTGAGGTCTCTGGGAGCTTATGTGGAATTTATGTTACAGGCAATATAGAGAGATGTTAATTCTTCAGAGAAGAAGTATAATGAAATAACATTTTATTAAATGAGTCAGGCTATAACATGAAATATACATTAAGAGAGAGATTCAGTCGGGGCTCCTAAGTAGGAGGCTGTTGAAGTGATCTAGGCATATAAGAAGAATGACTAAATTTGTTACTCATTTATTATGTGCCAGACACCATTTTAAGCCTTTTATATTGTAATACATTTACTCTTCTTGATGTATTTTACAGATAAAGAAACAGACATAGAGGGATGGTGATTAGGATTATGTCATGGAGATGGGAGATGAAATTATCTATATTGTGAGATGCTAGTGACCTCAAAAGATTAATATTTTTACGTTGGTGGTGGTGTTTGTGTTTCTTCTTTTCTTTCTTTTTTTTTTTTTTTTTCAAGTACATTACTTTTCTGGAGGTTATGTTGTGGATTTGAGAAATACTACCTTTTGGGACAGGTCAGGATAGCAGAAGTGGAAAGAAAAACATTAGAATTTTATTTCTTTTTCCCCACTATGTTTAGAACTTTAGGATCTAGTCCTCCAAAATACTGACATTAAAGTTGATCATTTTCCGGGTGTTTTCAAGAACTTAGTGACCTTTCCCTTTGGAAGAACAAAATTCTACAAATCAGTGCTCCTGCCATCGATAGGAATAGTACATAACTTATTAGGGTGCTGCTTATTCTCTGCATACTAGATATGGCTGATTGAAGCTCTTATCTTGTGAAGTTATGCAGAGATTTTCCTGGGGAGTGGTGAGATGGTTCTTTGAGCTCTACGTGATAACCATAATGCGTTTCTTTTTAGCTTGGTTCTACAGCCATTGGGATCCAGACATCAGAGGGTGTGTGCCTAGCTGTGGAGAAGAGAATTACCTCCCCACTCATGGAGCCAAGCAGCATTGAGAAAATTGTAGAGATCGATGCTCACATAGGTAAGGAGTAGGGGAAAGCTGTTCTATAGGATCTGGCTTGGGTTAGTCTTTGGTGTTCCAATGGAGATGTATTACATAAACATCTTATCCCCTTGTTAGCTATTCTTTCTCAGATAGTAGACCAGTGTGCATAATATGGAAGGAAGCAGTTGTAGAGCTCACCTACTCCCAGAACTTCCTTTCTCCTTGAAATTTAGACTTGGCAAATGTGATGGTTGTTGAAATATGTCAAGGAATCATAGGCCAGCTCCCTATGATGCTTGGGTCTTCAGTGATGTATAATATTAGTCCTGGTAAGAAACCACCAGGAGCAGAGGATTATGTGGAATACTAGAGGTATCTGCTGAAAAGAGGAATTCTTAAAGATCTTTATGGTGACTAAGGTTCAGAGAGCATAAGAATATTAGACTGAGCAGATCAGTCCTCTTCCTCTGCTTTGAGATTTATCTTTTTACTCCCTGCCACCCGCTATATCGCCTACCCACTCCCCAGCACTGATTTTCTTGGTCTCTGTTTAAATTCCTCTGCCTTAGCTTCTGGCATCACTGTACCATTACAGAGTAAGTAGTTCTGCTTATATGTAGTGTGGCATTTTAGTTGGCCGTCCAGATTTTCTTAACCTACTAGTCATCTTATTAATGAAACCTCAGTAAAATGATGACTTGAAGGCCTCACAACCAAATGCCATGGTGACTCTGGGAGCTCGACATTATTTCTTTTCACAGATAGAGAAACAGATTTAGTCTTTTAAGTTTAGAGTATTTTGGCTACTTTATCTCAAGTCACCTGTCTTTTGGAGAGAGATTAGTGTCCCTTCATTCAGACATTCGATGACTATCTTCATTCTCAAAAAGAAATGAGACACAGTCCTTGTCTTTCAGAAGCATACAGCCTAATAGTGGAGGTGAACATGTAAATAAGTAAATGCAATTAAGCGATATAGGTAGGTATTAAGAAAGGCTGTAGTGTGTGTTTAGCAGGGGTACAGGGGAGGAAATAATTAGTTTTGTCTGGGGCCAGTGGTAGTGGGTAGTCAGAAAATGGCGAAGCTTGTGCTGAGTTGAGTTTTAAAAGATCAGGAAGTGTTCACCAAGTGAACAAGTGTCTGGGTATAGCAAGGGAGACACTGGTTCGAGGGAATGGAAGTAAGCAAACCCTTGATGGTGTAAAATGTGGAATACACTGGCACAGCAGTTTGGTATGACGGGGAGGTGGACTGTAGCAAGAAGTGAGTCTGGGATCAGACAGTTGGAAGTCCTTCTTACCATGCCGAAGAGCTTCAACTTGATCCTTTTGCACTGATGAGAAAGATTTTAAACATCGAGGTAATGTGATCAGATTAGTATTTTAGAAAGACCATTCTGATAACAAGGTTGCAGGTACAGTGAAGAAGAGGGCTGAGAATAAATGTAGGGAGACCAGGTAAGGAATTTACTTGAGTCCACATACAGATGATGAGGGCTTTAACCAAAGCAGTAGCCAGAGAATGGAGAAAGTAAGGATTAATGCCAGACATGTTAATTTGATAGAGACTGATAGAATTTGAGATCTAATTGGTTGTGAGGGCCAAGGAGTTTAGAAGGGAACGAACTTGATTTGAGTTGGTGGTATGTCCAAGTAATCTATAAAGGGAGTCATTTGGCTTTATAGGGTTTGAAATGTGGAAGCAAGGCTTAGGTTGGAAATACAGATTTTGAGGCATGGTGTATAAAGTAAAAGCCATAACCTTGGCATCTTGGACCGTTAGACTTTCTCTCTAAACTACTTGGTTTCTATTTGGTCAGGGAGGTGAAAAAGCTTTTGATTTTATCCTAGGGTCTTCCACTATAGCTCATAGTAAGATGGTTATTTTTTATCTTAATTTCTTCTGTTGGGATGTTATTGTTCGCTTAGTTTGAAAGTGCATTGTGATCTCCAAAGAGATGTTTAAGGATGTGATGGAGATGTAAAAGAGATGAAGGGATGTTTAAGGATGTAATATGTGGAAATTCATGTTTGGCTGTTCTTCTGTGTCTTCTATCTTAATTAATTGGACTTCTACGTTATTGTGGATGGTTTTTATTTATTTGTAATATAATTATACTTGTGTTCAGTACAGATAATCAAATAATTTCCCATCTTATCTCTTGGGTATATTGCTGTGGGATTGCTATGTGGCTGTCATGGTTCTTTTCCAGTATTTCAGTATTTTCTGAGTGGATGAAAGAGTCTTGCAAGGATTTGGCCCCTGGGTCACTATTGCTTTTACATTGCAGGTTGTGCCATGAGTGGGCTAATTGCTGATGCTAAGACTTTAATTGATAAAGCCAGAGTGGAGACACAGGTAAAATTAGCATCATCTCTCCTTTTTCCCCATGATGCTTGAGTTCCTTGTTTAATGATGATATAGCTGCCTGAGCTGTATTGCAGGTTATCTGTGTTAATATCAGATGTAGCTCTTGGGAGCGATTTTGGGTAGAATCCCTAGTTTATAACTTTCTGAGGCTTGGAGTTTAGCCATCCAGCCATTGCGGCTTTAAGGAAGCCTGGGCAAATAGTGCTGACAGTCTCTTGCATCTTTTTGATTTGCCTTATATAAAGCAAGCTTTGCACTGCATTCTGTTCCTTAATTGACTTTCTGTGGGAGCACCATGGCAGGAAGTGGATGTAGCTAAGGGATATTCTACCCCAACTGCCTTTGGTGCTGGGCTTGTAAATAAAAGCTCTCCTGTGGCAAGTAATGTTACGTACCAGGTGACAAGTACTGGTCAGGAATACTGATATTTTCTGCTTGTGGAGTAGACCAGGAAGGGGAAAAAATTAACTGATTTGTAAAACTTTTTGCACTTATTTTCAACTTTGCTGTCAGTGCTTATATAAAAGTAAGTCATTAATTTAAACACCAATACAATGATGACATAGGGTCTTTGGGGGAAAGTGGCACTTAGCTGTTAGCATTCACTTTAGTGAAAAGACTAAGCTTGGTGTTTCGAGGGGTTAACTCTGTTTTTCAATGAAATAATCCTCTAATCTGTCGTTGCTTAGAGTCCTTTTGATCAGAGTTTATTTTCAGAGCTATTTCTCTTCCTTTCATGTAGTCCCAAGCACTCAAGTTTAGTGTTACAGAAAACACAATAGAGCTGAGCGTTCAGTTTGCAACCGTAGCTCACTGGGATGTTGTGTAGTGAGATGGTGGGCTGCTTTAATGCTTCTCTTATTTAAAAGGTAGCCTATTTAGGGACACCTGGGTGGCTCAGTTGGTCAGATGTTCAACTCTTGATTTCAGCTCAGGTCTTGACCTTAGAGTTGTGGGGCATCGTGCTCTGTGCTCAGTAGGGAGTCTGCTTGAGATTTCCTCTCCGCCTCTGCCCTCCACCGCATGTGCTCTCGTGCTCTCTCTCTCTCTCTCTCTCTCCCCCTCAAATAAATAAATAAATAAATCTTTAAAAAAGAAGAAGAGGTAGACCATGTTTTACTCTTCTTCTAGAATCATTGGTTCACCTACAATGAGACAATGACAGTGGAGAGTGTGACTCAGGCTGTGTCTAATCTAGCTCTTCAGTTTGGAGAAGAAGATGCAGATCCAGGTGCCATGGTGAGTGTGGTGTTTATGTCAAGTTTTCTTGCTGTTCTAAGGGACCTAGGACATATGTCCTCTGAACAAACCTTTCCCAGCCCCTCTCACCACTTACTTCAATAGCCAGTTATCTTAATACCTCTTGTTTTTTTGGTTCTAGTCTCGTCCCTTTGGAGTAGCACTGTTATTTGGAGGAGTTGATGAGAAAGGACCCCAGCTGTAAGAATAATTTGCCATTTTTCCTGCTTCTTTTTTGGTAGAATTACTTTAATTTGGGATGGGGACTGGTTGTTCAAATCAACTAAGAAGATTATTGTAGAATTACACAAAATGAAGGGCCTCTAACTCTAAAGTTCAGTAATTGTGTGGTGTTTATACAAAGACAAATTTGGGTATTCTATGAAGAACTCCCCTATTGGCACCACTGCTAATTCTGGAAAGAATTAAAAGTAACTTGGTGACTATAGTCATGATGTATTTTAGAGCTCTTAGAGCAAAGAGTCAGGCAGACTCTTTGCTTTAGAATGTTGATTTGATCCTTATCCTCAAATATTTAGATAGGCATACATGAATGCCATTTTTATATCTCCTATACTTCTAAATAAATTTAGAATTTATTAGTTTAAACACTTTTTAAAAAAGATCTGGTTTCTCAGGCACAGAATGTCTTTTGGACCTGTGCCTCAATATTTCAGTGGTTTTCTGGCCACAGGGCCAAGCATATATATTCTTTAGCGAGATGTTTGTTTCTTAAAATCCCACCACTCTTCAGCATTTTAATCCCCTTCTCTTGGGGTGTTTCGCAGGTTTCACATGGACCCATCTGGGACCTTTGTACAGTGTGATGCTCGAGCAATTGGCTCTGCTTCAGAGGGTGCCCAGAGCTCCTTGCAAGAAGTTTACCACAAGGTAATTAAGCACTCACAACTTTTATTTTATTATTATTTTTTAAATCAAGGTATAATGTACATACAATAAAATGGGGAGACCTTAAGAGTTCATTTCTAGGAGTTCGACGGTTCTACCTACCCTTATAACCACCACCTAAAACAAGATGTAGAACATTTCTCTCACTTCCTAAAATGCTTATCTCCTCTCCAGTCACCCTCTTCCTCCCTGGTTAACCATGTTTACCACTAGAGATTAGTCTTGTCTGTTCTTGTCATTTTTATAAATGCAATCATACAGTTTATATTTTGTGTTTGCCCTTTTTTTTTTTTCAGTAAACTGTTTTTGTTCAATATACTGTTCTGTTCATGTTTTTGCACTTATCAGTAGTTAATGCTGAGTGGTATAACATGGTATAGATGTATAGATGTACCACAGCTTGTTTATCCTTTATCTTTATGGCTTTACTTAACACTTATATTTCCTAGTCCAGCTCTTGAAGCAAGTAGGCATTTGGCACTTTTTATCTTGCGGGATAGGAGGTCTTGGTTTTAGGTAACTCGTTGTGGTTGAAGGCTGCCATACTTATTATTCACATGGTTCACACAGGGATGCCTGCTTCCATCAACCCCTGGTAGTTTTTGATTTTATGTGTAGAAAAAATTGGGTTTGTGGGTTCAAAACAGTCCAAGAAGAGATTTGCTAAACCAATGGGCTACCTTTTTAGATCATTTGGGAATTCTTATTCATAGGATAGTCCCAATATTATCTTGCTTCTATTATTAAAAGAAGATAACTACAGAAGTGTAGCCCTTTCCACTTCTTCAAAGATCACTTATATGAAAGTTGGCTTTGATCTGGTTCAAAATAGGGCTTTTTTCCCCTATGAATAAATGTATTGTACTTATTGACTGTTTACTTGTAGAGATACTTGTCATGCACTGTACTTATTAAGCTGCTTGATTTATTATTTGCTAAGTCATTTCTTCAGGGAACTATAGGGGAAATCTTTGAAGAAAGCAGAATTATATTATAATGGTTACTCTTCTTACCCTTTTTGTTTCAAGTCTATGACACTGAAAGAAGCCATCAAGTCTTCACTCATCATCCTCAAACAAGTAATGGAGGAGAAGCTGAATGCAACTAATATAGAGGTATTTTTCTGGTCTGTTGTTTTTTATTCAGATATCATAGTTTCCATTGCTGAAGTTTGAATGGATGGAGATAATCACATTTTTGTGTGCTTGGCTCTTTAGAAGTTATTACTATCCTTTGAGTAAGTGGTAACAGCAGAAGCCAGAATTGGATGAGTTAAAGACAGGAAGGGAGGTGGACAAAACAAGAATGTGCTGCTTTCTCAAGGAGTTACTACTGTCCGCAGAAGGCAGTATTAAAGGATTTTTTGTCTTTTTTTAAGGATGATAAAAGACTTGAAAATACTTTCATAGACTGAGAAGAAACTAGTACATAGAAAAATGTTAAAAGAAACAAAAGCAGGGACACCTGGGTGGCTCAGTTGGTTGAGCATCTGCCTTCAGCTCAGGTCGTAGTCCCAGGGTCCTGGGATTGAGTCCCACATTGGGCTCCGTGTTCAGCTTGGAGTCTGCGTCTCCCTTTGCCTGCCCCTCCCCCGTTTGTGCACGCATGCTCTCTCTCTCTCTCTCTCTCTCTCACACAAATAAATAAAATCTTAAAAAAAAAAGAAAAGCAGAGGTTAGATAGTGATGGAAAAGTTCTAGAAGAGGGAAGGCGTAGTACAAATGAAGGAGTTGGTTTTGAAGAGTAGAACTCACTCAGCTTTATAATGAATACCCATTTTATGTCCAGTACTATACTAGATGCCAAGGGATACAGACACAGAAGATCCAGTTCCCATTCAGGGTAGTATACCGTGTCATATAGGGAACATGTAGACAATAACAGCTTGAGGCAATACTTCTGTGGTAGTAATCAGAATGAATTGTCACAAGAACATGTAACATACTAAGGCATTAGGAAAGCTGGCTGGAAGAGGTGATGCTAAAGAAAAGAAAACAAGGGTATTCTAGGAAGAGGGAACAGCCATGCACAAAGGCTCAAAGCTGTCTCAAATAACGTTGTATGTAAAAGGAATTTTTTTTAAAAGATCTATTTATTTATTTGAGAGAGTGCTTGCTTGAGCACAAGAGAACACATTGTGGGGAGGGACTGAGGGAAAGGGAGAATCCCAGGCAGACTCTTTGCTGAGCAGGGAGCTCAATGATAAGGGGCTTGATCTCACAACCCTGAGATTAAGACCTGAGCCAAAACCAAGAGTTGGACCCTTTACCTACTGAGCCACCCAAGCGCCCCTATAAAAGAGATCTTTGGGGGTTTTCTTACTGTTGGGATGTGAGATAAATGTGAAGTAGTGAGATAGTGGGAGATGACATGACAGTTGTGGACGAGGTTCTGACTGCCCTTATTTAGGACGCTAAAAGTAGATGAGAGAAAAGGAGGCGTAGTTGTGAGTAAAGACAGGGTAGGTTTGCAGGTGACTTGGGAGAGAGGTCCTGTATTTCCCTGGTGGTTGTTTACATCATCTGCTCAGGGTGGGTGAATGCAACAGTGAAATTAAGGAGAATGGGAACTGTTTGGAAGAGTCATTATGGATAGGGAAAAAGGAAGACAGGGAAGAGTAAAAGGATTGTTGGGCTGTATTAAAATACTAATGGAGAAAAATAATTTAAAAAACGAGCAGAGGCTGGAATTGTCCAACAGATAGTTATAAAAAGTCCAGGTAGTAGGCACAGTATGTGTGTACATTATATTTCAATTAGACAGAATTTTTAAAGGCAGTGCAGCTGTAATCACAAATCCATAATTAAGCCAATCAGCACTTACCAGGATATTTGTCAGCAGTACTTAGCATAGACTGAGATAATGTATGTTTGGGTTAATCCCTAGTGGAGGATTGCTGGTTCAGGGCCTACGAATGTCTCTCCAATAGAGCTAGCTTCCACAGGCCGCAGTGGGAGGGCAAACTTGGTTGCCCAAAACAGGGGCTGGCCTAAAGGTGGGAAGGTCTGCGTGGAGTTAGAGGGAGGGGTGAGGGTGGGGGGTGTTGTTACTTGAGCAGTAATGGGGAGGGGAGGGGTTTGGAATGGAAATGGAAAAACTTACTGCGTAAATACTGTTTTTTCATTTTCTTAGCAGAGATTTTTAAATACTTTCCCTTGCCAATCTCTGAGACGACCAAGTGCAGCAAATACAGTAATACCCCTTCTTGACCCTTAGGAGGGATTTTGTCATTTCCTTTCTAGTACCCTGTGTTTCTTGGTACTGAATGAGATAGGGTCTTGGCATTTTTCTAAGACTATCCCCTTCCCACCTCAGAGTAGTTCAGAGGTAGCTCTGTTGTTTTCAGAATGAAGGTTCTGAGGCTTCTTTGGTTCACCTGAAACTGCGAAGGTTTTTAGCTCATTCAGTTTCAGTGTTGCTTTGAAAAGAGCATCAGATGTGTCTCCTTCATTTTTTTTTTTTTTTAAAGATTTTATTTATTTATTTGACAGAGACAGAGATCCCAAGTAGGCAGAGAGGCAGGAAGAGAGAGAGGGGGAAGCAGGCTCCCTGCTGAGCAGATGTGGGGCTCGATCCCAGGACCCTGAGATCATGACCTGAGCCGAAGGCAGAGGCTTTAACCCACTGAGCCACCCAGGCGCCCCCTCCGTCATGTTTTATCATTAACTGCATTAATCCCAGACTATTGTTTTTTCACATTAAAACAAAAGGTCACTTTCACTCGTTCAAGACAATTTACTCCATCAGTACTTTGATGTTTCTAAATGGCTGTCCATCAGTCTTTGGAAATGAGGCCCAGAAATCTGTATTTTTGAAGTATCCGTGGGTGAGTCTGATGGTCAGTCTGAGAAGGGCAGTCATTTGGGAGCCCCTGCTCTAGAACCCATCTCCTTCACCTCTTTTAGGACCCTGCTCCCATTGGTTGTCCCAGAAGGAAAAGATCCCCAGCCTTTCCTTCTCTACAAAAAAAAAAAATTTCCAAGCTGCATCTTTTTCAGAAAATAAAACAGGGGCACCTGGGTTGTTCAGTCGGTTAAGCATCTGCAGCTTAGGTCATGATGCAGGGGTCCTGGGATTGAGCCCCACATCAGGCTCCCTGCTCAGGGGGGAGCCTGCTTCTCTCTCCCCCCTCCCCCTGCTGGTGCTTGAGTTCTCTCTTGTTCTCGCTCTCTCAAATAAATAAAACCTTAAAAACAAAACAAAGTCCACTTTTATTAACTCCTCTTTCTACCTAGTATCCTGTCTTTATTTTTTTTTTTTTAAAGATTTTATTTATTTGACAGAGAGAAACACAGTGAGAGGGAACACAAGCAGAGGGAGTGGCAGTGGGAGAAGCAGGCTCCCTGCTGAGCAGAGAGCCCGACGTGGGGCTCGATCCCAGGATCCTGGGATCATGACCTGGGCCGAAGGCAGACGCTTAACGACTGAGCCACCCAGGTGCCCCAAGTATCCTGTCTTTAAAAAAAAAATCAACTTTGTTGAGATATAGCATACATACTGTAAAATGCACCTGTTTTAAGTACACAGTTCAGTGAATTTTGACAAATACATAATCTGCCACCTCAATTAAGGTATAGAACATTTCTGTTCTTTAAATGTTCTTCAAAACTTCAAAAAGTTTTCTTATGTCCCTTTTTAGTCAGTTCCTTCCCACTGATCTGCTTTTTGTCCCTATAGATTTGTTTTGGGTATTCTAAAATTTCATATAAATGGGTCACACAGTATGTGCTCTTTTGTGTCTAACTTCTTTCACTCAGCATAATGATTTTGAGATTCATCCTGTGTGTATCAGTAGTCTGTTACATTTTATTGCTGAGGGCTATTCCATTCATCCTTTTTTGGTAACCTTTATTGCTAGGTCTCTTCCCAGCCGAACCTTGGGTTCATTGTCCTCACTGCTTCTCCCCATTTATTCCTCAATTGCTATCATTTGTTTCTGTTCTTAATATTTCCCTGAGACTGCTCTTTGCTAAGATAACTCCTGTTTGTCAGATTTCATGGTCACATTTAGACTTATTATTTGACCTTTCTGAAGCAGACTTCTCAAATTTTTGATAATTCTAAAACTAAACATTTATCTTTCGTGAAAACCATTTCATCTTCTTGTCTTTCTAATCCTGGTTGATGACACCACCAGTGTAACTGCCATTCACAGCAGAAACCTAGAAGATTCTGGCTCCCCTTTTACATTCACTGAATTGTTCTCTTCACTGTTTTTGCCCAGTTTCAAGTAGCTCTCATGTCCATGCCCCTTCTCCATTGCCTACTTCCGGTGCCTACTTTTGTTCAGGCACTCAATTTTCTCCTGCCTTGTATATTTTCAGAGGTTTCCTAACTAGTCTTCCTTCCTATAGCCTTACCATCCTTCATTTCATTACATTCCCCCCCACCCCTGCATTGTGCTACTGAAGTTGATTTTCTAAATCACGTAGCTAGTCTTGCTTGTTCTCCACTTAAAAACATCTTTTCTGACTCCTGTCCACAAGATGAATTCCAAACTTCTTTAATGATGTAATGATTTACTGTTCTTAAGTCATATTGTTTAATTTGTTAGGCACCTTGCTAAGCATTTTGCATGCAACTATCTAATTTCCACAGCAACTCTCCAAGGTTGGTATTCCTATTTCCATTTTACAAAAGAGGAAACTGAGGCTTTGAGAGGCTAGGATCATGCCCAAAATAACAGAATTGTTAAATGGTAGAATCAGAATTTGAACCCAACTGTGAGTTGGGGTCCTGTACCACACCAGTATATGCCAGTATAATACACTGTTTTTCCTACTCCTCCTCCTCATTTTATCTCACCTCATATGCATATGCAACCTCTGCTCTAGCCATTCAGAATTACTTTGTCTTGTAAATACATCATCTTATTTCATGCTTTTATGTATTTGCACATTCAACCGGCCCTTCTGCTCCTCCACTTTAAGACACAACTCAAGGGGCAGCTGGGTGACTCAGTCAGTTAAGCATCTGACCCCTGATTTCAGCTCAGGTCATGATCTCAAGGTCATGAGATTGAGCCCCACTTTGGGCTCCCCACTCAGCAGGGAGTCTGCTTGGGATTCTCTCACTCTCTGCCTGTCCCTCTGCTCGCTCGCACGTGTGCTGCTCTCTCTCTAAAATAAATAAAATCTTAAAAAAAAAAAGATACACAACCTAAAAGCTCCTTTTCTTTGTAACCTTCACTCCTTTCTGGCTCTACATATGCTTAGCTCTGTTATAACACCTAACATTGAAGCATTTGGCATCTACCATCCTTAGTAAATAAGAAATTTTCTTCATCTTTGGATCTCTGGTCCCTAATACAATTGTAACTAGTACACAAGTGCTTAATAATTATTAATTGGATCAATGAAAGAAAGTATGTTTTACCTGCTCACAGAGGTTGTCTTTTGTTGGTTTTGTTTTTTTTTTAAAGATTTTATTTATTTATTTGACAGAGAGAGAGAGATCACAAGTAGGCAGAGAGGCAGGCAGAGAGAGAGGGGGAAGCAGGCTCCCTGCTGAGCAGAGAGCCTGATGTGGGGCTCGATCCCAGGACCCTGAGATCATGACCTGAGCCGAAGGCAGAGGCTTTAACCCACTGAGCCACCCAGGTGCCCCTTTGTTGATGTTTTTGTTTTGGATTGGTTTGGTTTGTTTTTTTAGATTTATTTATTTGAGAGAGAGAGAGAGAGCACATGGAGCAGGGTGCAGGGAGAGGGGAGAGAGTCTTAAGCAGACTCTAGTTGAGCACAGGGCCCCATGGGCCTTGATCCCACAACCCATGAGATCGTGACCTGAAAATAATAAACATTATGTAATTGCATTGTGCTAATTCTGGCAATTTTCAAATTATATTAAATATCAGTAATGAATATAAAATCATTACCAAAAAATGCCCTAGTATGCTTAATTTTAAGGTCTAAAGACAAAGACAACATGAGGAAATGACCTTTAAAATGAACAAAACAACTTTTTGGCAAATGTGAAGTGGCACCTATTGCTCAGTATTGCCCCAAAACATGGGGACTATGTTATCAGTAGAGATGATAGAAGACTTGGTAGTTTTAGTTAAATTTGAAAGTAACCATCTTCTGACTCTGGTCTTTTATTGCTTAAATAGATTATATCTAAACTGTTGGTTATTATTAATATCTGTCAATCACAACTGATTTCCTTTTGTCAGTGGAATCCTTTCATCTTCAGGGCCAGTCCTTTTATTTTATTTATTTATTTATTTATTCTTAAATATTTTTATTTAAAATAAAATTTAATAAAATTATTTAAAATAATTTTAGTTATTTGAGAGAGAGTGAGCAATAGAGAACAGGAGCTGGGGGAGGGATAGAGGGAGAAGCAAACTCCCCACCATTCAGGGATCCCGATGTAGGGCTTGATCCCACGATGATGACCTGAGCTGAAGGCAGATGCACCCAGGTGGCCCTCTTGGCCAGTCCTTTTAAAAAAAACAAAACGAACTTTGTTGTTAAGTTGCCTTATGAACAATTTTAAGAGAATACAGTATACCTAATGATAATAGTTATTTGGTACTTATAATGTTCCTAGGCAGTGTTGTAAACACTTTACATATATTAACACATTTAATCTTCACAACTTCTGTATGCGTTAAGTGCTATTGTTATCCCCATTTTTCTGATGGAAATTGAATCAGAGTGGCCAAGAAACAAAGGTCTTACACACACAAGTTTCACTTGCCAGTGTGTAAATACACTTTTAATATATTTCTAAAGAAATCATTAATGGAAAAAAGTACTGACCGCATGTAATTTGCTGCTGCTTTTCTGATACTTGTTGAAGTAACTTCAAAAAATGACAGTGACGCCATTGGTTAACTATGATGGCATTTGGTTAACTATTATGTGGTGAGTTAACCTCAGAATAGAAAATTTGGTCAATAAGAATTTTTATTTGGGAGTCAGAGAGCTATATTAGGAACCTACGGCTGGAAAGGATATCTCTGGGACAGCAGATCCCTTAGTTCCTAATGAACAGCTGCATCACTAACACAGCTTCTCCTGACCTAGTGCTATCTGCAGAGTAATCGAGCCCAGCTTGTTAACCCTTCTCTGCTTTCTTTCCAGCTAGCCACGGTGCAGCCCGGCCAGAATTTCCACATGTTCACAAAGGAAGAACTTGAAGAGGTTATCAAGGACATTTAAAGAAGCATGATCCTCAGAACTTCTCTGGGACAATTTCAGTTCCCCTAAATGCTTTTAACTTTTAATTTCAGCTCCTGTTCTTGGAAGATCTCCATTGTATGTGCATTTTTTTTATGATGTCTGTACATAAAAGGCAGTTCTGAAATAAAGAAAAATTTAAAATTTGTTAATAGACTGTTCTCTTCTAATGCAGTCTTTTGTTTGAAATGCTCGTGTTAGGGGACAAAAAGGATAGTGGTATTAATATTCCTATGCTCTCAGAGTATTCTAAAATTGTTCTAGTGTCTGTCTACAACAGAATCAACTGTCTCATGAATCCCTTGGTGTTGGCAAATGAACTTGGGCTAGTCCAGCTCCTCCCAGAGATATTAATAACACTGTGAACCCATTTCAGTCCTGTAGTTTCTCTTTTGCTGCTTTTCTTATATGAAGATGTTAACAATTGACCATAAAAAACATGTTTTGAGGGTTGGAGTAATTAAGCCAACTACAGTGTTGTCCCGGTTCTTGCGTCTTAATAGATAATTTGAAAAGAGATTTTCACTTTTAATGAAGTTAATTATAAAAGCTGCCATCTTATGACTCATTGAGATTATTTAAAGTATTGGTCTATCGGAGCCCCCAAAATGGCCATATGAAGTAGATATCATTACATATTTTAACAGATGAAGAATCTAAGGCTATATGTCCATGGACACAGAAAATTAAGCTGTGGGACTTGAACTCAGATTTTTTGGTTTCATATCATCAACTCTTGATTTTATAATGCCAGGTCCTTGGAGCCTATACACCTAGTGAGTAATAGGTAAATCTCATTGAAATTTGAAATACACCAGTACTATCTACAACATGGCTAATCCACGCTTAACGACTGAACCACCTGGGTGCCCCATATCCATATGTGGATAATGCAGAATTGCTTGCTTATTATCTTCATTGACATTTGTAGAAAGTTGTAGTCCATGATGTCAAAACAAGTCATGATTATTTGAGTAAGTTGAATTCATACTAAATTTCATACTGTGTTTCTAGCAAAACAAAACAAAAAAACCTTGTGTTTATATACATTTGGAAATTGCAATGGCAGGAAACATTTGGAAGAAAATAATTTTGCCCTAGATATACACATAAGGAAAGTAGAGAACCAGAATATATTGTCACCAATGTTCTGGAGACTGTTCTAGTGATTTTATCCCTGTTATTAAATACTACATGATAGGGCACCTGGCTGGCTCAAGTCAGTAGAGCAGACAACTCTTGATCTCAAGGTCATGAGCTTGAGCCCCATACTTAGAGATTACTTAAGAAATAAATACAACATGATAATCACGAGATTCATTTCTCTCATGTTCACCTTTTATCAAATTCTGGTAGAAAATGCCACTGAAAAATCCTATCACAACTTTCATTTATTCAAATCTAACAAACTTACTGAGTACCTATGTACTATATACCAAGTAGCATATTAGGCATTGAGGATGGAACTGTGAAAATACTGGATACAGTCTGTGTTCCCATGAAGCTTCTACTGGGAAGAACTAGACTAACATTCCCTTGAACTCTGTAGGTTCATGAACAAAGCATGCTCCTTTAGGGAGAGGTAAGAGTTGTGTCTCTGGATTATGGGTATTATGTGGGGGGAAAAAATAGATCTTTTTTTGGGGGGGGAAAATAGATCTTAACATCCTTCCCTCAGCCTTAGCTTACACTACTTTCCCTTCTCGCTGCCTAGGCAGTGTTATTTGTACCTTGGACTCTATAACTGGTGAGAGAGTAAATTTCACACCCTCTACATTCTTGAAGGAATAGGATTTCAGCATTCTTAGAAGTTTGGTTTTCTGTAGAATTTTAAAACTTTCTACAACATTTCTTGTGTCCAATTAAAATAGGATCAGAGGAGCGCATGGGTGGCTGAGTTGGTTACGTGTCTGCCTTCGGCTCAGGTCATGATTTCAGGGTCCTGGGTTTGAGGCCCGCGTGGGGCACCCTGCTCAGCAGGGAGCCTGCTTCCCCCTCTCCCTCTGCTGCTCCTCCTGCTTGTGCCCTGTCAAATAAGACTTCTTGTTTTAAAAAATAGGGTCAGAAGTGATCTCACTAGGAAAAGTGACGGTTTTGTGACATGTAACCGCTTTCTATTCATCTTTCTGCTATAGAATTTATCTTGGAGAAAGGTACAGTTTTTACTAATAAGTAATTTATGTATTTTAGTCTTGCAAGTGAGGTAAGATCTCGTGGGTAGTATTTCACAAGGGAGATCTGACAGTGCAACTTTTGTAGATAGTGCCTAAACCAGTTTATTCACTCAAAAGATTTTCTCAGTGCCATATGGAAAGTACCATGTCCCTAGCAGCTGATACAGTTGATGAAGGAAATACAAATTCTGTAAGCATATGGTTGGTAATAACAATATATTCAAAAGTGAAGGTACAGATAACTTCAACAATTTAGTACTTGTTTAAAAGTGTATTTAGTAATTTCTCCAGGAGATGGCACTGTTGAGTTGTTTTTTTCTTTTCAAGCCCGTAAGACAATAGACCATTCATCTTTGTGTCACCCAAACAAAGAAATATTCCTCTATAGCCCCTCTTCTTCCCCTAGCTAATCACATGCTACTGGAACTGACTGTCTTGTGATCTACTCCATAGTTGGCATAGATTAAAAAATAATCTGTATTTTAAAAAATAATCTGACACATGGTAATTAATGGAAAGGAACAAATTGTACACCAGTTTTCAAGCTTTGTCATTTCGGCAGCTGAGAACTTGGAAGACTGATCTAGTGATTTCACCACTCTGCTCAGATGCCACTCAAAAATATTTTTCACTTCTCAGGTCTTACCATGGTTGTTCTGGAAAAAAAATGTAAATTTGTAAATCTTTTTGTTTGCGAATTACAGTGAGTAGATGGATTTTAATGTAAACATTGGGTTGGGGTGCATTGCACCATTTTGCTCTACAATGAATAACATATTCTCATTTGGGTTTACCTGAAGTTTATAGCTAAAAGTACTTTTTAGTGGTCTTATTTGGGTGTAACGTTTGCACGCTTAGTATATCTATTTGCTACCTTTACTACTGAACAACTTCTAGTATTCTGAAGGGAAGGAGTCAGTAAAGTTAAGATTCAAAACTGGTTTTACCTGTGCTGCATGTTCTAAAAGTTAAGTGTGCAGTTTCAGCGATAAAGGGAACAGCATGGGGATTTTGTTTTATTGATTAGAGGCAGGGTGCTATTTTAGGGGGCATCATATGCTCAAAACCAAACTTGTGCAATGCACTCATGGCAGGGTTAAGACACTTCGGTAAAGACAACATACACCTACCTACGAAATGATCGCGTCTAAAGTAAGCACTGGGGAATTCTCTTGCCCCTTTTACCCACTCCTGATTTCTAAGCTACTTTGTGAGTCCGGAGAAACCAATAAGCAATTCTGCATTTGGCCTACCTCCCTGCAGAAGAGGAAAGCGAGTGAGACCATACATGGTGGAGTGGGACTCTAAAAGCTTGCATGAGTCACGGATGTTCTGATGTCTATCTGCCTCCGCAGGACTAGCCCACACAGTTCGCATTTACCTTTTTCGCAGCGAGGCGGGCTGCCTCATTAGACAATGGGTGCTCCAGTACGCGAGGGTTAAAAACCTGAAGCACCGGTTCATGACGAAGCCCCCTTTTCCAGCTGAGCGAGCTGAGGGATTCCCTTAGGGGATTTTCCAGGCGCTGCCGCAACGCAAGGAATTTTAGGGGTGTCTGTCGGGGAGACGCGGTGGCGGAACAACCCGGGCCCTAACCCGAGGGTGCCCCAGCGGGCAGCGAGGGGTCTGGGCGCCACGCGCGGGGGGCTTCGCGGGAGGCGGGGGAGGCTCCTACGCTAACTCTGGAAGCCCGGCCCCGGAGACGCCAGGCGATGGGGGGCGATGACCTCAGCGGTCTCTGCCACGTTCCAGCCAATCAGTCCCGCATCTTGGCATCCGAATCCAGGACCCCCGAGGCCGGAGGCGACGCGAGCCAATGAGGAGTGGCCCGGGGAAGAAGGACGGGCGGCCAGCCTATGGGGGCGGAGAGGCCCGGCTGCGCGTATCCAAGGAGCGCCGGGCTCCGGCTCGGGGGTGTGGCGCGGCGCCGGCGGGGGTGGGCGGGCGCGCCGGGCGGCAGGTGTCGGCGGCGTCGGCATTCGGCGGCGATGGAGCGGCCCCGGGGAGCTGCGGACGGCCTCTCGCGCTGGCCCCTCGGCCTCCTCCTCCTCCTCCTCCAGCTGCTGCCGCCGGCGACCCTCGGCCAGGACCGGCTGGACGCGCCGCCGCCGCCCGCTGCGCCGCTGCCGCGCTGGTCCGGCCCCGTCGGGGTGAGCTGGGGGCTGCGCGCGGCCGCGCCCGGGGGCCCGGTTCCCCGCGGCGGCCGTTGGCGCCGCAGCGCGCCCGAGGAGGACCAGGACTGCGGCCGCGTCCGGGACGTCGTCGCCAAGCTGGCCAACAACACGCACCAGGTGAGCGGGCGCCGGGCCCGGGCGCCGCCCGGACTGCGAGGTGCCGCCCCCGGCCCCCCCCCCCGGCCCCCGCGGCCCGTCCCTCCGCCTCCGTCCGCGCGCCTCGCGGCTCCGCCCGGGAGACCCCGGCCGCCCGCCCGCGCCCCCCGGGCCCCCGGGCCGCGGCCCCGAAACTGCGGCGGGCGGAGTCCGGCCCTGGAGCGGCCCCCGGGACGCCGCGGCCCGCGCGGCTGTGTTTCGTCACAGGGGAGGCAGCCTCGGACTTCCACGGCATTCTTTTTTCTTTAAGTTGTCAAAATCTCTAGAGCGTCGTTGTTTTGCGTCTGTGTAAATAATCAGGACCCAGTAGCGCTGTAACCCACTAGGAGGCTGGAGGGATAATGACCTCTTAAGTGCTTGGAGAAGTTGGGCCGCGCAGAAGCAGAGGTGTGTCCTCGCCGGGTCAGTACTTTCAGGGTGGGGAGGCGGGTGTTCAGAAATCGCACAGCAGATCTTAGGTTACTGTGTGGATTTTAATAGGTGAAGGAACAAGCTTGGAGATGGGATGACAATGTATCTGTGATCTCTCTTCCGCCTTTAAGTTGACCTTCTAGCCTGGCATTGGAGTCGGACCAGGTTGTCTTGATCCCGTTGTGACAAGATTCCCAACAGTTAGGACGCACGCTGCGGAAATTCTCCTTTGCACTGGGTCCTAGTTAGAAACTTTAAAAATTGTGGTAGTGATCTTCCTGGGGACGAGCCCCTCAACCTTTGCACGCTATTGACCTGACAAAGCCCATTGTTAAGTAGGTTCTGGCTCCTTGCTGCAGTGCAACGTGGGCACCTTCCTGGTGTCTCTCCGGGAGCTAATGGTTTAATTATAGCTACCCATATCTGCACAGCGTATCCTCCATGTGATACATTCTCTGTTACATCCCTTCCTCTTTCAGAAAGAGTTGCACAAACTGCGCTTGTCCATGTATTACCGCATTCCCTGTCGGCCAAATCTGTCTCCCCTTGAACTCTCTTTGTCCCTGTGCCAGGACTATACTTGATACCTGTGCCAAATTCTCAGATGCGGGGTCCCCCGGGGCAATTGCTGTCAGGACACAGGCAGTCAGGGAGAGCCCCACTGAAGGCCACACAGGCAGCAGCTACTTAATGAGTGCTGACCGGTGGGACCGGTTGGATGCGGATAGGGTGGACTGAGTACTGGGAAGACTTCCTGTTTGGAGGGGAAAAGTAATGGTGTAGCGTCCATCTCACAGTGGGGAGTGAGGAAGGCTTTACAGCACTGATGCTGAACTTAAAACAGGACCACTTCCTTCCTGCAGTCAGCTGGACATAGCATTCTTACCCCATATTTTCAGTTCTTTTCTTGCTAGTTGACCTACCTTAGGACCTGCTTCTACTCTGGATATATATTCCCCGATTAGTTTGACTTGATACATCTTTTGTAAACTATTGATTTCTAACGCTAGAGGTTGAAAAAACTGGCTCAGGGGATACTTAGGCCAGATGTACTCAAGAGCAGATCTGAAACCTTGTTCTTGGAAAAGAAGCTTCCCTCTATTTCATTTTAATTTAGCTACTGAATTTTTTTTTTCTTTTTGGCTTTTTTTCTCAGTCTTCTTTCAGTGACCTAATTTTAAATAGCTCTTTTTGCACTTGTTAATCGCCCATGGTCTCTTCTTCAGAGATCCCATCCTGTTTATAACATGTAAATGTGAAAGTGAAGCTGTTGTTAATAATCTTCACCTTAGAAATGGGTGAGTAAAGTGGTTCTTAGAGGTCCTTAACCCAGAATTGTTATGTAGTAGTCTGTTTTGCTTTTCAGTTCTTTATTTTTAGAAGTCCTGATAAATCATCCTGAATTGTATTGAAGAGATCTAGTATTTAGGGACCCTTTATAAACAGTGTGAAATAAAAGGATCAGCATGGCCAAACAACTTTTTATCAGGGATATTGTAAACTTTTGTACATCTGGGAAAGGGCCATGGAGAGTAGTTTTTCATAAGATGACAGGATTCAATTCCCAAAGAAAATCAAAAGTTTTTGGTTCTCATTTGTTAAAACTTGCTGTTCACGTTAAGCCACATTAATTCATATAGTCAGTGTACGAAAATGCCATCCAAATGTCCAAGATGTGTTGGATGCTGGGGGTGCCAAGATACAAAGAAAAGGTAGTTCAGACTGGACAATGGAAAGCCTCAGAAGGTTTTAGCAGATCTCCTGGACCATTGGCTTTTTGGCTTGTGAGAATGCATTGGTGTTTCGTCGTCTTTAAAAAGCAAGGTAAAACTGAAGCATGATAGTACTTTTGTATTCTTCTGGTGTTAGGAGACCTGTACCCTAATGACCTATCCCTCAGACTTCTTCCCTCTTGAAATCCGGCAAGCGTGTCTGTGTGTTTATAAATGCCCTTTTCTCAGACTCAAGAAATAACCTTCTTTTTGCCTTTAACCCAAAATTTTTTTCATGCCACACTTCTAATTGGCTCTTTCCTTTAAGTGCTTGGAGTATCCACGACACGTATAACCTTTGCACATGAGAGAAATTGAGCAAGCACAGAAGATTTTATTAATGTTGGTTGCTAAGTTGGATTGCTTCAAAACATTCCTCCTATAAGTACCCCTTTGAGGTTAGGCATGAAAACTGTCTTAAAGAAACAGATGAAATGCTTTGGCCAGAGTTACGGTGGTTGCTGACATAATTTCCTTACTTCTCATTCCTGTGTTCAGACCATTTGATAATTTCCTTAAAACTTTCAAAACTTATGGTTAAAAGCCAGAAACTGTTGCCCACTCTCTGTCCTCCCTCGGCTCCTGTCATTAACTACTTCTTTACACAGAACTTCCCAACTTGTACCCTAACATCAAAGCGTCTGGTTTCTTAAATAAACAGGCCCCGGAGAGAGACTTCGTTGTATGGCATGTGGGCTCCGAGAAGAATGTGCGTGTTTGTTTGCTGGTGCTGGGCAGGGCTGAGTCCAGGCTGACAGGACTGAATGTGCCTGCTGGGGGTTCAGGGAGCTCCCACTCCTAGCCTGTGTGGATCTTTGTCCCAGCCAGAAATCGGAAGGTCAGTGCCTTTATCTGCCCCGGAACTTTCTAGCTGCCTCATTTATTCCAGCAGGCAGCCTCTCTCCATTCTACCTTCCCTGGCACTCCCACCCTCACCCTCGAGTTAGTCTTCTCTTGAGCCCTGTTCCACCCGTTTGTTTTACACAGGGGTTGAAGCACAGGAGTTCCATAGGATTTCCTTCTTGATCCTGGTTGAGCAGAATGAGCAAAATCCCCACGAGGACCCTACTCCCTTGCAGTGTACTAATCAGACCTTTAACCTCTAAACGGCTGCTAAAGTGACTTCTGCAGTGGGGAATTCAGTTACGAGTATCAGCAGATTTGATGACGTATATTTATCTGGGGAGAGGTTAGTCTTCATCTGTGGTTTGATTGGGGTGAGGGTAGAGAGCTATCCAGGCAGGACAAATGGCTCAGAGGGAATGCAGTGTAACAATTAGGTGAGTTCTCTGCTGACTCAAATATTTGGCTCTGTGTGTAGTGATTTTTCATTAGAAATCTGAGTCTCCTGTTTGTGGAAATGATTGGAGGAAGGCTTATGTTCTGGTCAATTTCTAATGGTTATTTTCTTTCTGTAATGATAATAATAATAGGCTCTCCATCCTGCTGTTTTGATCTGATCTTTCATGTTGGGTTCACAGAGGCTCTTAGCAGCTTCTTCTGCACTCTGCCGATTTCCAATCAGCTCTTGCCAACAAGCATTGGATTCTCAGTGGGTGACTGCAGAGACTGTGCTCCCCAACTTTGTCCTAGTTGGCCTGTTATCCTTGTGTGATCCTCACAGGAAGGGCAGTGCTTAACCCTGAGTGGTAATGGTTGGAGCAGGGGTGAGGTCTGTTCCTTTCCCTCCCTTTCTATGCACCCCGACCCCTTAAGTTCTTTTTTTTTTTTTTCTCTCTTAAGATTTATTTATTTTAGAGAGAGAGCATGAGCAGGAGGAGCAGAGGGAGAGGGGGAGAAGGTCCCAAGCAGACTCCACACTGAGTGTGGAGCCCAACTTGGGGCTTGATCCACAACCCTGAGATAACGACCTGACCTAAAACCAAGAGTTGGATGCCTAACCGACTTTGCCACCCAGGCACCCTTCAAGTTCTGTCCTTACAGAAAGCGAACTGTGCTTTGAGACTGAAGAAATGATGCTTAAAACATTTGATTAGAAGCTAATTTTATGGCAGGCAAAACAATCAAGTTTGACATGTAATTAAAAATACAGCTTTTCTTGCAAAAGGCACTGTGACAGTTGCTCTAAAAATATTATGAAATAGATACTGCATTTGTAAATTTCCAAAAAAAACTTTCAATTACTTTCCTATCTCTTTGTAACTAGTGTTTCTTTGGGATTTTTTAATTCTTTTTAAAAATTTGGTGAAAATTTGTTCTTACTATTATCTAGGTAGCCTCACTGATCTGTGTGTAGGTGGGTTTGAGGAGTAATGGGGCTTGAGGAACATGCTAGTCAATTCCAGGCTGTTCTAGACAGGGTTTTTATTGTTCTAATAGTGACTATAGTCAAAGTTGGGTCAGTAATATGTGGCTTTGAGCTGGCTGGGTTGACTGAATCTTCATAACAGACTCTTCATACCTATAGAGGTTCTTAAGTGAATGCTGAAAATGAGGAGGTTTTTTTCTGGGTTTTGTTTTTGTTTTTGTTTTTTAAAGATTGAGGCTATTTTCCCCACTCCACCCTGAATCCTAGTCTCAGGAAACCGCAGCAAAAACAGAATCTTCCATTCAGAGCCTGTGGTGTTTTACTGAGAAAGTTTTCTGTGAATGCAGTTTATTTTCTGTTTTACATTTTGGTATCTAGCTCTCAATTCCTCATCTACAGCATGAGAAATTTAAAATGTCTAAAAAAAAGTCTGATTCGTATGGAAGAGGGGGAGGCTAGGGGTTGTGATCACAAATGTTTATTGGTTGATTCCAAATTTAGAAGCAAGTTGTGGCTGTTCTGCTTCCCAGTTGAACTTGAACATAGCCTGGATTTCACATCTGGGGGTAATTTGTTACCACCTCCAGAGCTGGCTTCACTGAAATATGAGTGTTCTTCAAGATAGCAGGAGTATTTTTTTTTTTCATATAATTATGAAAGACATTTGACTCGTTTATTTTTTGGGTAGTACTTTGTCATCCTTTGTTGTCTGAAAAATCTAATACTAAGCAAAGCTACTAGCTTGGATTATCCAAAAGCAGACCCAGTAAACATATAACAGTAAATTTGTTTTTTTTCCTTCCCTACAGTACTTGGCCAAAACTGGGATTTTTTTTTT
>CM053606.1:80251207-80282505 GCA_028646535.1 Procyon lotor | reverse complement strand
GTCTCTGGGTCCTTACAGGGTCCATGCTCTCCGGCTTTTCTGCAAGGTGGAAAAGTCATTATGTTATTTTTCTTTGATTTTCTTTGGATTACTGGTGAAATTGAATAGCTTTTCACATGTTATTAGCCATTTCCTTATCCTCCGTGAATTGCTTGTTTGTGTCTTTTGCCTATTTTCTTTGGAGGTCTTTGTATGTTTCTTATTGACTTGACAACTCTTTTCTATAGTGACTCTTTGTTTTGTTGCAGATAATTTTTCCATTTTTTTCAACTTGCTATTTTGTGTTTTTAATGTAGTCCACATAATTCCCATAGTATGTTACGGGTTCCAGTTTTTGCATCATTTTTTGAGATGGTCTTCTCATTTTAAGGTTATAAAAATAGTCACTCATACTTCTAGGATTTTCAAGATTTGACTTTTTATATGTAAATCTTTGCTGTATGTGGAACTTATTTGTGATTGGGGGTAAGAAGGATTTTAGGGACCTAGCTTATTTTTTCCAGATAGCTAGTTTTCCCAGCACTTCAATCACTAACTTGAAATGCTAGCTTGATCATACACTCTAAAAGAAACCTTGCCCAGTCTTGGACTTTGTTTTGTTCCATTGATCTGTCCTGTCTATTCTTGTGCCAATAACTGTGCTAGGAGATTAATAAATCTCTCTCTAGAAGTGGCAAGTTTCATGCTCATCTGCTCCTGATTAAATCAAGCTGACATTTTTACATAGCTAGTCTTAAACTGCTTGGTTTCTGAGCTTCCTACCATAGAGTATGATTAAGTAGTCGGAATTACTGTATTTACTCTGTGGGACCTCTGGGTACTGGTTTTTGGATTATTCACCACATAAATAGCATATTTACATAGTTTCCCTTGATTTTGACCTGCTTCTGCATTATACATTTGGTTGACTGCTTAGCAGTATGAAGTGGCCAGATCACGTTCTCTTTGTGCTAAATAATCTACCTCTTAGGCATATACATTGGAGCAACACAGCTATTGTTTTCCAGAAATAAAGTGTGCTTCAGCTCTCCTCACCTTCTCCATTCCAGCTGTTGTGTATACAGCTAGCACGGAACATTGTTTTTGCAACACTGCTTGAGGTAGACATTCACTATACCTTCTGTTGCCTGGACTCCTCAACTCCTACATAGCTACATGTTTTTATATGGTCAGTATTTTAATATTGTGGGCTCTTCATTGGTAATATCGTGCTGCAGGCTTGGGGTTTTCTCCTCTTAAAAGGGATTATTCTGCCTTTCAGTTCTTTGTAGCCACGCAGCCTTGTTCTCTGCTCATATTTCTTTTATTCATCTTACTTTGCCTTGATTAGAATAATTGAACCATAACTTATATGGATGATTATGTTCAGCTGTATATACCATTGGAAACCATGCCTATTTGAGTAAGTGATTCTGTGGCCTCATCTCCGTCTTCTGTGGGCATTCAAGCAGAAGTACTTTTCTTCTCGTACACATTTCCTTTACCGTATTTTTATTTTCCTTCTGTTCCCACCACAACTGGTCTATCCTGATCTTAAAGTTCTTACTCATTTGAACAAGCGCTTATAGCATCTACTGTATACTCAGCACTTGACTGGTGGGTGACATTAATATGTCATTTGTGTTATCCTTTGACATTTTTCAGAAGGCTTGCGTGCGTCATCATGTTTGTTTCACCTGCACGACACCTGCCACCACTTTGCTATTGCTTGTGGCTACTCCCGCCTCTGGAAGCCATGCTTAGATCTCAGTGTGCAGACCACTGTTTCTTCGTACTCAAATGTGTGCATTTCTCTTGTGTATGGTCCGCCCCCAGCCAGTGTCTCCAGACACTCTGATGCATGCTGGGCATCCTTACCAGTTTGGGCCGTATGGAGTTGACGGCAATTGTAGTGGGAAGGCACGGAGCGAGGTCACTGGTATATGTATGAGCACCCCAGAACATGTCCTAGTGTTACCAGTGTTCTGGCTGGCAGAAAGGGCCTAGGAAGAATCCCTGTCTGGCCATTATTTACTGAAATGTCGGTAACCATGCTAGAAGGAAGAGTACACGCAGGTCAATAATGTCTACAGCAGGGGATTGTGAATGGACTTGTACGGAGATATCTGTGGAGCACTGAGTACATGCTGAATAAGACTTTATTCACTGAATAAGACCTTGTGCCAGGCCTGATGGGTGACACCAGTTCACAGTGCCTGCGTCGAAGAACATCTAGTGTAATCTGAGAGTTCGCCAGGTGTGTAAATAGTTACAGTACCAGCAACATCCATACGTGCTGTGAGAATAATATCTAGGAGGAGAGCGTGTGAGCTGTGATCCTGAGGCACCAGAATGGTTGGTTTTACATGGAAAGTCGGGATTTCAGCTGTCTTCCAGATCTTTTGCACTGGCGTGGTCCCTCTCTTGTGGCCGTCAGAAAGGAGCATCCACCATGTAATGCTGAGGGGCAACGAACAAGTTCAGAAGAACTGGAACCTTTCTTTTCTAAAGCCTGCATTTAAAAACTATTTTCACTGGGTATGGAATTTTATCTCTACAGTTTTCCCCTTTCTTTAAAGATCCTTGATCCACTAGTTTGCCCTATGACTAGGGAGAAGTCTGCAATGATTCTTTGTTCTTTGGTATATAATGTCATTTTTTTCTTCTGGGCACTTTTAAGATTTTTATCACTGGTTTTAAACACTTTGAATATGATGTGCTTTAGTGTAGTTTTCATTGTGCTCCTTAAGCTTGGGATTTGTGAGCTCCTTGGCTCTCTGGGTTTATACTGTTCATTAAATCTGGGAAATGTTGGGCTCTTTTTCCTTTCTTTCTTTTTTTCTTTTTTTTTTTTTCATTTTTTTTTCCTCTCTTTCTTTTTCTCTTTCTGTTCCCACCCCCCCTTCCAGAAACTCCTATTACATATATATTAGGTTCCTTGAAGCTCTGTAGCTCAGTGATGCTCTGTTCATTTCTCCTGTCTTTTTTTGCTGTGTCTCACGTGGATAGTTTCCACGGGTATGGCTTCAAGTCTGTTAACATCCCCTTCTGCAGTGCCTCCTCCCCTGTTAATGCTGTCCCATGTAATTTTCACCCCAGACATTGTAATTCCCATCTCTGGAAGTCCAGTTTGAGTCTGTTTCATATCTTCTGTGCCTTTATTTAGCATGCTCAATCTACTCTCTAAATTCTTGAACCTGTGGAGTATAATTACAGCTGTCTTCATGTCCTTGTCTATTAGTTCTATTATCTGTGTTATTTCTGGGTCAGTTTGATTGATTTTTCTCCTCATTATGGTTCCTGTTTTCTTCTTTGCATGCCTGGTTTTTGTGATTGAACATTGGACATTGTGAATTTTATCTTCTCGAGTGTTATTTTTATATTCCTATAAATATCTTGAACTTTGGTCTGGGGCATAGTTAGGTTCCTTGGCAGTGGATTGGTCCTTTTGTTCCTGGTTGGGGTTCTTTTCTTTTCTTTTCTTTCTACTTTTTAAGGGAGGACCAGAATAGCATTTAGATGAGGGTTAATTTTTTTTTCCATATGACCTTTTCTTTCCACCTGAGGTTTGGTCTGTTGTTAGACCTGATTTCATTTTTCTCTTTTACTTTCACTAGTATAAGAATGTTAAAGACTGGAATATAAAAAGTTAGTTGCATTTGTCGTAGACAGATGGTTTTTTTTCAATGAGTTTGTATGTTTTCAAAAGTAAAATGTACTTGGTTATTGGGAAGGGAAGGGAGGGAGAGTTAAAGGTAGCAGAAGACCACGATTATGGTTAATAAATCCGGCCTACATTTCCAGAGGAACTCTTTGGATGATGAATGAGGCCAATTATCCTTCGAGTTGTTCAGGTGAAGCTGGCTGTCGCTAGAGATATCTAATGACCCTCCTCCTTCTGTCACTGGGCAGCAGGGAGGTGTGACAATGCCAGTGTGCGCTGACTGGGTCCGGTGCAGAGAGCTTTGAAGACCGAGAGTTGCCGATCCCGATTGATCCAAGACTGACTGTGCTGTGGCCTGATCCAGATCGCCGGGATTCCTGTGATAGACTTGGTCTTTTATCCTAGTTACTTGTGATGCAGAGCCTTCCTTGGAAAGGTAGCCCGAGTTTAAGTGACTGTGAGCCCCTGTGGTCTCTCTTGTGGCTCTGGGATACCCTTGCTCCTCCTGGAGCTCACTGATGTGATTTCAGACGCTGTGTCCTCGCTCAAGGGAACAAGCTGTCTTGCTCCTCATGGAATGTCTTACAAGACCCATCACCGTGTCAGTTTTTAAGCTGCTGGTTCCAGATGTCTCTAGCAGCCCTACTTTTTCTCAGATGCCTGGCCAGCTTACAGGTATGAATTGGTCTTTCTGTTCTGCAGAGGCTGTGAGAAGCTCTGCCCGAACCTGTGTGAGTTAGCCGGCATTTAGCACGCAAGCCCTCCGTGAGGCACTGATGGCACCATTTCCCAAGATTGTACAAGAGCTTCTGCTCCTCTCAAAGGTGCTCACAGTCCGGGGGCAAATAGCGTAGGCGAATTCAGAAACCTGTTCAGGAGGACTGCAAAAGAAAATGAGAAGATAAGCAAAACAGCTAGTGTTTGGAGTCGTATTTCTTCAGACTTCTCTGTGGGGGTAGTGGCTCGAGTGACCAAGTGGCTGGCATCCCACCATTTATAGACACGTTCTATTTGGAGACTGAGTTTGTGGTTTGGGAAGGATGTATAATCATTTTCAACAAATGCTTATTGAGGGTGTAAAGTATTATGTGAGGCACAAGGAATACCAAGAAGTATAAAGTTATAGCCTCTGCTTCTAAGGAACAGTTCATACTTGGAAAGGCAGGGCATGCTTAAGATTAAAAAATTTAATAAGATATAATAGGTCTTTGTAAGTGAAAAGCATAATTGTCAACATTTAGCAGAAATACATACTAAACTGTTAACTGCTCAGGGGAGTGGGGCTTGAGGTGGTGGGGCACGTGGTCAGGGAAGAGGAAAGAGCGTCACTTTTCATTATGCATTTGACCCGAGAACAGCATGAGTTTGAAGTGCTCAGGTTCACTTACACGTGGTTTATTGCTGCTGTTGTTGTTTGATAAATACAGTACAGTTCTATAAATGTATTTTCTCTTCTTTATGATTTTCCTTATAACATTTTATTCCTTCTAGCTTTATTTCAAGAATACAGCACAGTACATAGAACATAAAAAATATGTGTTAATCTTCTGTTGAAGATATTGGTAAGGTTTCCAGTCAACAGTAGCCTGTTAGTAGTGAAGTGTGAGGGCCTCAAAAGTTACATGCAGCTCTTTGACCATGCTGGGGGTCGGCACCCCTTTCTCCCACATCGCTCAAGGAGCGACTGTATACATTTGTGTATGGTTAGAAATTTTTACCAAATGCCAGTATTGCCTTTTTGGAATTCTTTATCAGTTAAAAAATGATGGGAGGGCGGATGGGGTACCTGGGTGATGGGCATTAAGAAAGGCATGTGATGTGATGAGCACTGGGTGTTCTGTGCAACTGGCGAATCACTGACCTCTACACCGAAAACTAAAGATATACTGTATGTTGGATCATTGAATTTAAATTTAAAAAATAAAATAATAACATAAAAAATTTAATTTAATTTTTAGAATGATACACTAGAAGACTATACCCATAATGTTAGCCTTGAATATCTGTGTGATAGGACTGTAAATAATTTATATTTTCTTTATTATACCTCCCTGGTACTGCCCACATTTTCTATAATGGGTATCTATTATTTTATAAATAGAGAAAGTATTCGAAAACCAAAACCCTAAAGGATCCATGATGATGATTATAACTACATTCCGACATGCTTACCATATCTTGGATATAATATACCAGCTTTCCCTTTTCTTTTTCCTAACTCTTACCACAACTGCTAAGACTGTTCTTCTGTCATAATTCATCATCACCCCCACTATTTATTTATTTACTTATTTTTAAGGATTTATTTTATTATTTTAGAGAGAGAGCAGGGGGAGGGGCAGAGGGAGAGAGAATCTCAAGCAGACTCCACACTGAGCACAGAGCCTGACACAGGGTTCGTCCTCAGTTCATGACCTGAGCCAAAGAGTCACACACTTAATGGACTCAGCCACCCAGGTGTCCCCATCATCACTCTTTAAAGGTGAGACAGGGCATTGGCTCTTGATTCTGTCCCTTGCCATTTGGAGTGAGTGAGTTAGCCTAGGAGCAAAAGGAATCCATCTATTAACTAAACTTTACTGTGAAGGCTGCCTAGAAGAATTCAAATTATGCCGATTGGGTTACAATTATATCTGTCAATGTGGGCTGTGATCTCTTGTTTTAAAGCATCCTAAGAATACTTTCTATATCTTTATATTTAGTCCTGTTGGAGAAAGCAGTTCGATTATTCCATCTCCCCATCTGGTGTAGTAAGAAAACTCATCTGCTTGGCTTACTTCATATGAGAGAGAATTAAAATGTCCAAGTTATTTGTAATTTGGGTTAAGTAGTTCAATCCCAGCTCTCCTACATTTTTCTGGGAATTCATACTCCCTTATAATTATCAGCTTAATTACTTTGAAAGTAATAGTGTTCTGAATTATTTAAGGACGTCAGAGATTGAAAGACAGATGTCATTTCTAAATGAATTTTTTTTTTCCCTTATAGCATGTGTTTGATGATCTCAGTGTCTCAGTATCCTTGTCCTGGGTTGGCGATGGCACTGGGGTAAGTAGTATTTTGAGTCTGATAACTCAGTGTAGCGAGAAGATGATGGAGATTTTAGGAGTTTAAACACTGAATGTTGTTACTTTCTGAAATGGTCTCCAACCTCTATTGCAGAAGATGCATGTTTGCAGTACAGATTTTCAGGAAGCTGTGATTGGTTGGTTTTGCTTTAGAACCAGGAACATCTAGTGACTGCCTTCCACTTTTTTAATTTTTGATGGCTGCTTGGCATCAAGATGAGCAAGAAGAAGAAAGAGGAAGGAGAGTGCCATGTGCTCCAATGGGAGCCTCACAATACTTGGGGAAACCCCTGTGTAGCAGCAGAAAACTGCACATTGCACATCTTGGCATTTTTCCTCCAAACTGTATTGTTCCTGTGTCCTTTCCCACAGTTAGTGTGAAAGGACTGTGGCTCCCGTGGGCTCGTCGTTGTTCAGCTCCTTCTGCTGTCTCTTCCCCTACCCCAGAGGAGCCTGGGCTGGGACTGGCAGCACGGAAGCAGGGTCCGTCAGCTCCTCATCCCTGTGTATCTCTGTGGGGACGGTCTCCGAGCAGGAGGCTGTGCTGAGGGTGGCCTCAGGTCTTGAGTCAGGGCTTGGCATTGCCCAGCTCTGGATCCTTCTGCCTGAACGAGGGCAGGGGCCACAGTTCATACCCTCTGGTCTTCTGGTAACGTATATATCATAGCACTGAGGCCCATGACAGTGGCATCAGGAATCAAGAGAAATAAAATTTTGATGTTGAAAAGCAAATTATAAATCTCTTATTTTAATTAATTTTTAAACTTCTGGTAGAATGTCTTTAACCTTGTCTCAGTTTCTTCTAAAATTCGAGTAGCGCACAAATTTCCATGATTTATCCATTTATCTAAAATGGTATCTCTAAGGTTTCTTTTTATATGGCTATTTGAGACTCCATAACCTCTTGCACTAGTCTATCAGAGTCTTTTCCTCATGCATGTTTGTGTCTAGAAAAATGCTTATTTGAATAATTAATTTCATAGAGAACTAACAGCGAGGAGAGGAAGAAAAGGACAAATGTATATGACATAGTGAACTCTGTTAGAAGGCATGCGATGTGATGAGCACTGGGTGTTCTATGCAACTGGTGAATCACTGACCTCTACACCAAAAACTAAAGATGTTCTGTATGTTGGATAATTGAATTTAAATTTCAAAAATAAAACAATAAATATGTATTTATTAATAAATAAATGAATAAATAATAAATGTAAATTTATTTATTAAATAAATTTATTTATAAAGAAAATGAATATTTATTAAATGGATTTATTAATTTAAATAAAATTTATAATAAATTAAATTTTTTATTTTTTAATAAATAAATAAAATACTGTTGTAGCCTCTGTGAGCATAAAGAGGGATGATCTCTGCCTGAGGATATCTTACAATTAAAGAGATTCATAATAGATTCTAAACCCTTCCTTCATTCTAATGTGTGCTTAGTTAGCTCTGCCTCACTACTTCAAGTGTATATGATGGGACCATTGCAACAAGATGAGTTGAGATCTTCAGTCATTGTGATCCCTAGAAATATGGTCTTTTTTTTTCTGATGTTACAGTGTAGGGCTCCTGGCAATCTGTTAGTTGTTGATTTAATCCCATCACAGGCAAGCATGTAATTGGACTATCTTTCTTATTGACTGCATACTTTTGTCTCTTCCCAGATCATTCTAGTCTTGACTACCTTCCATGTACCACTGGTAATTATGACTTTCGGACAATCCAAGCTATATCGAAGGTGAGATGCTTAACGTGCTGGGGCATTGGCTGAGTAATACACTGTGAACGTAAGTTCCCTACTTTATAGACATGATGGAGTCTAAAAGTTGATTTGGGATCTTCTAGCCATCTTAAATTTTCACCAGAATGGCACACTCAGCACACTGAGGGTCTGCTTAGCAATCTCAAGAAGTATGAAAAGGGATCTAGTTCCAAGGAGATTAGGCCGACCTCACTGAGTGGCAAAACAATAAAGGAAGACCAAAGAAGAGTACGTAGGGGTCTGTATTTCTTCATTTAAATGGGTATTTATTTGTGGGAAGGTAGCATAGAGCTTAACCGTCTTTTCATTTATTATGAGTTTTTTTATATATCCCTGAAATAACACAAATGGTTTTTTTATCCCTGAAACATTCCTCACTATACCTTTCAAGTGAATGTGATTTATCTTACAATAAAATGGACATGTATTTTGAGCCCTAAACAGATTGTTTCCAGATCAGAAGGGAGTTCTAACCTAACCCACATGCGTCACCGTGTTCATGTTGGTAATGATGGTGGCACCATAATCTGTACTGTGACGTTCACAAAGTTTTAGAGTTGTCTTCTCAAAGGTACAGCTTTGGTTAAATAGTAGGTTCTTTTCCCTTAATTATAAGATTCAAGACCAGCTTACTCTCAGAAATTGCTGATTGTCTTCTCAGCCATTTGTGTCTATACCATTTTCCCCCCGAGGGACTCTAAAGAAAGATGACATCCCAGCAGATGACATAGAAACCGCCCCCCAGGGCCAAGGGATCTCCCAAGACCCATTGTACTCTCTCAGGCTTCCTTCTTTGACTATTGGTCTTGGTGCAAGAGGGGATGAGCCCATGTTGAAGCTCTGAGATGGATCAGCCTCTTCTTCCTTCCCTAGTAGGCGTGGTCACTGGCTGCTGCTGAGCCTGGAGCCAGTACTCTCTGCCCTTGCCCAATCGGCCAAGAAGGAATTGCCATCTTGAAGTTGCTGTATGCTCCATGAAAGCAGGGTTCTTGACTAACTCGGGGTTCTCCGCCAACTAGCCAAACAGCTGACTCAGCAGGCAAGCAGTACATACTAATTGAATGAATGAATACTTTGGCGTCTCTATAATTTTTAGGCTGGTAGTATTTTTTATTTGTTTGATAATGATTGACAATGCATCATAGAATCCCAGTGCTAGAAAGGGCTATAATTTATAGGTGATTTTGTTTATTCAGAGAGAACAGTAGTTGAAGCATTTCAGACCGATGAAAGGTGTCCTATTTGGGGAGAGGAAAAAATTTTTTTAGATTTGTAACTTTAGTAACTCTTCCCGGTGTTTGAAAAACATAGCTCTCATAAAAATCTTTCCTTATGGAAAACAACCATATCATAAAAAATTTGGGAATTTTTTTTTTTTTTTAAATTTGGGAATTTTAAAAGAAAAAAATTCATCCTAAAAAGTAAAGTGTAATCTTAATTTATTTACACTTTATTATCTTGATTTTTCCCTTTTCATATTATTCATATGACTACATAGTCTTAGGAAGCAGTGTGGTCCAGGGTAAAGTTGCCAGATTGTGTTGGCAAACAGGCCTGGGACTGAATCTCAGCACTGTCATTTGTAAGCAGAATGAGCTAGAACAAGTCATTTAACCTCCCTAAGTTTTTTGTCATCCGTAAGAGAAAGGTGGTAATAATGGCCACCGCAGAGCCTCTGCACGTTGTGCTTTGCAGTAGCTGGCATGGAGGAAGGTCGGAGTGGGGTTAGCCGCTGTCATACCAACAGCCAGGGATGGCTTGTAGCCAGTCCATGCTCGCACTGCCCTACCAGTTGTTAAAATGAGTCTGAGAGCCTTTGGTGCCAGTTGGTAAAGAGTGATTGCCTGCCCCCAGATGGGTCTGTGGCTTCTACAATGCTCACATGCCCTTGCCCCTGCCAGTATGCAAGTATTACCCCTGGTGTTAACCTATGTCCATTCCGCTTGGTGAGTGCTCACACTGTGGCATTTTTCATATCCCCTCTGCTAATTCTCACCATTTTTGTTAGATGGACAGAACTTACTTAATCACTATTCTCGTGGACACTGAGATTGTAGCTGATGTTTTCAGTATTACCAGTGCTGCTGTGGTAAATATCACACATGTTTATATCAAAGAAGATGCTGGTTTCCAATTCATTTTTTAGTAGCAAATGAAAATTCCTCTCCTATGGATCCCTGCCTATCATGAAGGCTGTTCACTAAACTCTTCCCTCACCAGGGAACTATCTGCTATACCTCTTCCCTTGGCCACTTTCTTGCTTGCCTTCTGAATTCACTTTTTTTTTTTCTCTACACTGTTCTTGAAGCGTGTGGCTAGAACTGGACCCGACAGGTTCGTGAGTCATACGTAGGGGGAGTGAAGTGTGTTTTCATGACTCTTTTCCCCAGTCTTTGACTTTTCACTTCTGTGCTTAAAGACAGCCAAAAAAGCAGTATCACTAAATGTTACTGTTAAAATACCGACCAGCCTCTGAGTCAGCCCTTTCCATCCTATATTTGTCTAGTCTTGTGGGAAACCCCTAACGCACACTTTGCTAGAGAGCGATCCTGTTTGTTCCTCGGGTTGGCTCATGTGACCGAGCTTCTGCTGCTTCCTGTCGCACAGCAGGGGTCTTGTTTGGTTGTTTTTTGTTTTTGCCAAGGTCATTTTGAATATTAATTCTTTCCTCCCTGCTGTGAAGTGAGACCTTCCAGAGTTGAGGTGGAAACTATAAGTAGGCCTCATGGCTTCTCCGACTGGCCGGGCCGCTGGAAGGGATTCCTGTTGTCAGAGTTGCTCAGAGGGGAGGGAGCAGGTTGATTAAGAGGAGTCCTAAACGGGGCACCTGGGTGGCTCAGTGGGTTAAAACCTCTGCCTTTGGCTCAGGCCATGATCTCAGGGTCCTGGGATCGAGCCCCACATCGGGCTCTCTGCTCAGCAGGGAGCCTGCTTCTCCCCCCCCCCCTTCTGCCTGTCTCTCTGCCTAGTTGTGATCTCTCTCCCTCTGTCAAATAAATAAATAAAATATTTAATAAAAAAAAAAAAAAAAAAGAGGAGTCCTAAACACGCCAGGGTTGCTCAACCAAAAAATAAAAGCCTGTTGGATCCACTGCGAAGTCTCTTCCGTTTTTCACAGCTCTCACGATCATATTCTTTACCAGATTATCTTTTTTTTTTTTTTTTTTTACCAGATTATCTTTCCGTACTGAATCTTATGTGGTCAAAGGTTCATTTGGGAATCAAATAAACGGCACTTGGTCACACGCCAGCCGCTCTGAGTCTTACGGCCCAGAGGCTCACAGGATAGAAGGAAGTTATGTCTGTTACCTACGCTGAGTTAGAGGGAAGTATACTTTGATCTCTAGGTTATAAAAAGAATTGTGGGAAGATGGGGAAATAATATCTAACATCCGTAGGCATTAGTGATTAGGTAAAATTGAATAATGTATTAATATCTTCAGTTTAAAGGAATTTTATTTGAATAGCTTAAATTTTGATCCTCTGTTAAGGAATAATTTATACAATAGGTGGTAAAGTACACTTGCCTCTTTCAAACGTGGAGTTAAAAAGGAAATAAACTATACCATGGTTAAGATGATAATTTGATTTTTGGCAACTGAAATGTTTTACACACTTTTGTTTGTTGCTTTCTTGAGTCTACCTTTTCACTGTAAGATCAACTTAATGAAACACATGTTAGCATTTTCTACATCAAAATTCTGTACACAGTTACCAAAAAACTGCTGCTATTTTGGGGCACCTGGGTGGTGCAGTCGGTTAAGTGTCCAACTCTTGATGTGGGCATAGGTCCTGATCTCAGCGTTGTGAGATCGAGCCCCACCTCAGGCTCTGTGCTCAGTGGGGAGTGTGCTTGAGACTCTCTCTCTCTCCCTCTCCCCTTCCCCCCAATAAATAAATAAATCTTAAAAAAATAAAACTATTTTATTTGTGATTTTTATTTCCTATTGAGAGTTCAACTTTTGGAAATTAGTAAGGGCATCTTGAGATGATTAAATTTCACATTAAATTTTATTCCACAGTCCATGTAAATTTTTAAGGATGTTACCTGAAGTGAAAAAGAAAAAGATTAATTTGAAGGTATCAACAGATATTAAAGCAAAGTGTAGTAAACTGGCTTCTTGAAGACATCTTGTATGACAGCCTTTCTAATGATATGCTTGGTCTGGTTTTCAGTGCAGTAGATTATTAATAATGACTGCATATTTTAGTTACAAGGTTAGCATAAATTCCATTATAAAATATATTTTATTGCCTTTTTAAAATCTTTTTAAAATTATTTTTTAAAAATTATATTTATTTATTTATTTGACAGAGAGAGAGATCACAAGTAGGCAGAGAGGCAGGCAGAGAGAGAGGGGGAAGCAGGCTCCCTGCTGAGCAGAGAGTCCGATGTGGGGCTTGATCCCAGGACCCTGAGATCATGACCTGAGCTGAAGGCAGAGGCTTTAAACCACTGAGCACCCAGGCGCCCCACTACAGCTTCACTTTTACAAACTTAGAGCATAAAAAAATCATGAAACTAGGTGTTTTTCATCATTTAGGAAATATTCCCATGAAAATACATATTAAAAAAAAAAGAAAAGAAAATACATTTTAGAATTGCCTTGTCAACCAAAGCCAAATAGGGACACCGAATACATATTCATGTTCCTTCTGATTACTCACAGTATCTTACCCCTTTTATTTTTCCACTTGTATTTTTAAAATTTTTACAGAAAACATGTATCCTTTTTTTCAGTAAGAATAAAACAATAAAATATTAAAGTGAAAAGACATAAGGAAGAATTAGACAGTTGGGGGTAAAAAAAAAAAAGAGAGAGAGACTGAAGTATTGGGAGTTCAGCTTAATGTGAATTCAAATTCTGCCCATTTTACTGGCCGGTCTTTGATTTTGGGTCTGCTGTTCTGTTGCCACATTTTAATAAGCTACATTCTCCCTGTTGGTCTTTTAACTGGAAATCTCAGTGCTATTGGTTGTCATTGTTCTGCAGTCCCCATGTACCCTGAGTTGGGGAGTATGAAACCATTGCTCCCAGAGGAAAGAGATTTCAGCTTTTGCAAACCTCTGCTCACGCCATTCATTTTTGTTCATTGACCAGTGCATGATCTTGTTTTATGTGCATTTCTGTTGAAAGAAGATACCTTGGGGAGCCTGGGTGGCTCAGTGGGTTGGGCCTCTGCCTCAGGCTCAGGTCAGGATCTCAGGGTCCTGGGATCGAGCCCCGCATCAGGCTCTCTGCTCAGCAGGGAGCCTCCCCCCCCCCCACCCCGCCTACTGCCCTGCCTGCTTATGATCTCTCTCTCTCTCTCTCTCTCTCTCTCTCTCTCTCTGTCAAATAAATAAATAAATAATCTTTTTAAAAAATGCCCTGGGCCTGAGAGGAGCCTTAAAAAAAAAAAAAAGAGTTTGAGAATAAACAAACAAATAAATAAATAAAATTTTTTAAAAAGAAAGAAGACTCCTTATTTAATGTATATTGTTGATTCATTAACGTTGAGCTCATTACCAACTCATGCCAAGAAGATGCTTGTCTAAGCACATATTTTCTCCGTAAGGCACATCAAAGCCTTGTTGTGCTCAGGAACACTAGCCCTCTAACACTGTGCTTGGGTGCTATTTGAAACACTGGCATCACCAACAGAAACACAAAACTGTAAAATGCATGGCATTAAATAGACTGTGAGGAAGACAGTGTACGAGCTGAAACAAGAAGGCTGAGCGTCCCCTTATTGGACCTCGGCTGGGAATGTGCCTGCTGGGTTACTCAGATTCCTTACTCTGTGCTGGTCTGCAAATGACTGCAAAAGTGCCACGCGTAAGGGTTACAAATACATTTGAGTGAGTGGTCAAATTTGTAAATAGGAATCTAGAAACAGTAAGGATCTACTGTATTAAGCTTCCTGATTAGTGAAAACTATAAAACCGTAGTTTTTTGTTTTTTTTTTTTAAGATTTTTATTTATTTGACAAGAGAGAAACACAGTGAGAGAGGGAACACAAGCAGAGGGAATGGTAGTGGGAGAAGCAGGCTTCCTGCCTAGCAGGGAGCCTGATGCGGGGCTCGATCCCAGGACCCTGGGATCATGACCTGAGCCGAAGGCAGACGCTTAACGACTGAGCCACCTAGGCGCCCCAAAACAGTAGATTTTTTTTTAAGTTTGTTGTCATCCTTGTTGCTTTTATGTTGCAATATGTTGCAACTTACTCATGGTAAAAATGAACTAAAAAAACAGAGAAATGGTTAGACCTGAAAGCCAACAAAACAAGAATATATCTATGCTTCTTTGTGTTTGTGTGTTTTAAGAGAGAGAGTGCACATGCATGTGTGCTTAACGAGTGAGCCGGCCAGGCACCCCATAGGCTTGATCGTTGAGAAAAATAAAATATAAGATTATCTGAGATACTGTAGAACTCTCATACTGTTACTTTTCATTAAATGTCGGTAGTTCAGATGGCTGGTGTTACAAGTTCCAATATATTATAAATGAAAAGTCCTCAAAAACAAGGATGTAATTTTTGAGTATTGACATTTGGGTTGAGTGTCAATATGTGAGTCTTCTGGAAAAAACCCCTTTGAGTGTTTCATTCCCTTAGGAATTTTGATGCTCTGTCTTACTAGAAGTACTATGTAATGATTACTTCTTTTTTTTTTTTCATTTCTTTTAATGTCTAGATCTTTCTTGTTCTTTGGAGGTATTGGGTTCTATTCTGAAAATATTTGTATTTTAACACTTTTCTTCAGCTGCAAGTATGTGCATATTCTTATGCATGTTTATAACACAGATACATGCATAAGTGATCATTTATTTTTGGCAACCAGAAATTGGTTATTTTCTATTCAAAAGACTTGTTTCTAAAGCAGATGGTTTCACAGGATTTACTTATCATTTGACTGCTGTTTATGACACTGTTAATTATCTTATGGATTTTGAAAAGTAGATTTATTTTTCAAAATGTTGCATCGATTTCCTCTTCATGATGCATGTTGTGTGCTGATAGAATAAAGCTACTTTATTTTTTTAATTTTTTATCATTTTTTAAGATTTTATTTATTTGACAGAGAGCGAGCACAAGTAGGCAGAGTGGCAGGCAGAGTGAGAAGGAGAAGCAGGCTCTCTGCTAAGCAGGGAGCCCAATGTGGGGCTCGATCCCAGGACCCTGGGATCATGACCCAAGCTGAAGGCAGCAGCTTAACCAACTGACTGAGCCACCCAGGCATCCCAATAAAGCTACTTTAAAATTAAGTGTTATTAAAAAAATAATAATAATAAAAAATAAAATAAAATTAAGTGTTATTAATAAATAAATAAATAAATAAATAAATAAATAAGTAAGTAAGTAAGTAAGATTAAGTGTTATATTCGGGGTGCCTGGGTGGCTCAGTGTGTTAAAGCCTCTGCCTTTGGCTCAGCTCATGGACCTGGGGTCCTGGGATCAAGACCCTCATCATGCTCTCTGCTCAGCGGGGAGCCTGCTTCTCCCCCCCGCCCCCCGCCTGCCTCTCTGCCTACTTGTGATCTCTCTGTGTGTCAAAATAAAAAAATAAAATTAAGTGTCATATTACAATATATTCCTTGGCCTTGCATGGCCTCAACAGAACCCTGCATAAATCCTAACCAGTCAATATTAGTCCATTGTGCTCCAGTTGTTTTTTTTTAAATGGCTAAAATAGTGTAGTCGCAGATGATTTTTTTGTTTTGCTCATGTTGCTTTCTTTTTCTGAAGGGCAGGGATGTGTTTGTTGTGCCAAGTTCTTAAAAAGCAAGCAGGCTTGCCAACAGGTTTGTGGAGGTTCCCTGGGGATGTCGTGAAGGAGGGGAGATTTGTAAGCAGGTGATAAGCAAGCCACTACAAACCCCTTTAGATGGTTGTCTGAGCGACTGAGGATATGTACATTGTAGACCTAGGAATTGTTTATGCCTACCCCTTTGACCTGCTATCCGGAAGATAAGAACACTTTTTGTACTCCAAAGCCGAGGAAAGGGTAGTAAAGAATCAGTTGGGTGGTGCCTAATCCCTGTTTTGTTGAGGAAGAGTCCTTCAGACAGCTTAAAGTTCTTCGTGGTTTGCTTGAGCGTACTGTCAGGGACCTCTGCAAACACTCTGAGACACTGCCTTCCTGTCTGCCTTCAACTTCCTCTTAGCCCGTCTTTACCACAGGGACACGAGCCCTGGCAAGATCAAGGAAGTCTACAGGTTGTAAGAGGAAAACTCCTCACAAATGATTCAAAGGTGCCTCTAGTATGGAGCTGAGAGTTAAGAGAATTGTATTGTAGTTTCAAATTTGCCCTTAATTGGTTGACTTTTGACACATTGCCTCCTCTTGAACCTCCTCAGCTGCGAGATGAGGGAGTTGGACAAGATGTTCTCAGTCCCTTGATCTCTTGTGTTCTGTTTTCTGATGTTCTGTGATTCTTTACTTGTTGAGGCTGCTACCCAGAGTACCATTTGTGAAGTCATGTGCCCTATCAGCAAAGACCACCGAACATTGCATTTATCACTGGGCAACGAACTTGGGGCACACAGTGGTCTTCACTGACGAACGTTTAGATTTCCTGACTGCTGAGATGTTGCGTTCTCTATCATGTTTTAGCAGACCGCACACAGTAAGAAACCCGTCAGAGGTAGATAGCTACTGACTTTTTTGCTTTTAGTTTTCAAAATCGAAACACGAAGGTGAATACCTCTCAAAAATATTGTTGGAATGAACTTTTGGGAACAGCTTTAACAACCCAAGAGGTGAGATTAAGTTTGTTTTCCCTCACTGTGTTTTGTGTGTGCTGCACGTCGTGGACAGAGTGCCTGGTATGGCAGCCTCTGGGAGTGGGGGGCCCTCAGGACTCCTGCTCCTGCTCGTTTGCAGCTTTATCGTCAGGGCTGTGCGTGACTAGATGAGTTTGGGGCCTTTGGCTACATTTCGCAGACATCCCAACCCAAACTGGCTTAAATAATAAGGGAATTAATGGCTCATAACTAAATACAGAAGAAGGATGGGCTTCCGTGTTAGTTCAATCCAGTGTCATGGGCTCTGCTTCTCTGGAATTCCAGAATTCCCTCAGCAGTTCTTTCCATTTCTGTTGGCTTATTTTTCAAGTTGTGGTCTCATTGTGCCAAAATGCCTATAGCTGTTTTTTTGCTTTGGATTCACATATTACATTGTGGGTATTTCCCAACTCCTGTATCACTGACACTTGGGGTCAGCTAATTTTTTCTTGTTGTGAAACTGTCGTGTGCGTTGTGGGATGTGTAGCAGCGTCCCTGGCCTCCACCGCTGGGTTGTGATCATCAGGAACGTCTCCGGCCACTGCCAAGTGTTTGCAGTGCTGGTGGGGGCTGGCGCACAGAATACGCCGCCTGAGAACCACTTGGCTAAAGGAAGACAGATCATTTTGTGGGGCGGGTGTCTTAAGTCTAAAGAAACATATTTCCTCAGAGACCCCACATTTCCCCCTTCCGTCTTATGGCTCTACCTGGGTGACCCCCATTTCTGAGCCCATCACTGGTGAGTGGGTAGAATGTCCTGCAGACTAATCAGGCCCACCCCTGGAGCTGGAGATGGATTCCACTCCCCTGAGGCAGGTAACTGTTCACGGGAGGGTGGTGAGCGCCTCCGCCAAGCCAGTGGGAAGGAGTCACGGAAGCCAGGCAGGGGCCCCAGCAGTGTCCTTGACCTCTGCATTCTAAATGTGTCTTGCTCTTCTTCCTCTCAGTGAGGATTATGGAAAGAACTTCAAGGATATTACAAATCTCATCAATAACACCTTCATTCGGACTGAGTTTGGCATGGCTATTGGTCCTGAGAATTCTGGAAAGGTGAGACTCACTCACACACATACGAAGCTGTGCTTGGTACCACATGCAGGGCTGTCAGATAATAATGTTGGAGTGGTCCAGTTGTATATAGCAATATATTTAGTTTGCTGTTCGTGCATTTTATTGTATTTTTAAGATTTTATTTATTTATCTGACAGAGAGAGACACAGTGAGAGAGGGAACACAAGCAGAAAGAGTGGGAGAGGGAGAAGCAGGCCTCCTGCCAGGCAGGGAATCCGATGCAGGGCTTGATCCCAGGACCCCGGCCGAGATCATGACCTGCGGCGAAGGCAGACACCTAACAGCTGAGCCACCCAGGCGCTCCATTAGTGCATTTTTAAATTAAGCGTAATTTAGTGCTGTTCATCAGAGAATGGAATTCAGCACACAGATTCTTTTTTTTGGTCCCTATCCAAGATCTAGCCAAACTCTTTATATATGTAGCGGTTGTTTGGCGTCACAATGTGTAACCCACAAAACAACATTTTAGCCGTGGGCAACTAGCTACTCTCGAACTGAGTGGGCCAAATTCATAGTTATGATGCACTATTTCAATCTAGGATAGTATTTGTTATAAGACTAATACTTGAGGAGTCCAGTACACCAATGATCTGTTTTTATAACTCTTCGTACTTTTGGAAATTTCTTAATGGATATCTGGTGAAAATGGTGTAAGAACTTCTGTGTTTTTATAGTATTACACTCTGAGTCTGTACTTTTTTCTTCCTACTCAGGTGATTTTAACAGCAGAGGTGTCTGGAGGAGGTCATGGAGGAAGAATCTTCAGATCGTCAGATTTTGCAAAGAACTTTGTTCAGACCAATCTCCCTTTCCATCCTCTGACTCAGATGATGTATAGCCCTCAGAATTCTGATTATCTTTTAGCCCTCAGCACCGAAGTAAGTATAGTTGAGGAACTTGTGTTGCTTTTTTTGCATTTTTATAGACTAAAATTATACTGTTTTAAAAGAACCCTGTAGGAAGTACCTTTATGTTGGACTACTTTCTAGTGACTTCTTAAGGCATGAATTTGTATTTTTTGCATTTTTTTTCCAATTCGGTAAAGGGCACGATTTTCATGTGCTGTCTATGCCAGACAAGTATGATATCTAGCTGTCATTACACGTTTTTTTTTTTTTAAGTGAGTAGATGTAGTGTGCTATCAGAGTAATGAACTAGAAAACAGTTTAATGTAATCATTCTTGTGCTTCAAGGGACAAGCATAAACTGTCAAACTCCTGGTGGTGGTGTTCCTTTCCTGTGGCCAAACCACATCTTCATAATTTTTTTTTGTTAGTTTCCAGTATATAAAGCATATTGATTTCTATCTTTGATACTCCTGTATTAAATATCCAGAGTTTTAAATCTCTGTATCTCCTACCATATTCCTATACTGTCCCCAGAAACCTGTGTCCCTCCCTAACCCTCCTACCTCTCTTCTGAAAGTTCTCTGGGGAGCATGTTTCACTTTTTCTTTCCTGGAGGACCAGTCTCCTTTACCATCGATTTTAAGGGCCCAAAGCAGCTGAGTTGCTAGACTGATAATCGTAATTATACTGTACATTTACATGGGCTCTTTCTCATCTTATTTCTTACAGTGTGGTCTCCTGGCCAGCAACATCAGTTAGAACCCCCTGGGAGACTCGTTTAATATGCAGTTCTTTGGCCCCGATCCAGACATAGTCTGTCAGTGACTTTTGGTTTTGAGGTGGCTAGTATTTCTAACAACCCTCCCAGCTGAGTCTGCACACTAAAATTTGAGAGCCATAACTGTGGTGACCATTGTGGGGATAGAAACTGGGTCATCAATGTGGACAAGTTGGGCTGAGCAAAGGGTTAGCACAGGAAGGATGAAGGGCACTTGAAGAGGCGTCTGAGGTCTGGGCCTTCTGTGCAGATCTTTGAGCAGAGGGAAGGCTGGAGGACTCAAGGAGATCAAAGTTAAGTTTAGCCGAAGGAGGCTAGAGGAAGGAAACTGGCCTGCTGGGTAGGCTTCAGGTCTTAAAGCAACAATTCCAGGAAGTCGGCCTCTGGCAGCTTGAGCTATAGGCCCTTTAAGGGAGCAGAGAGACCCCTGGAGGAATGGACAGAATCACCAGCTTCCCTTTTGACTACCCCATTGCCATTACCAAGTGTCTTAAGATTATTAAACATGCTGTCCCCAGGAAGAGGTAGCCACAGTCTGCTTTTATACCTCAGTTTCTTCCAGTTAAGGGTAAGTTGGAAATACAAATAATCAGGGTTGGGGAGCCTGGGTGGTACAGTCGGTTAAGCATCCAACTCTTGGTCTCGGCTCAGGTCATGATCTCAGGGTCGTAAGATTGAGCCCCGCGTAAGGCTCTGTGCTGAGTGTGGAGTCTGCTTAAGATTCTCTCTCTCCTCCCTTTCCCCCCACTTGCTCTCTCCCTCTCAAATAAATAAAATCTTTTTTTTTTAAAAGATTTTATTTATTTATTTGACAGAGAGAGATCACAAGTAGGCAGAGAGGCAGGCAGAGAGAGAAGGGGAAGCAGGCTCCCCGCTGAGCAGAGAGCCCGATGCGGGGCTCGATCCCAGGACCCTGAGATCATGACCTGAGCCAAAGGCAGAGGCTTTAACCCACTGAGCCACCCAGGGGCCCCTCAAATAAATAAAATCTTTAAAGAAACAAAAAAAAAAACACAGGGTCAAGAAGACAGACCAATGTGTACTAAGGTATAAATAGGTGATACCAGATATTTTCAAGTAGAATTAGGTAAATTAGAAATGCTGGGAGGTGAACCTTACCAGAGGAGGAAAGAGTTACAGAAGGAAGAATGGTGGGTGAGAATGGGGGACCCCTGCAGGTGAATTCTGCCCAGATCGGCCCCATTTCATTTCAGCTGTGCCAGGACATCTCTGTCCCACATCCACTGGGCCTGGGCCTCGTAGGCTTGTGTTGCCAATGTAATGGACATTGTCAGTCTTTATCTTACCAAGTCTCTCCTACATTTGAAAATATTGGCCAGTCTTTCCTTTTGGGGACTTGGCTTCCTTGGCTTCTTACTTACCTTCAAAACCATTCCTCCCTGGTCTCTTTCATAAACTCCTGTCAGTCTATCCTTAAGTCCCTACTGCTCATTTCATTCTGAGCAGTCTCCTCCACTCTGATCATTGTAACTGCCCCTGTAAGGTATAAGATTCTGAAATCCATATTTCTGGCTTCCTCCTAGGACTTCAGATTTCTATCTTGCTGCTCCCCTGTTACACACACACACACACACACACACACACACACACTCTCTGCCCTACAGGAAAAAGCTACCAGTTCTACTGAATCTAGTTTCTAGATTCTTCCTGAGCCTAATCCTCACAGCTGTGGTTTAGGGCCTCGCTAACTTTTTTTTTTTTTTTAAGATTTTATTTATTTGAGAGAGAGAGAGAGAGCATGAGCAGGGGGAACGGAAGGCAGAGAGAGTAAGCAGGTTTCCTGCTGAGTAAGGAGCCCAACACGGGGCTCAATCCCAGGACGCTGGGATCATGGCCTGAGCTGAAGTTAGATGCTTAACCAGCTGAGCCATCCAGGGGCCCTAGGGCTTCACTAATTCTTAATGAACTAATGTGGCACTACTTTTTCAGTGCTTTTCCTGCTTCTGGTCTGAAATCCATCTCTCCTATTGTCATCCAAGTATTCCACCTTTCAAAAAGTTAAACTGAGAAGTGCATGGGTGGCTCAGACAGTTAAGTGTCCGACTCTTGATTTTTGACTCAGGTTCTATGATCTCAGGAATCTCAGGATTGTGAGAGCGAGCCCCGTGTCAGTGTCCGTGCTAGCTAGGCATGGAGCCTGCCTAAGATTCTCTTTCTCCTTCTGCTTTTCCCCTACTCCCCGCTCCCCCACCACACACCTACTCATCCCATACTCATGTGCATGCGTGCATTCTCTCTCTCTCAAAAAAAAGTAAAACTGAGGGCCCTCTGTGAGCTGGTCCTCACCTCTTTCCCTAGCATGAGCCTCTTTTTTCCTCATCTTAGAATTTGTGCTCTATCAGTGTCTGAAGGCTTTTAGCTCCTTGCCCACGCTGTGATATTTTATCCCCTCTCGCTTCCGCTAGTACTAGTGTGTATTTGTGCAATAACATCCCGTCTCCCCATTTGCCACCTTTTGGTTACACTGCTCATTATTTAATATTAGTTCAGTTATCTTCACAAACCATCTCTGATGCATTAACGCTCCCCTCCTTATTCTCACCCTGGAGACCATGTTTCCATAACTTACCACATTGTATCAAATTCTTATCCATGCCCTAAACCCTGCCCTCCTTAAGAACGGAGAATACATTTTATTTGTTTTTATGTCCCCGGTGCAGCATCTGGGACAGTGCCCGGCACAGAGTAGGCACCGCATAAGCATTTGTTACCTGAACTTCCAAAGCCCTGAAGGGGCCCCCATCACCCGAGTGCGTGTTGAGTGCAGGCAGCTCGGATGGAGCTTCAGCATGTGTGTTTACTGTCCAGAATGATTAGATATGAATTATTAAAGGTCATATAAGCAGCTGCACAGGACAAAGCTGGAATGTTCATAAGTCATTTGTAATCTTTCAGAATGGTCTGTGGGTGTCCAAGGATTTTGGGGGAAAATGGGAAGAAATCCACAAAGCAGTATGTTTGGCCAAATGGTGAGTAACAGAAGACTCCATCTGTGCAGAGCCCTAAACCTTTCCCGACGGTGCTGCCAAAAGTCATAGGACTAAATACCGAGCACTGACTATGTGCCAAGTAGTCCTCAGGGTGCCGTAAGGGGCATAAGGGGAGGGGTGTGACACAGATCTTGACCTGGAGGTACTTCTGATGCTGCTGGGAAAGAATCCTTAATCTCACTAAGGGTTAGGATATAAAACGTAAAACAGGGCATGTGACTGAGGGGCTGCTGCCTGCAAAGGTTTCTTCTCCATAAATGGTGACATCAGTTGGAATAGCATAACATACAGCTTTCCTCTGGGGACTTACGTTCTTCTCTGCGCCTAGATTTATACTCCCGCACCTAGAGATCCATTCTGCTTGTGGGGAATGTAAGCAAGGAGTCGGGAAGAAAGCCTGCAGAACTCCCAGGGCGTCAGAATACCGTGTGTGTGTACCAAAAATCCTTCCCCTCTCTCAGTGGGATCCGGCCACCACCACCACCCCGCGCGCACGCGTGCACAGCCTGCTTAAGATGATGCACCTGAGGCGCTCTCACTTGGGAGTCGGGTCACCTTTGTTCAAAACTGTCTCGTCAGTGGCTTAACCTTGCTGGGCTCTAGTGTCTCCCTTTTGTGAAAGGAGATTTACTGGAGGGAGTTTGGGGGATGGTGGAGCAAGAATTGAATTAAGAACCTTCATGCCACCAAAATTCTGATTAGGCTCCCACCCTCGTTAAGAGCAAATTTGTGCATCTAGTTTCCCTGTGGAGAGCAGATTGGTGCCCGAGGTGGGGGGTGTGAGTGCCAGGAACCGGCCCGTGCCTGGCTCTAGAAGCCGCTGCTGAGAGTGGTGCGGAGGCAGGAGAACCGCAAGAGCCGGCCGCACCGAAAGGCCGTAACAGGATGTGCTGCTTTAGCGCCGGATCGAGAGAGCCCACGTAGCTCAGTAACTTCTAATGGGAACACTGTGTTCCAGTGTCATGTGCTTGATGTTCATGAACGTGACCCATAGTTCCAGGGAAGAATTTAATATTCAGTGTCCTCTACTGAGGGAACCAGGGAGATGTGTAATAGAGACATTGCCAAATATATCTACTGAAATTAAAATATTAAAAAAATATTGCTTCAAGTGGCCTTTTCCCGGAAGCTGCTGATAAAGTGAGGTCTGTGTTGCCCGGCTCTGAGACCAGGCTACATCTGCATTCTGTCTTTGTATTTTCATGAATTGTGTTTGTGTCTTATATGATCTTACCAAGAAGGAGGTAATTTTTAAAGGAACTAAGTTAACAAGTTGCTTCACTCTCGACGGACCTAATGTATATAGGGTGTGTTCAAGTGAGACTATAGTAAGTTTTGGGCATTAACACTCACCTTGATGTGTGTATATCAACTCACCACAGTGTGCCCTCTCAATGTTATTTGTCAGTTAGACCTTAAAAAAACCAAAAGAAACAAAGAGAAAACTCATCTTTAAAACTAAACATTTACAGATGCCTGGCTGGCTCAGTCATAGTGTGTGACACTTAATCTCAGGGTCGTGGATTCGAGCCCCATGTTGGGTGTAGAGATTACTTAGAAATTTTTTAAAATCTTAAAAAAAAAAAACCCTAAAATGTTACTTTTAAATGGTATTTTATTTTGTATCCTCTATAATTTTTTTTTTACTTTTGTAAGTTATTTCTTTGATTAGTGACTAAATATAAGATAATTGGACTGCTGATAACTGTTTACACACCTTTAAGATCTTTGATTTCTAGGAATTGACAGCCTGAAGTGCTGAAAGAGCATGCTCAGACTTCCACTTGCGCTGGTGCTCATCCATAAGTACTGTCAGGGTCTGAACCTACTTTCCTGCAAACTCCCTTTTCATGGTAGAATTTAAATAATTCAGCCTCTGACCTAGCTGTTGATTTGAGATGAAAGAACCAAATTATTTAGCACATGCAAAGCATTGAACTAGGTTCTGAGGGAAAACAACAAAACATAAAACTTCATACCTGTCCTAAAGAACCCAATAATGTAGGGGAGAGAAGGCATACACTGATGGATTAAAATAATTAAATAGGAGACAAAGGAGTGCCAAGTGGCTGGTACAGGATGTCGAGGTGCTCTAGAACACAAGGTTTCTCAACCTTGGCATTTGTGACGTTTTGGACTAGACAGTTCTTTGTTGTGGGGGAGTTGTCCTAGCATTGCAGGATGGTTAGCAGCATCCCTGGTCTCTGTCCACGAATACTAGCAACAACTCCCTGTCCCCCAGTTGTGACAGTCAGAAATGTCCCCTGGGGAGTAAAGTCACCGCCAGCTGAGAATCACTGCTTTAAAACTTTGCAGCAAGGAAGCTCTCCAGTTGGAGTGCCAGGAAAAGTTTCATGGAACAGCTAGATTTTAAGCTGGAGCCCAAAGATTGTAAGGTTAGATCTGGTTATAGGAGAGAAAAAAGCATTTTAAGCCGGAAACAGGAAGAGCAAATGTAAGAGGCATTGGAGAGTGTAAACAGACCAGTCTGACCAGCTGGAGGGGTTCACGTGAAGAAGTAGTGGATGCAGGGAGACCGTGGGGCTGGGCTGGGGGGCACCTTGACCAGTGCGGCTGGGAGAGTTTGGTGTACAGCACCTCAGAAGGCTGATGGATGGTGCTTATCATTAGAAGCCTTGCTTGGAGCTTTGTGACTGCCGTTGACAGCAGTCTTAAACTGTGTCTCTGTCTCTGCCTCTCTTTAGGGGATCAGAAAACACCATCTTCTTTACCACCTATGCAAACGGCTCCTGCAGTAAGTATATTTTAGTTACAAATAAGAGCGTCCTGTTGTCCATTCACAGTAGAATGTTCTGGGTTGTAAGAGATAGAAACATCGAAGATCCTTCTGTTCTCCCGTAATTTTAATAACTAAGATAACTGTCAGGGATTTTAAAAATTTTGGAAGTACTGAGCCTAGATCAAATAAAAACATGAGCTATACACAGAGGCAGTATACTTAATTTTAGCAATGTATTTACATAAAGTAATTATTAGGCTACAAACATTAACAAGTTGAAATGCATAGTGATTTCTGCCAAAGAGTATGGAGGTTGTGTTTGTATCAGTGGATGTTGTCAGCTTTCCAGTCTGTGGCACCGTTTCAAGGCAGAAAGCGTGGTCTTTTATTCATTCAACAAACTCATTTTTTCATTCATTGATTTGCACATCTGCAGTTGTATGCCATTCCCTGTTCTAAGATTGGAGAGAGCAAGACACCCAAGCTTCTCTCATGGGGCTTGAGTTTCAGTAAGGGTATTACATGATCAACTAGAAAACCAAAAACTCAAACGAGACTTCTTAAAATAGAAAAAGATAAGTGTGTCATGAAGAAAGCAAAACAGGATGCTGTGGCCGTGACGTGTTTATGCAACACTATACTTGAATTAAGTAAACTCTATCGTTCTGTCCAGTCCAGAACCTCACGTGTATAAAAATAAAACCCAAATATGAATTCCCTATGTCTAATGCTGTGTCGTCTTACGTTGTCACTTGATTAACAAGCATAGGATTAAAAATTCCTTAGCTATAAAATTAAGAACATTCTAAAACAATTGTTTTGAACTGGAGGCTCACCAGTATGTGAAATTTTAATTAATATTTTGTCTTGTTTAAGAAGCTGACCTTGGGGCACTGGAATTATGGAGAACTTCAGATTTGGGGAAAAGCTTCAAAACCATTGGTGTGAAAATCTACTCATTTGGTCTTGGGGGACGTTTCCTTTTTGCCTCTGTGATGGCTGATAAGGTGGGTGTTACCTCTTTTGGCGGTTCTGAAATTTCTGTAAATATGTCTTAAATGGATCCCTTTTACCACTAGTACTGGCAGAGTTTCTTGCCTTTTTGCAGTGTTTAGTATCACTAACATTTGGAGGTAATTCTTTCTAGAGGCTGATTGATTCTTCTGGGCTCTGCACACCAGCTGTTATCACCACAGGAATACCCACAGCCTCAGCCTCTGGACTTTACTCAGACACAGACACCTGGAAAAAAGCAGTCCACTTGCTCCTTATCCAACTATGATAATGTAATTAAGTACCTGCTATATTCTAGGTACTGTTCTAAGCCCCGGGAATATAGCATTGAACAGAAGAGATAAATGTCCTGCTCTCAGAGCTTATGTTTAAATAGGGAATTAGATACTAAACTAATAAATATGGCATTATAATATTAGGTAATGATTAAAGCTATGAAGAAATCTGTCACAGAGTAAGCAAATAGAATGTGCTAGGAACTGGAGCAGTCCTCTTTTAGATCAGGTTGCTTGGAGGGCTGAGGCCCAACTGAAGCAAAAGCATAGCTCTGTGTACGTCTGGGCTGAAGGAACCCTCAGATTGGAACACGCTGGAAATATTGAAGAAAAGTGAGAAGGGCAGCACGGCTAGAGCACAGACAAGGGTAGTCCAAAGAGGGGGAGCCAGTGGTCAAATCAGACAAGACCTTTATGGGCCAGGACCTTGGCTTTTCTTCCTCATGTGTTGGGAAGCTGTGAAAGGCTGTGAGCAGGGGAATGGCGTAAGTTGGCTCCTTACAGAGTTTGGACAGAGTAGGCAGGTGCAGAATAGCCGGACAGGGCAGAAATGGAAGCACCGAGAGCAGCTAGGAGGCCGTGACAGCCGTGAGAGAGATGGTAGGCTGTTGAGGTGGACAAGGGAAGCAGTGGTAAGATCGTGGATATATTGTTAATGGATTGCCAGTAGGATTTGCTGATGAATTAGATGTGGTTTGTGAAGGAATGAGAGGAACCAAAGATAGCTTTAGAATCTTTGCTCTGAGCTCCTGGGTGAATGGTGGTACCGTTTCTTGAGATTGTAAGAGAACTAAGCTTGTAGGAGAAAAATCAAGAATTCAGTTTCAGGTATGACATGCCCATTAGATGGCTAAGTGGAGATGTCGAGTAACGTTTGGGTGTATGAGTCACCCAGATTATATGTTATGTGAAGCTGTGTGGCTAGATGATATCTTCCGGAAGACTGAGCGCGGTGCTGGAGCACCCCAGCGACACCGAAGGGTTAGAAAGGTGAGAATCCAGCAAAGAAGAGGGAGGGAGGTGGGGAATCAGACAGGGATGCCGTGAAAGCTGAGTGGAGGAAGTGTCTCAGGAAGGAGGAATGATCAGCTGTGTGAAACTCAGCTGAGATGTGGAATTAGAGGAGTCCTTAAAATGATTCACTTTAGTTGGCGGAGTGGAGGTTTTCGGTGACCTTGACAAGTGCAGTTTCTTCAGAGGACTGGGGCTCATGTACAGTGGGTTCAGAGAGAACAGCAGTGGAGATGGGGAAGTAGACACAGTAACTTCACATAACTCCCTCGAGCAGTTGCACAAAATCTAACCAGCAACCCTGGGAGCAGATCCTCTTACCTCAATTTGTATTTGAGGAAATTGAGTAACTTGCTTAAGGGTCACCGAGAGAACAGTGGCAGGAATCAGACTGCCTCACTCTGGCGGTGGCCTCCTGTGGTGTACCGCCACCATCTACCGGTTCAGCCTCCTTAAGCTTTTGAATTCTTAGTTCTTACCTGTAACAGTGAGATTGGAAGTAGACTTCTAGGTATGAGCTACGGAAGTAAGTCAAATTCACTTGTCACTAAACTTTAAAGAGTATTTAACATCAGGAGGCGCTGGGACTAATTCTTGTGCCCTGGCCAACTGTGTCTAGTAGGTACTTTAAGCTATTTATCAGGGAGGAGGTGTTAATTGCCTCCTTAACAGACTCTTTTTAGCAGGTAAATACCTCCTGATTGGCTCCCTGTATTGGCCATTTCTGAGGCTGTGCACATGACCTTCATTATGGCTGTTCACAGACACTTACTTCCTTAAAGAGGAGATGTGCCACATCTTGACTTCCCTGTGATCTCCCAAGCATGGGTTTCATCTCCCTTTTTTAGACTCTTAATTATCTAATTCTTTGGATTATGCCAGGACTATGTCAAAGGGACCAAACTTCTGTGCAGTAGTCACCATTCTGAGAATTATGTGAGCAAGCATATGAGAATGGCTATAAAGCCAAACTAATGATGGCCCCATCATACCCTTAGCTCTACTGAAGGAAGTGGGAATGTCAGAGGTTGGGAAGATTATGTCTTACAGGGCCATACCAGAATGAAGAAGCCAAAGAGGAGGCCAAGATAACCTTCCTTACAATACAATGGATTGTTCTGTGGCCTGGAACTTTGCTGGGGGTTAGAAATTGCTTTGGTAACTGGTAGTGGGACCTGTCAGTTATAACAGTTGTATCTAGTGAGGAAATGGGTAATGATACCCATAATTATGAATAATAATGTTCCTATTCATGTCCCTGCACAGGGCATCTTGGCAGAAAATTAAAAAGATAAATATTGGCATTTGTTCCAGGACACAACAAGAAGGATTCATGTGTCAACAGATCAAGGGGACACATGGAGCATGGCCCAGCTGCCTTCGGTGGGGCAGGAACAGTTCTATTCTATTCTAGCAGCTAATGATGACATGGTGTTCATGCACGTAGACGAACCTGGAGGTAAGAGCTTTCAGTGGCCCGCCCTTGAATGCTCAGAGATGTAAGCTTCCAGTTCGACTCGGAGCTTCCTTCTTACGTGTTGACTTTCCTCTTACCCCTAGGTGTTTATTAGTGTCCTCCTGAAGACACTGCCTTACAGAGAGTGTGTAGTGTCTGTTAGGAAGGCCGCTTGCTTTGACTGTGGTACGGTTTGTGTGTGTGCACGTATTCTAGAGCAGTGCTGCCCAAAGAACGGTCAGAGGGCTGACCCTGGTTTGCAGACTCTGTTACCAAGTAAGCCCAGAAAACAATAACGAGCATTGACAAATTCCTATAGCCATTTGACCAAGTAATTTTATATCTGTTGAATCTAATCATTAAAAAGTTGTGGATTACATTTTGTCTCTCTTTTGTACTTCACTCTTCTTATGATTAATTTTTATTATATTTTAAAAAGGATCAGTTTGTGCCATAATAGAAATTTAAAAATTGATCCTTTACCAGGGCACTTGCCTGGTTCAGTCAGAGGAACATGTGACTCTTGATCTTGGGATTGTGAGTTTGAGCCCCACACTGGGTATAGAGATTTCCTTAAATAAATAAAACAAAACAAACAAAACCTTTACCACAGATGGTTTGAGAAGCATTATTCTGGAATATAAAGATTTAGAGATATGTATGATATGAATCCAAATGCATTGCCTCTGCCGCCAGAATATATCTGAGAAGGTCTTTTCTGTAGCATCTGATTAATCCATCCAACAAACAGCATCTGCCATACTGCAGGCACCACGCTGGGTCCTGGAATTAAAGGTGGACATGGAAATCACGAGTATCAAACCGTGATTAATTCTCAGGTCTGCATCTGCATCGTGAAGAGAGACAGTTGACTAATGTACGCAGTCCGTCAGCCGGTCAGTCGTATGTACGGTCGGACTCTTGTTTTCTCTCTGTTCCCTCTCAAGACCTAGTGTTTTTGTTTGCTCATTTCAGATACCGGATTTGGCACAATCTTTACGTCAGACGATCGAGGCATTGTCTACTCCAAGTCCTTAGACCGACATCTCTACACCACCACAGGCGGCGAGACAGACTTTACCAATGTGACCTCCCTCCGTGGGGTCTACATAACAAGTGTGCTCTCAGAGGGTGAGTCTGGGCGCAGCTGGCCTTCCGCTGAAAACATTGGAGTTGAGGTTTTTGGGGAGAATGGTGGTCCTGATCCCCCAGTAGCATTGCTTGCCCAACCTACAAACCTATCTGTGTAAATTCTGGCTCTTTATTTTACCTACGTTATGGTAAATAGGACTAAAAAAAAAAGTAAAGCAACAGCAGGTAAAAAGAAAGACTTTCTGGGCTCTGTGTTGTTTAGAGTAAGTGTTAAATTTAAAGAAATAAGTTTTCTGTATTGGGAGGTTCAGGACTAGGGGATGAGCCTGAGTTTGAACCACTGCCTGCTTCTCTCCTTGTAGGGGGCACGGCTGTAGCCAGCATTTCTCTTGTGTTCCACTCGGCGGTTTTGCAGAGCTCACCTTTGTTAAGGCCCAGTTGTACAAATAAACATGCCGCCCTAAAGTATAAAACGGCTCTTAAGGTTTTGTTTAAATATGTATTTATTTTTTGGTAGGAGGTAGGGCGTTGTTTGTTTTTATTTGTAAATTTTATTTACCTTGCAGTGGTCTGCAAGGTCCTACTCAGTATTGGCCCCCGTTTCCTCCCTGGCCTCAGCACTCACCCCTCTCCCCCGTCCTTACTACATTCTGGTCACTCGGGCCCTCTGCACACGTGGTTTAGAGATGTGCACATACGGTTCTCTGTTTCCCCAGAGACCTGCAAGGCTAACGCCGGGCCCCTTCCCATCTGTGCTCAC
>CM053606.1:80191433-80250707 GCA_028646535.1 Procyon lotor | reverse complement strand
GAAAAAGTATAAGAGGTCGGATACAGAGTAGTGGAGAGACAGAAGCTAGGAATTATTATGCCAGACTTACACACATACATTCAAATCACATTCAGATCTTGAGAGTCCCTAAAACAAGCCTGGTATCCTGGCCTTCTCTGAGGAATGAGTGGGATGCCTTCCCATTGTAGATTTTACTTCCAAGGCAAACACGCAAGCAAGCAAGGAGAATGGACATCAGCCTGTTTGTGTTGGTGAGGAGATAAATGGTATCTTTTCAAGAGCATCAGTCCAGATGATTTCTGCCATCAGCTGGGTCCTGTTAAGGTGGGAACCTTGCTCAAATCTCACAGGGTGCTCTCGGGATCGGTTACTCACCAACACTGAGCAGTTTTGTTGGATATCACGAGCCTGTGGGACTCGACTTCTAATGGTGTTCCGTAGTCTCAGGAGAGAGCTTTGCAAGGATAAACTGAATTCCATAGGGTGTTTCCAGTGTAGCCGACTTAATATTATTCTTTTGCCATTCAGATAACTCTATCCAGACTATGATCACTTTTGACCAAGGAGGAAGATGGAAGCATCTGAGGAAGCCTGAAAACAGTGAATGCGATGCTACAGCGAAAAACAAGAATGAGGTTTGTTTTACCCCAAGTGTCCTGAGTGCTTGGAGCAAGACAGCCGTTCCAGTCTTCTCTGATAGGCGCCAGGCCTTTGAATAATGAAGTTTCATACGTGATTAGGGTCCACAGCTGCAAGGGGAACGTTTAGAAATGAGAGTGATGAAAGGAACTTAGAACGCAGGAAAAAGAACTGCAAAGAAAAGCCAAAAATACTATAGATTATTTGTCTTTTAAAAGAAAAACAAAACTGAAGGCTAAAGTTTTGTCTTACTAAACTGCTGGATGCAGACAGAGTGGAAGGTGGGCCTGTGATCATTCAGGAGTCAGCTCGGTGGCTCTGAGACGTTAGGGATCCTACACAGAGCCATAGGCCGGCCATTCATGAGAGAAGCAAGTGAAGAGGAACTTGGCCTTCTCTTCCGCTCTGCCTGGGCTCCATGTGGCCGGCGGGTGTGGGGGGCGACGCAGCGCCGACGCAGCACCGATGCAGCTGCGAGAGCCGGAGCTGACCCCTCTGAGGAGAGGCTAAGAGTAGATATACAGGGGCATTGCTTCTGGAGAGCCCAGGTTCCAGGAGTGATGAGTCTTGACAGGCAAGAAAAAAGGAAAGAGAAACAAGCTTTGTGTCTGGCTCCTAGGGAATTTGAGAGGAGCTTGGGGAAACCCTGAGAACTTTCTTCAAAAAGTGCCAGTGTTGGTGGTTCCCGAGGACTCCTCAGGACACCTGTGGCCGAGGCACTCTGCTGTCGCAGGCGGGATTTTTGTTTTGTTTGAGAACCTCAGACATTGTGAGCTAGGGTACCTGTACCCCCCACCCAAAGCTCTCTCTCCCTTCTCTGTACTCATACGTGCTGTGAGCCTCTCTCCCCTCTCCTTTTTTCCCACCCCTCTGCCATGGCCTCGCCTTAAGCCTCACCGGGGCAGTGGCCTCTCCACTGATATGGCACCCCTCCAGACTCCTACACCTCGCCCTCCTCAGGACGTGTCAGGGTTCCCCTCTGCCTGCGAATAAACATTGTGCCTCTGACCTGGTGAATGAAGGTCCTCTTCTCCCTGTAAGGCTCTCTCCTGCCTTTTCATTGTCATTGTCCATCTTATCACCGGTGTCTTCCTTATAGTAGCCCTCTGCTGCCGCCTGAACGCCCCGCATGCACCCCTACTGCTATGGCCTTGCCCACGAGACTCCTGCAGAAATTGTGGCTGATTTTCTACCTCTGAGTCATTAGAATCAGTGGAAATCCTGACTATCCTCCTGCCCGCCTTGAGTTAGAATTAATCCTTTTGGGAGCCTGGGTGTCTCAGTCGGTCAGATGTTGCCTTCAGCTCAGTTCATGATCCCAGGGTCCTGGGATCAAGTCCCATATCAGGCTCCTTGATCAGCAGGGAGCCTACTTCTCCCTCTCCCCCTGCTTGTGCTCTCTCTCGCTGTCTCTCTCTCTCTCTCTCTCAATTAAGTGAATAAAATCTTTTTTAAAAAAAAAGAATTAATCCTTCCTCTTCATTTCACCAATAGTTTGCTTGTGTCTTACCTCTTTTTTATTGCAGTAAAATATATGACATAACATGAATATTTCATCCAATGCAGACCTCTTTTAAGGCATTAACTTTAGCTGTATAGCTCAGCTGATTTCTCAGAAATCTCTTTTCTTTAAAGATTTATTTGTTTTAGAGAAAGAGTGTGTGCACACATGTGGAGGGAGGGGCAGAGGATCTGAGAGGATCTTCAAGCAGACTCGATGCCGAGCACAGAGCCTGGTGCAGGGCTCCATCCCAGGATCCTGAGATCATGACCTAAGCTGAAACCAAGAGTCAGACGCTTAACTGACTGAGCCACCCCAGTGCCCCTCAGAAATATCTCTTAAAGGCGAGACTGGGTCTTACTTTGAATCACCACCACATCTTGTACAGTACCTGAAATATTTTAGGCATTCATCAAGTTTATTTGTGTGGAATCATGCTTTAAATATTGATAGGAGGCTTTGGTATAATGCAGGAATAAAATAAACTAAGACATTGCACATGAGAAAATAATTGCATAATTTGCTCCCAAATATACTACTGCATTTTGGAATCAAGAATATCCACTGGGACTATAACTCAACAACAACAACAACAACAACCCAAATTAAAAATGGTTAAAGGACTTGAATAGACATTTCTCTAAAGAAAATATACAAATAGCCAAGAAGCACATGAAAAGATGCTTGACATCACTAATTATTAAGGAAACGCAAATCAGAGGCACAGGGAGAGATCACCTCACACACATCAGAATGGCTACTATCAAAAACAAAGCAAAATAATGTGTTGCTAGGGATGTGGAGAAATTAGAACCCTTGTGCACTGTTGATGGATATGAAAAATAATGCAGTCGCTATGGAAAACAGTATGGTGGTTCCTCAAAAAATTAAATGTAGAACTACCACATGATCCAGCAATCCTGCTTCTGGATATATTTTCAAAAGAATTGAAGGCAGGGTCTCAAAGAGCTATTTGTATGCCCTTGTGCATAGCAACATGACCCATAAGAGCCAAAAGGTGGAAGCAACCCGTGTGTCCATTGACAGATAAATGGATAAGCCAAATGTGATATATACGTGTGAGGAAATAATATTCTGCCTTAAAAGGGCAGGAAATTCTGACAACATGACAACATGAAATTGCTACAACATGGATGAACCCTAAGGACATAAGTAAATAGACAAATACGGTTCTGCTTCTGTGAGATACCTAGAATAGTCAAATTCATAGAACCAGAAAGTGGTTCCCATTCTGGAAGGTCGGGAGATCTGGGAGGAGAGGGACTGGGAGTTATTGGTTAATGGGTGTAGAGTTTTAGTTCCGAAGGACAAAAAAGCTCTGGAGGTGGATGGCGGCAGCGGCACAGCATTGTCACTGTATTTAACCCCGCTCAGCTGCACACTTAAACACGCCTGGCTAAGGTGCTGAATTTGATGGTATGTGTGTTTTACTGCAACATTTTTTTTAAGATTTTATTTATGTATTTGACACAGAGAGAGATCACAAGTAGGCAGAGAGGCAGGCAGAGGGAGAGGGGGAAGCAGGCTCCCCACCCAGCAGAGAGCCCGATGCGGGGCTCGATCCCAGGACCCTGAGATCACGACCTGAGCCGAAGGCAGAGGCTTTAACCCACTGAGCCACCCAGGCGCCCCTACTGCCACTTTTTTGAAGAGTATCCCAACTCAGACTCACTGAAGTCCGAGTTCAGTTCAAAGCTTCCTTAGAAGGCTCTGTGAGATGAGTAAAATATCACACCTTTGGTTTTAATCTAAGCTTTGGTTTCTTTCCACAGTGCAGCCTTCATATTCACGCTTCCTACAGCATCTCCCAGAAGCTAAACGTTCCAATGGCCCCACTCTCAGAGCCCAAGGCTGTCGGCATAGTCATTGCCCACGGTAAGCAGCCTGCCCCTGACCTCCCCGGGAGCCATCAGCTGAGCATACTGAGACTCAGTCCCAGTCTTGAATCCTGTAAGAAAACCACCAGACATGACCTTTACCATCCTTTATGGAATTTCTTCCGTAATAAACCGAATAATATTTCAGGTTTTCCCTAGAGAAACATGACTTCTCCCTTTCCCAAATTTTGTGGTCCTTTTTTTCTGTTACAAGAGGCATGATGGGAAATAATCAGAGTAAATTCATTGAAAATTACTATCTGGGCGGCATGCCCTCTCTGCTCCGTTGCTGACTGTTGCTAATTAGATGGTGGGTTGTGTTGCAGGTAGTGTAGGGGATGCCATCTCAGTGATGATCCCAGATGTGTACATCTCAGATGATGGGGGTTACTCCTGGACGAAGATGCTGGAAGGACCCCACTATTACACCATCCTGGATTCCGGAGGCATCATTGTGGCCATTGAGCACAGCAGCCATCCTATCAATGTGATTAAGTATGCATGAGCTCCGCTCCACCCACACTATCTGTGTAGAGGGCGACTGTGGGATGCTTTTTAGTTGTGGGGCGAACTAGCGGGGAGGGGCCGATTACAGAACCCGATTCACAGTGTGCGTCTGTAGGACTGGGGTCACTCTTGAAGGGGTGGCAACCCACAGTCGGTGGCTCTGCTTTTCCTTCTGACTTCCTCAAGCCAGCACTTTGCGTCAGTTTTAAAAAATATTCTTTCTCTCCACAAGAATCTTATAGAAGCGTTTAAGCACTTTGGATGGAAGGTGACTCCTTAAGTATAAGTTATACAAAATTTCTGTTTATTTAGAAGCTCATTCTCTCCTGTGAAAGAAATTTTATGAAGGCATTTTCTTCTGTACTCTCTGAATGAATCCCTTTTACCTACTGTGTTAACTGTAGGCATTAAAAGTCAGTCAGTAAGCCATCACCTAAATATGAGGGCTTTCCCTGGTTTGGGGTCAAACAGCTAGAGTGGTTTCCTGATACTCCCGTACATGTTGATCCTCTGTCACAGCTGTTCTCTGACTGTGGTTCCAGGTTCTCCACAGATGAAGGTCAGTGCTGGCAGACCTACATGTTCACCAGGGAGCCCATCTACTTTACCGGCCTGGCTTCCGAACCTGGGGCTCGGTCCATGAATATCAGCATTTGGGGTTTCACAGAGTCTTTCCTGACTCGCCAATGGGTCTCCTACACCATTGACTTTAAAGATGTCCTTGAAAGGAACTGTGAGTACCTCCTTTGACATTTTCTACCAGAAACTTACCATTTTCCTAAATAACCAATTCAATTTCATTTCATTTAGCTGGAATAAGAAAATGTGTAGGTAAGAGGGTTGAAGAATGTCCCGTGTAGGTAATCAGTCAGTGTAGTGGTATCAGAAATGCAGTTTCCCTCTTTGGACTAGCACTACCCGAGAGAAATAAAATGAAGACCACATGTGTGATTTAAATTATTCTGTCAGTTGCATTATAGGAGTATAGGAGTAAAAGAGGTGAAATCCACTTTAATAATAATATAATCATCTTAACATATCCAAGATATTATCATTTCAACATGTAAGCAATATTAAAGGTTATCAATGAAATGTTTTATGTTTTATATTTCTCTTCTAAGGCTTCAAAACCCAGTGTATTTGTGACACTTACCCTTCTAGTAAATCCCAATTCAGACCAGCAATAAGTGGGTAAGGCTCTCATATAGGAGAGGGTAGCTTCACACTGTTGGAGCTCTGTAACATCTTATGGGACTTCTTTCTGCTTGTAAGGATAATGCATGCTTGCATTTATCTAAAATTATTTCATGACATTTCAGAGGTTTTCACCCTTGATTGCAGCAGACCTGTAAAGAGAAAGCTTTAGAGGAAAGCGTGTTTTAAAGAGCATCTGACTGTGTCCCCCCTTATCAAAATGTTGACGTGAAAACAACAACAACAAAAAATGTTGAAGTGAGAAAGTTTTCATGCAAAGAGTTTTGGCTTGAATGTCAGTTACAGGTGAGGCTCTAGAATGGTGACTAGGCTAGCACAGAGCCCATACTGATCACTTCAGAGGTCTGTGACTTCAGGCTGGAAAACATGTTAAAAAGGCACAGAAAGGGGCGCCTGGGTGGCTCAGTCCTTAAGCGTCTACCTTCAGCTCAGGTCATGATCTCAGAGTCCTGGGATCGAGCCCCGCATCGGGCTCTCTGCTCGGCAGGAAGCCTGCTTCTCCCGCTACCTTCCCTCTGCTTGTGTTCCCTCTCTCGCTGTGTTTCTCTGTCAAATAAATAAAAAAATCTTTAAAAAAAAAAAGCACAGAAAATGGCTTCAGAAAAGGAGGTAAAAAGAATCCCAAGCAAACCCAGGCCCCAGTATCAAAGATACTGACATTGTACTGAGAAATATGAGGATAGGGGCGCCTGGGTGGCTCAGTCTTTAAGCGTCTGCCTTTCGCTCAGGTCATGATCCCAGGGTCCTGGGATCGAGCCCCATATCGGGCTCCCTGCTCGGCAGGAAGCCTGCTTCTCCCGCTACCATTCCCTCTGCTTGTGTTCCCTCTCTCGCTGTGTTTCTCTCTGTCAAATAAATAAAAAAATCTTTAAAAAAAAATATGGAGGATAAAAGAGAAAACTGGAGAAAAGTCCCCCGCACTGCGAGCTGCAGTTTCTTGTTGGTGTGTTATGATAACAGACTTCAGGTTTCAGGGGGCGCCTGTGTGGCTCAGTCGGTTAAGTGTCTGCCTTGGGCTCAGGTCATGATCCCAGGGTTCTGGGATCGAGCCCCTAGTCAGGTTCCCTGCTTAGTGGGGAGCCTGCTTCTCCCTTTCCCCTTCCCTGCCGCTTATGCTCTCTCGCATGCTCTCTCTCTGAGTTAAATAAAATCTTAAAAAAAAAAAAAAAAAGACTTAAGGTTTCAAGTCACTGTGGTTGAATTTTGGTGCTGTTATTCGATTGTAGGATGGGTCCATTTCCTCCGAATGTTAGTTCAGTGACTCCTGGAGGAAGCAGAGCACTTTGTTTGAACCTTATTTTTCTATAAGGTGTTTAAATATGATTTCATGCCTGAGAGTCATTATTATCCAGATTCATTAAGTAGGCTGTAGAGGAGCTGGTTTCTGAGTTTTCCCCTCGTAAGGCAGCTCTACAAGTTATCCCTAAAGTTTAGCACCAGTAGAAGATTTGGTAAGCACCTGCTTCCTAACAGGTTCTGTGCTGGTCTTCAGATCCCAAAGGATAAAAACCTAATCCACAGTCTTTAGGCCGTAGGCTTTGAGTCATTTTTCCAGGAGTGGATGATACGACTTATGAAGCCAGATTGACAGTCATCAACTGTCTACTTGAAAACCAGTCGACTGGAGTAAAAAGTCTAGAAAGAGATGGTCTTCCCTTCTGCTTGAGGCAATCTAACCTATGGTGACATTGAAACTGTGCTTTTGGCTGACTGGTGTCTCGTCCTAAAAGGAAACCCTTGGCTGCTTACCTGCGGCAGCGCCCGCTGACCAGGAGCACAGGTGCACGAGGCAGGGAGAGCGCAGCCTCTGCCTGGAGGAAAGCTCAGAGGGGGCCCCTCTAGCCGCCCACTATGAAACAAATGCGGTTTCTCCTAGTGCTCCCTACAGACCTCTCCTCTGGCGCGAGGGGATGCCAACCGCTGGTAGGCTCCAGGTCCCGCAACTTTTGTCTGCAGCTCCAAAATGAGTCAGAACTCCCCATTTCCCTTCCTTGTTCTGCGCTGCGCCTCGCAGCCGCCTGCGTGCATGGGTGTGGGGCCGGGGGGGACCTGAACAGCCCGTGTTCCCTGCAGGTGAGGAGAAGGACTACACCATATGGCTGGCTCATTCTGCAGACCCTGGCGATTACGCGGACGGCTGCATCTTGGGCTACAAGGAGCAGTACCTGCGGCTTCGCAAGTCGTCTGTCTGTCAGAACGGTCGGGACTACGTTGTGACCAAGCAGCCGTCTGTCTGTCCCTGCTCCCTGGAGGACTTCCTCTGGTACCCGCTTCCCTCAGATCCCTGTTAGCCCCTTTGCTGTGTGGGAGGAGGTGAAAGGCAGCTGTCCTATAGGGCTGGGAAGGATTTAAGTCCTTTTTTCCCCCCCGAGGGCGGAGAGCGGCTGCCCCCCACTGAGGAGATGGAATCACGGAGAAGGGATCCAAGGTTGTTAGTAATGGGACAGGTGAGCTGTCACACCAGACAGTTGCTGGCAGGGCTGGCGACAGCCCCCAGGAATCCTGGCCCGACAGCAAGGGAGAGAGGTGTGTAAGAAGGAAGAGAACTCAGAAACCCAGAGAGGGGACGGTAGGGCAGCGACCACTGGGAAAGGCAGCGCAGGAGCTGGGAGGGGGTTGGACTTCCGCGTGCTCAGTGAGCGCCGACCGCTGGAGCTCGGCAGGTGGGCCACTAGGTTTTGGACTGTCTGCAAGACTGAAGGCAGAGTGTGGTTCTATCCTGAGACAGGAGGGGACGTCAGGGTACTGATGCTCAGGTGTCCGTCAAGGTCTAGAGGCCGTCGAGGTGGACTCCTGCGAGCTCAGGACCATCTGGACTGAAGGGTCAGTGGCACGGCCAGCGCGGAGTTAGTGGATTGCCTCAGGACAAGGCAGTCCCCAGGTCGCCAAGAGGGGTACTGCTTCCTGAACTCATTGCCTACAGATCATACTGGCAGGAAATAAAGGTGAATTCTAGAAGATCTGGGAAAGAGTGCAGACACAGTGGTTGTGTCCTTCCCACATCACATTCTCTAGAACTGCAGGTGACAGAGAATATGGGACTGAATGAACCCCCAGTCTGACCGGTGTGGATCCCACTCCCCCGGTGTGACTCCCATCTGCATGTGGAATGGGCCAGGGGTGCCCCCTCTGTGTTTCCACAGGGAATGGGATCCCTCCGATGGCTGTGGTGTCCGTCTTGAGGCTAGAGCATGTTGACGCTGTGACACTCTCCAAGGCTGCCTTCATCCTACACGGCACACAGCCTGGGCTCTTAACTCCCTGGTCTTCTCCTGTTTTCCAGACCCGTGGTGCCTCATCAGAGCCGCGCGCCATTGTACATGGGGCTGCCTCCGCCCAGGGAAGTCTCCCCACATTGCCTGCTTGATGCCCAGGCTTAGGGGAGGCCTACTTGGCCTTTAGTACTTAGCTCACTTCTCCCCTCCGCAAAGCCTTCCCTAGTTTGCTCCCACTTGCGCTCCTGCAGGACGCCCGCTGCTGTGTTTCGATTGTCGTGGACAGGTTTGGGGCCACCATTAAACTCTCGAGTCCTTGAGGGCATATTATGTTTGATAATCGTGGAGTAGTCACCACAGCTCCTGACATCTACCGAGCGCTGACTCTGTACCAGGCACTGTCCCGAGCCATTTACATTTACCCCCAGCAGCCCTCTGAGATGGGGACCATTGCCATTTCCATCTCACCGAGAGAGAAATGAAGGTTCAGAGAGGGCGTCCCTACCTTGCCCGCAGCGGCTCAGCCGGAAGCAGTAGAACTGGGGCGCCCGCCCAGCAGCTCAGCCCGGAGCCTGCACGCTGGACCGCCTGTCCTCAAGAAATGTGTAACTGTGAGGAGGAAGGGCGCTTTCCCTGACGTGTGGGATTGCATACCTTCAGTTCTCACCAGAACTTTCCCCCTGTCGGAGGGGTGGTGTCTTCGGCTTCTTTTGTTCTTTTTACCCTGCTCCCCAAATATTTGTCGGAACAGCCTTGAAGTCCAAGCAGCATGCGTGCACCCCCCAAGCATCTGTTGCATCCTTGCTGTGTGCAGGGCGGTGCAGAGTGACAATGGAGAGCTTGTTGACGTGCCTGGTCAGATGCACAGAATTATGCTGTGAAACAGTGCCTGGGGAATTGGGAGAAGGGAAAGGCTATTCCATCTAGAGCTGAAGGGAGGCGGCTCAAAGAAGGCTTTGTTGAGGAGGGAGCATTTGAGCTGAGCCCTGACAAGCGCTAGGACTTGACTTTGCACATCCGGGAAGAACCAGGTCGTTAAAGCCAGTGAGCGGTGCGAGCGCAGATACCAGCAGCGTGCTCAGGAAGGGTGTGCTGGGAGATAGGCCATGAGGGGAGGTTGCGGCGCTCCCGATAAATGCCCTATGTGCATAGGGCACAGATGGGGCAGCCCCGGGCCGAATTTGCAGCTTAGATAACGGAAGGACGGTGGTGCCGTAGACAAACACAGGGAAATGGTGGGAGAGGCTGGCTCGAAAGAGAGGACATGATGTGTATTGAATGCTTTATTTGAGGTTCTGTCAGCAGATTTAGGTGGTGACATCCAGCAGGTACTTGGAAATGTAGGATCACATCTCACGAGAGGTAAAACCTGGAAGTTCTAGTGGCAACAAACAGTTAAGCTCACGAAGGGAGTGCAGACACGGGGAGAGAGAGTGACTTGCAGACCACGGGTGAGGGTCTGGGTTTCCGGGTTAGGAAGGCGGAGGCCCAAACCGTGTGGAGAGAAGCAGGCGAGCCCAGCTTTGTGGGGGCGTGGGCAGGCGTGGGCGGTGTGTGGGGCACCTCGGCACAGGCCAGGCCAGCGAGGGCTCCCCAAGCCTGCCGGACTCGTGCATCCCAGGGGCCTCAGGCATTCGTCTCCCAAGTGGTAGGGGGATTGAGCCAAAATGCACAGAATAAAAAGTAAACAAGCATAACAGAGCAAGTACAAAATACTCGTTTAAGAAGTTTGGCCAGTAAAGAAGAAGAGAGAGAAGGGAGAGGACACACAGACTAAGGAGAAGCCCCCAGGTGAGTGGGCCTGATGGTCCCTCCACACGGTCAGCCAAGCAAGGTCTGTCGGAGGGTTGGGCCAAGGACGCTGACGTGGGGGGTCAGCCTTGGAGAGGAGGCAGTGTGTTACTTCTTGGGGGAAACAGAAGAGCAGATGGGAAACGCTGGGGAGAAATGGGATAGGATGGAGGGCAGGCAGGCATCCACGTTGGAGACAAGGCTCCTAAGAAACTAAGAGGGACAGAAATGGGCAGGTAGGAAGGATTTGACACACACCCTGAGGTACGCGGCCAGAGAACATAATAATGAGTGATTTGGAGGTAAATAAAAAGATGCTTAGATGCATCTAAGCAAGATGCTTAGCCATCTTTTTATTTAAGACTAAGGTCTGTCGCCAGTGCCACTATTTCTCAGTGTCTTAGTTCTCAAGTGAGTCCCACCTGCTGCAGTCGGTCCCTTCCTGGAGCCGCTGCTGTCTGGGCCGTTCTTGTCGCCTCCGAGTCCCGAGTCCACCAGGCCTGCTCCGGGCGCCGCTGGTCCCCCGGCTGAGCCTTCTCCGTGTCTGTCCTCCTCGGTGGGCCTTCTTTACAGGTGACAGGGCTGCTTCTGTGCAGCCACAGACTGGACTATTCATCCGCTCCCGCTCCACATAAAAGCTTCATCACTGGTCCCTTCACTGCCTTCCCGCAGCTCTGAAAGTACTGTGTTTGTGGACTCTTACAGTGATTTTGGCTACTTCCGTCCAGAAAATGACTCCAAATGTGTGGAACAGCCAGAACTAAAGGGGCACGATCTGGAATTCTGTCTGTACGGCAGAGAGGAGCACCTGACAACCAACGGGTGAGGCAGCTCCCCCCCTGAGTCGTGACAGGTGTGTCCGCGCCGTGCAGAGTGAGCGCCACTCATGGCGCCCCGCACCTCCGTGCAGGCAGTGTTCTAGAGCATGCTAGGAAAATAATGTCGAGCAGAACTTTCCTGTGGCGCTGGAAATGCCCTCTCGTCTGCTGTGTCCCGTATGGCAGCCACTAACCCTGTGTAGCAACTGAGGCACTGAACTAACTTTACGTAGTTTAAGTGCAAGTAGCCACTGTCTTGGGCACTGCTGCTCTGGATGGAACACAGTACCTCCCCCCATACAGACCTATCTCCCATTTTTGTACAACGTGCTCCTGTGCTTTCCTTGGGTCGCAGTTCTTTGGCCCCATCTCATAAGGCAGAGAGGCAGGCGTGCCTCTGCCCCAAGGTCAGGGATGCTTGGGCTGTTCGGGGCCTGAAACTTTACTAAACATCCCCAAAACATTCCTGAGGCTCTCCCCTTAGGCCTGAGAGGGGGTGGAAGTTTGAGAAGCTTTTCTGCATCTTTTCAAATCTTGTTTTCAGGAACGAGGCGAGAATCCAAGAATACATCCTAATGGTCTGACAACAAATCGTCTCTGCCTTTTCAGGTACCGAAAAATTCCAGGAGACAGATGCCAAGGTGGTGTGAATCCAGTCCGAGAAGTAAAAGACTTGAAAAAGAAATGCACAAGCAACTTTCTGAGTCCTGAACAGCAGGTACAATAAAGTAGATCTGGTTTAGGGACCAGTGGGGTCTCGTGTTCTGCCAGCAGTAAAGCGACAGCATTAAGAATGTTTGAGTACAAAGAGGGCAGACTACTTGGGGTGGGCTTTGCTGTGCACAGGAAACCATTAGGATGGAGGATGGGTCACAGACGATGATAAACTCCCTGCTAAACACTTTTTTTTAAGATTTTTTATTCATTTATTTGACAGAGAGATCACAAGTAGGCAGAGAGGCAGGCAGAGAGAGGTGGAAGCAGGCTCCCCGCTGAGCAGAGAGCCCGATGTGGGGCTCGAACCCAGGACCCTGGGATCATGACCTGAGTTGAAGACAGAGGCTTTAACCCACTGAGCCACCCAGGTGCCCCCCTGCTAAACACTTTTTCATTGGAGGAACAAAGTACAATTCCATACAATTGTTCCGAGTCTTGGAAGCATCAGGTTGAGGACATTTCTGGGGCTGAGAGTCATTTAGGGAAAAGACTTGAAGTCGGGCTGTAAAGGGTGGGAAGAGAGGAGCCCTGGGCCATCAGTTAGGTGGGCTCTGTGCCGATCCCCACCGAGTCGTTCAGACTGGACAACTGAACTACAGTAGTAACGGGTTGGTGATGTAGGAGCGAGTTCCGGGGCTGATTGTGGCCCGTGGTACTGAACCCTCTGGCTGGGATGTGGGAAGTGGGAAAGATGAAACCTCTCGATAAAGAAGCACTGGACCGGCAGCATGGCTGGGGCAGTCAGCTGTGGGCCCCAGTTCCCTAATCCATAAACTGGGAGGTAGACAGTCCGCAGTCCCCTCCTCCCTGGCCTTCTGAGGGATGAGGGCCCGACATGATGCGGCGGGATTAGGAGGGTAGTGGGAGCAGAACGTGTGGGTGTGTGTCCTTGTCAGGGAGCGAGTTCCCTCTTCTCTGCACCGCGACCCTGCGTCCCTGTGGCTGTCCTCAGAGTGTGTGTGTGTGTGATTGCTCAGGACTCCTGCCCCCAGGGACACCATATGACCCGGGATCCACTTCTGCCACCTCTTAGGTTCGTTGAAAACACACACTCCCTATCTCCCACCATGAAGCAGGTAGGGTCCACTCAGCAATGATATGAAGAGGCTCATTTGCAAAAATGTACGAAAAATGAAGTAAAGATAGGAGTCTTCGTGTCACACGATGTCCTGCGTGATGTGGCACAGCTTCTTCCCAGGGACTGGCCAAGTTCCAGATTCGTCCAGCCCCACTGTTGTCATGCTCCCCCTCCCTGCTGCACCCCTACGTGCTCACGACTCCCCATGGCTAGTGGGGAACAGCCTCGGTTGCTGTTTGACCTAGGTCGCTGCCCTGGCTCCCCGGGTAACCCGGACATTAGAGCCTGAGTTTGGACCATTCTGGCAGCTTCCAAACAGCCGAAGTTCTGGTTTCCCTCTGCCATCAGTGATTCACTTCTGGTAGATTGAGACGGTCCATTGGGGGCAGGGGTCGGGAAGGCACGGAGGGCCTAGAGATGGCAGGGCATTCACAGAGAAACCAGGAGGAGGAGCAGCCTCGTTGAGTTCAATCCTAACATGTGCATACCTGAAATTGTCTGTGTTTTAATTTGTCGAGAACTCCAAGTCAAATTCTGTTCCAATCATCCTGGCCACGGTGGGATTGATGCTGGTCACCGTCGTAGCAGGCGTGCTCATTGTGAAGAAGTACGTGTGCGGGGGCAGGTAAGGAGCACAGCAGTCAGTCAGAGGTACCGAGCTCCAGCCGCAGAGCCGGTCCCCAGGGAAAACTGGCGAGGGGACGCGGTGTTCCCGAAGCATCGGGCCCAGACCTGCTCAGAGCTTCTATCTGCCACCTGCCGACTGTGGGCTGTGCTCCCGCGTGTGTGACCACGGGAGAGGGCTGGGGGCGACGCGTCCCCGCCGGCCACCGCTCACGGAGCTCTCCGCCCCCAGGTTCCTGGTGCACCGCTACTCCGTGCTGCAGCAGCACGCCGAGGCCAACGGCGTGGACGGCGTGGACGCCCTGGACACGGCCTCCCACACTCACAAGGGTGGTTATCACGACGACTCAGATGAGGTGAGACTTCTTGACAGGTGGCCCGGAAGCACAAGAAAGGGGTGCTGTTCCTGTTCGTAATCAAGATCCGATTAAGGCAGAGGGGGGCTTAAGCCAGCAGCAGCCACTTAATGCCTGTAAGACTTGGCCAGCCCGGAAACTAGGTCAGAACTTCCAAAATAGGAATTTTTTAGTGTGCAAATAATGTGGTCTCTGTTTCTCTTCTCAGGACCTCCTGGAATAGCTCCTCAAAGCGGCTGGGACCGAGCACAGATGATGGAACCGCAGTACCTCTCACACGCCCTGTGGCTCCGACTTGGGGGAATAAATTTCCCATTGCGAGGGACCCAGCTCTGTTTCTGCTGCTTCCACCAAAGTCAAAAGGACCTGCTCTAAAGAAATGCGGGGGGAGACCCCAAGCACTCTCATGATTGGCTCTGAGAAGGGGGGGAACTAAATTCTTTACCTTTTTATTTCAAGTTCTGTCTTCTTGCGAAGTATGGGTTCTTTTGGTTTTGTTTCTGTTTGGTAAGGGAAATGGGATGGGAAGGGAACGTTTCACTGACCCCCCTCTTGTATGTTTTGCATGGTGCCTGCCCTCGGGCACCTGCCAGCCCCAGCATCAACCCTCACCAAGTCCTCGGTGCTGTCCCGGGCTCTGCCGGCGACACAGAGCGGCTGTCGAGAAGGACGCGGGGGCCGCAATGACTGGCACGGCCTGGCGGCCTTTCCCCAGCCAGGGGCAGCCCCCGCCCAAGGCCCTGCACGCCGGTTCCTCACACACACCCCGCCTTTGCTCGCTTGCTCTCTTGGGGACCAGAGACCACAGTGGTGTCTCTTCCCCCCACCCCATTTAATTAGGCAATACCCTCATTAATTGCCTTTTGGCAACTGACTTAACCATGTGCTTCCAAGACACTAAATCAGGAAAACTTAAAGGGCAATATTTTTAACTTGGGGCAGGAAGAAGGGAGCAGCAGGAAACTGACTAGGTTTAGCACCTATTAAAGGACAAATTCTTGCTTCTTCCAAGATCTTTCCAGCCATGCTTCGTGTCTGTGCCCGTGGACTTGCTCAAGGACAGGGTGAGGGCTTGCCTTGGGTGTCTGCCCAGGCTGTGGGGTCTCTGCTGGAGCCAAGGGAGGGTGCCCAGGGTGGCCCCTGAGGACTGACCATCACAGTCTTCTTCCGTGTCCTCTGCCACTTGTGGGCACGGTGGTGAGTCCTTAGGATGGCCGCTTGCTTACTTGCTTGCTTCCTCTTGGACTGCTGTTGTACATGGAGCCAGGACTAGACATGTTTTCAGATTTATAAACTATTTTTTAAAAATCAAGATTTTATTACCAGGCTCTCCTCCTCACCCATTTTCCCCAGCTTTGCCAGCTAATTTGTTGGCATAAAACTTCTGGCCGAACCAACCGAAAATACACGTCCAGTGTAGGTAGGTGATGTTTTACCTGATGCGTTAAGTTCATATTTTAAATTTAAGGAAGTTTTTCATTGGATATTTTTTAAAATCAAGTTAACAGTAGAATGTGGTGAGGTGGATTTTTGGGTGGCCATGTAGTAATGGAAAGCTGCAATAATTCATTTTAATAGAACTCGAATATTTGCTCTCCAGGAATATAGTATAGTACGGTTTTGGTCTTAGCGTCCCTACTGTGCTGGCCACAGTTCCTCCCAGTAATCACGATTGGGACATTCTTTGGTAACTGCCATTTTGCTGCTAGTTCATTTTATGGCGATAAAGTCACGAAAAAGTAAACGTGCCAAATCAACTTTTGTCAGAACGTGTGAGCAGATGGCTGTGTTCTCTCCTCCCCAGAATGGATTAACAGCAGCAGGGAAAGTGGGAGGGGGGGTGGATGGAGAAGGTTAAAGACTTTGAAGCTGCAGCAGAACTAAATGAGTCAGGAAGCTTCGGCTGAGAAATAAAGCGAGGGCAGTTTTTGTGAAGAGAATTCATATTTGTTCGAGCCAGAGAGCACTGGTCTTTTAGGAAAAGCTCATTCATTTTGCATAGTCTTTAAATTAAAAGAAACTCCAAAGATAGACCAGCTCACGAATGGTATCCCATCAGTCTTTCTCCCGGACACCCTCACCCCTGCCCAGAGTGAGTCTCATGCCCAGAAAAGACCCACTCCTGCTGCACGCCTTCTCCCCACAGCTTGTACCCACCTGGGTAGATGTGCCTGTATGTGGTAGTTCTCTGATTTCTTTTAGGATGTAGTAGGAAAGTCAGTCTTTCTCCCTAACCAAATAAGGTTAGAGCTCTGGGCTTCTAAGGGTGTCTGGGATTTCTGTACAACTTGGCAGTTTTCAGAGCACTTGAACTTGGCATCGTGTCATTGGAAACTTACAACATTCTCAATGAGACTTTCCCTTTGAAGGAAGGGGTTTGTCATCCCCATTTTTCAGGAGACAGAGCTGAGGTACAGAAAGTGAGTCTATTGTCCAGGGTTCCTGTGAACATGGTGAACAGTGCTGGTCGGTTGTCTTCAGAGCTCTTGAATGTTTTCGTGCGTGCAGCGGCTGCGTGCCCGGGGCAGGCAGGGCTCCTGTGTGCGGATGTCTCGCTCTCCTTCAGGGGAGGGATCGGTAGTGTCTCCGTGGGAGCAGTGTGTCGCACCTCTTTGCCACTGTGGTAAACAGATTTTATTCTGTTTTACATGGCTGAAAAACAAAAATTAATGGTAATTTTGAATATGTGTTTAGAAACTGCCCCTCACCTAGTTGTGGACGTGGGCTCTCCCTTGATGAGCCACCCTTCTCCCTTCTTGTTTTCTTATCCTTGTCTGTCCATCTGGCTGGCTGGCTGGCTAGCCCAGTTGTCTGGAGGACGGCTAAGAAGCCTGGCTCACCCCCTTCATTGGCTAGTTAGCCTCCCCTCTCAGCCTGCTCACTCATAAAGGTATGCACTCAGCCAGCAGGTATAACCACCTAAATCCGTGATAGCTTCAAGGAGAAAACTATTTCTAATTTGTTCTGACGTTAGATTAGGAGTATTATTTTGAAAGTCAAGTGTAGCTTATTGTATAAAATCCCAGGCTTGATGATAGCAGAAGAGATGATTTCTGGAGGTTTCGGCGATAGGATTGAACATCCTAAGATAGGTTGGTCACATCAGACTGTCTCCAGTGGTCTGAGCTTTTAAATCTGGGTGGAGAACTCACCATCCCTCTCCTGTGACAGGGATGTTTGGGTTTATAGAGACTCTAGAGGCCAGGGGTGCATGCCCCTGGGCTGGTATTTGAATGAGGACACCACTTAGGAGAAGAAGAATGTCTGGAGGGTTCTGGCAGTTCTAAGCTGGGCTCAGAAGATTCCATAGATGAGCTGTCTCTGAAATTTAGAATTTGCCATCAGCCTCTGAATAGGCTTTCCGGTGTGTACCTCTCTAATTCCTAGGTTTGCCTCTGGGCCTCTCCGTGTCCAAGCTGGCCTTTCATCCTCGACACATTAGTAATGGGCGGGCCGCCTCCAGTCCCCGCACTGGCTCTCTGCGCCGAAGCTGCTGCTCCCATGGCCTGGGTCACAGGACCAGGATACAGAGAGGAGTGCGGGGGCCGCCCACACCCACCCCAGGTGGCGGGGCTGGCTGGAGTTTCAGTCTGTTCTCTATGTCCTAGGCCGGTCTGCCAAGTAGAGAGGTCCTCTTTCCCTTCAGGAGAGCTCTAAAGAACCCTGCCTCCACATGCAGGGATCTGGAGCTCTCTCTGCTCATTGTTGGTACTTCCTCCTCGTCCCGTCTGAAGCCCAGATACTTGGAACTGCTAAAATCAGAGCTTGAGCTTTTCAACTTTGCTACTATCTGGCCTCGAGCAGGGAGGTGAACAGGGACTTAAATGTCCTTTGAACAAAACCAAAGTGTAAGACATGCCGCATGACAGAGTGCTAGGGAGGGCCAGACCTTCAGTGCTGGCCTTCGGCAGGGGCCAGATGTCCAGTTTCATCCGCCGCCCTCGTGCCCTGCGGCTCTGGGAGCACCGTCCTGCCTGAGTAGAGCCGGGCCTTGCCCTCGTGGAGGCCGATGGACACGGCAGGAGCATGTGGATTCCTTGGTTATGTTGCATTATAACAGTAAGAGTCACAACATTAATTTGAAACTGTCCTCAACAACTTCCTGTACGCATTTTTTCACACCAGTACATTCTTAAGCATCCTTGTTTATATAGAATAACATAAACTAATCTGTACCTTTATATATATATGTACATATATACATGTATAAACTGGATAGTGTACATGTTAATGATTTATTGATATGTCCCAAACCTTTCATGCAGTTCTCATCCTCTGCATGCCCTCAGTTTGTGGTCGGGTGACTCGAATGTTCCCCGATGATCCTGTCCACCTCCCATGTTTGGACATCTAGGGAAGGAGGGTTTTGGTCGTACCCTTCTTGTCCTCATGCACAGAAATGCTCAGGGTCCCCATGTGCCTGTTGTTCAACCCTCTCTTGTCTCTTGTTCCCTTTCTGAGCATGTGGTCCCTCCCTGTCCTGTAACTTCTCTGCCCCCTTCCCCAGCTGTGGGACAGCTGCCTTCCTACTAAAGTGTAAAGCAGTATTAACATCATTACTGCATGTGCGCTAGAAAAACCCAAGTCTTCTGTTCCCTTTGGGACAGAAAATTGCATGTGGGGTGGGATAATCAAGTTTCAGTGACCCGCGTCAGTTACTCAAAGCCAGACCCCATAGCAAAATTCCACTAAATGGAAATCGAACTTAAATTTCTCTATTAGCATTGTGTAAATAAATCTGGATGTGTTTAACTTTGTACTGGTAATTTTCTGTATATTTGCAATATTTGAGTTAGAAATAAAACAGACTGGACTTTGTTACCTGACCTATGGAAATGACTACGCTACAGTTTATTACCGCGATTTCCCAGTTTTCTAGCTTCAGAAATCAAACTCTAGCAACCAGAGAATAAGCCAGGTAAAGGGCCAGGACTGCGCTGGTAGCATGAGAGGTACTAGGTAAGTTGTGTGTGTCTGTGGGGGGTACTTAGTTTTTCTTGTCCTTTATGCCCCTAAACTACCTTCCATGGATATTTGTAGGACCAGCTTTCCCATTCTTACCCCATGAGCCCTCTCATGGTGTGGCTGCTACCCACTTCCTTCTGGACACAACTGCAGAGAAAGACTGTCCCGAATTAGCTGCTCCTTCGGGCAGGTTTGACAAATGACAACACCGAAGCTTAAGTTCAGTACCTTCCCAGTTGCCTCTCTCAGATTTCTCTTGCTGCTCTTGCTCATAGTCCGGCCTGATTCATTTCATTTAAGGACCTTTCAAAAAGTTGCAGCTTTCCTTGCTTCCCAAATATTTCTTTTAGGAGAGGTTCCCGTCCACCTCCCTTGAGCCTTTAGCAGAGTCTTGAAGACTGCTCCTCAGCCTGCCATCCTGGGTGGGCATTTCCAGTGAATACTTACTCTGACATCATGACCTAAAGACGTTGAGGCAGAAGACCTTGCCCTGAAGGAGCCGTCTCCCTGGCAGATATCTCCTCCCCCAGGAGATCGTGTACGGTAGTTTTATTTTCAGGAAGTCTAGCTAACCTAGTGTCCAAAGTCTTACCACGCCAGAATCACTAGGTTGCTTTTTCTTTCTTTTTTTTTTTTTTTTACTAGGTTGCTTTTTCAAATGCAGATTCCTGGACCCCACCCAGACCCATTAAGTTAGACTTTGTAATAGACCCTAGGAGCCTACATTTTTTTTCTTTTTTCTTTATTTATTTGACACAGAGAGATCACAAACAGGCAGAGAGGCAGGCAGAGAGGGAGGGGGAAGCAGGCTCCCCGTTGAGCAGAGAGCCCGATGAGGGGCTCAATCCCAGGACCCTGAGACCATGACCTGAGCCGAAGGCAGAGGCTTAACCCACTGAGCCACCCAGGTGCCCCTCTTTTACACCTTTTTTGCAACAAAGGGCTCAGACTGAAAGTCTAGGCCAATTTCATACTACCTGGTGTGGGGACTCTACTTACAAGGGCTTTGTGGGGGTTGGGCGGGAGGAATCGGGCAGAGGCCTCCACGCTAGGCCCGACAAGGCACAAGCGCAGCCTCAGAGGTCAGGCTCAGTAGCCTCCGCCCCACCGTCCCAGCTCCTAATAGACAGGCTCCTGGGTGGGAAGCGTGTCCGCAGGCTGTCCCGGTGCTCAGCCCCGATAACACATGCCGCAAAGAGTAGCGCAGTCTCTAGGAAACTACCGACTCTGCCTCCAAACTGAGGGCTAAAGGGGAAAAATGAGTGTAAAGAGCCCATTCATTGAACCACACTCATTTTTTTTTCCATGAAAGAAAAGGCTGGTGGGAAGGAGGAGGGGGTATGTGGGAACTCTGTACTTTCCATTCAGCTTTACTGGGAACCTAAAGCTGCTCTAAAAGTAATGTCTTCATACATACACACACACACACACACAGGGGGTGTGATAGGAAACTGGATGCGGTGGGCAGGACGTGAGGAACGGTGACTTGGTAAGCCTAGACATCGTGCAGGACCTTCGGTGTGTCACTAACACGGTGGTCTGGCCACTTCCTTCCACTTTTACCGTTTTCTCCTCAACATGGTCATGGCGTCATCATCCCTGGTCTCAGAGCCCAGGGCCCTGCGGTTCAGAGTTAGTGATCTGCCCAGGGTCACCTAGCTCATGAGCAAGTAGCACAGCCAGAAGTGACACCCACGTCCTCTTGCCTCTCGGCCCTGGCTCCCCTCCACCGCGGCCGCCTCTCGCTTCACTGGTGCTTTATCTCTGGGGCAAGGGAGCTCGCAGAGGGCCGCATGCCTGCCTGACCTAAAAATAGCTCACATTTATGGAGCACTTAGCTACATTCTGCTAAGCACTTTACACAGATTACCTCTTGTAATCCTCACGACAGCCCTGTGGTCCTTATCCTCTCCGTTTTACAGGTGAGGAAGCAGGCCTGAGAGACACGGTGACGTGTGGCAAGTCGCACAAGCTAGCTAGTGATGGAGCCAAAGGTGAGGCCAGGTGGTCTGGCTCGGGAGCGTGGACTCCGCCTCCCACTGCCACTAGGCGGTTAGGTGGAGGGGATGGGGACAGACCCCGTAAGGGGCTAGTTGGCAAGACTTCACAGCTCGCCAACTGGAGCAGAGTGTGCTTTAGGTGTGCCTGGGAACCCGCTAAGCCAGGGCCCCATTGTGTGATCTGTGTGTGCAGTGAGGGGAGCTCTTTGAAGCTCCAACGCCCCCCCCCCCCCCCAGTGCTGTGCGAGGCCCGTCACCTCAGTCCTCCTGCCGCTATTCTGGGCTGCTGTCCGATCTCCCTCTCTTCCCCAGTGCCTGCTTCAGCCCTTCTGCAGAGAGTAGCTGGGTGGGAGAAGGCCAGGCCGGTTACGTAAGCCTGTGGCTGGGACCCCGGGGAGGCCAGGCTGGAGAGCAGGTGCTTAGCCCCTCCCTAACAGCGAAAATCTCCCGCTGGAGCCCAGCCTTGGGGTGGCCCAGCATGGAGGCAGTCACAGCCCTGGAGGTGGCCTCAGGATCCACACTGAAGGTGAAAGAAACGAGCCCAGCCGATGCTGAAGGACCCCCCGCTTCATCTCAGCCAGAGTCCGGCAGCCCCATTCCCCAGCTCCTGCCCCCTATAGAAGGTGACCCGTGGGGTTGGGAAGGGTGGGGCGGCTGGGTCGGCAGGAGTCGGGGAGGTCTCCCTAACACCCGGCCGCACCTCCCTAGCTTTGCGCAGAGGTGAACGGCTTCATGGGACTGGTACCCAGGAGGGAGGAGCACTGGTTGGAACTCTCACCCCTTTCTTGGGTGGAGTCTTACTTGCTGCTCAAGTGTGTCTGCTGGGTTTGTGCTATTTGGCTGAGAAGGCAGTGAGTGGTGTTTGCGGCCCCTTGCAGTGACTAGAGATGATCTGTTTATATTTGTACCCGTAATAAAATGTCTGTCCCAGGGACTGGGGACCTGATATACTAACACCAGCCAGGAAAGGAATGAGGGGTGAGATGGTGGCCGTCTGGATTAGGAGGGGAAATGAAAAGCTTTTAGCATCCGAGAGGCTGGGTGGTGAGCGGACAGTGCAGGACACTCTGCCTGTCGCTCGGCGATGCCGTGAGTCCAGCAGCTACCCTAACACCCCAGCCGGCTCCCAGGGAAAACCTGCCCCCCCCCCCCCGCCGGGTCTGAGCTCCGTGGAAACGGAGCCCATCGAGGAGAAGCAGCGGCCTCCCTTCCGCGGTGGTCTCTGTGAACCTCTATGCAAAGAGGCACTTTTGAGCCGGGCGATGGCAGGTGGCCCTTCCAGTCCCGGGTGTCCCTGACAGAGGCCCCGCCACCCACTCCCCAGCTGCCCCTGGCCGAGGCCTCTGTAGCTCACAGCTCTGCGAGCTCTGTGATGGTCACTTGGGGTGTCACCCACTGGGCCTGGCTCGGCCGGCCAGAAACAGAAGGCAGGAGCCAGGCTTTCTCCTCCTGTGCGGTAACCAGCAGGAGGAACCACAGGCACCTCACACATTTAAGACAGTTGCCTGCACTAAGTCCCGGCTTTGGGCCCTTCGACATCTTGAGCACAGGGGATGCAAAGACCATGAACATAAGCTCACGGAACCCCAGGGTAGGGAGAAGCAGGAGAAGACGCGGTGACCTAGACTCTGCCCAGTGCCACCTCCGGCAGCTCTGTGCCCTTGGACAAACCAACCAGCTGCTCAGTTTTAATTTCCTCCCTGTAAAATGGTAATTAACAATATCTACCTGGTAGGGCTGTTGAAAGGATTGTTGAGATGATCCGAAGTGCCTTGGAAGAGGCCAAGCTAAGATGTGAATAGATAAGGTACTTCTAAATCAGGAGTGAAGACTGAGAGTTCTACCTGCAAATGGGGTTGAGTAGGGAAAGTTGGCTCCTCCTCTCATCTTCATGGGAGATGCTGGGTTTTCAAGAGCTGTTTGAATGTCACAGGTGGAGAGCTGGCTGAGTTTGCTCCATGGAAGAGGAAGTCAAGGGAGCAGAAGTTATTGGGAGCACCTTGAGGCTGGGATGGTCCCGAGACAGAAAACCGGTTTCTTCCCAAAAAGGTCCAGGGAATAAGCCACAGAGTGCGAATGAGAGCCTGGGCTGCTGACTCCGGACTTGGCCGGTGTCCCTAAGACCCTGGGGGAGGGCATCCAACTCACCCACGCTCCTCCCTCCAGCTGTGAGTGGACACTGTGAGTGCTCCTGACAGCCCCTAGCCGGCTCCCACGAGTGCAGCAGCCTCAAGAGCCCCAGGCCTCAGGGCCACCAGCGCCAGCAGCTTGACTCATGAGCATCCCAGAACTCAGTGATACTAGGCGCTGCTTGTGATGATAGTTTGCAAAGTATGTTTGATTCTTTTATCTGCTTAGGGAGCACGTGAGTTCATCCCAGTTCTGTCCTGTGACCCTAGACAAGTCAGTGAGTGCCCTTCTCTGGGCTTCCATTTTCTCATCTGTAAATTGAAGGATAGCCTTTTGATGGCCATGGACCCCTAGGAAAGTCCGATGACATCTGTGGAAGCTTATTCCAGGAAAAATACTCAAAAAAAGTTCAGGGAGCTCACAGAATCCCTGAAGCCCATTCAAAGGTCCTTCAGGGTGTCATGGACCTGGCCTAGATGGTCCCTAAGTTCCCATGAGCTCCAAGGCCTTTTTTCTCCTCTTAATGCCTCTTCTATCTTATGGGGAGCATTGGAGGACCCAGAGGGGCCCTGCAGTGAGTGTGTGTGTACATGGGAAACAAAGTGGGCACCGGAGGCAGAAATTCATTTGCAACATCAAATTAGCCTGCAACTGTCCAACATTGAGCTTTTAGTCAAGAAAGCCTGCTCTGTGGCTAGATAGGCAGAAGTAGGTGGCCAGCACTGGGAAACAATTTCTGTCTGCCTTCAGCACTGCACAAAGGCACCGGGGCCTGAAGGCAGCACTGGTGGGAGGCTGGGGGACAGGTGCCTCTCCTGTCATGGAGGAGAGGAGACTCTGAGACCCAGAGGAAGGGCCCATCTACTGACTTCAGAATAACTGCATCTCCTTTCAATCCAAACTGTTCCGTGTCTTCCAGGCTCGGGAAACTGGAGCCCATGCCTGGGAGCAACCTTCCTCCCTTTCGTCCTCCCTCCCTCCTTACTTTCCTAGCCTCTTTCTTCCTTCTACAAATATTTCTTTTATGAGTATTGTATATCAGGCACTGCTACAGTAATGAACAAATAGGCAAAAATAATGCCCCTTGTGGAGGTTACATTCTAGTGTAAGGAGATAGACAATAAATAAATAATATATATAATATGTCAGAAATGTGCCGAAAAATGAAGCAGAGGAGGACAGAAAGTGCTGGGGGTGGGAAACGTGTTTGCTATTTTAAACAGGATATTCAGTGAAGGTCTCACTAATAAGGTGCTATTTGAGCAGCAACTTAAAGGAGATGAGAGAACAATGCATGCAGATATTTGAGGGGAATGTTTTCTGTGCAGAGAAAACAGTCAGTGCAAAGGCCCTGAGGCAGGAGGGTGCCATATGGATGGAGGCTACGTGCCTGTAGCAGCTTGAGGAAAGGAATGGTAGGTTTGGGGGCAGAGAGTTAGCAGTGCCCTTGTGAAGACTGGCTCAACTCTGAGACTGATGGGCAGCCTGGGTTTTTAGTGAGAACTGACATGATCAGGTATAGGTTTTAAGGCTTTTTCTGACTGCTGAGTTAAGCATAGGCTATAGGCAGGCCTGAGACACTAGCAAGGTCATCAACTGAGGATGAGGATGAGGGAGAAGGTATGGGGCTTTTAAAAGAGGAAGGTGTGCAGCAGTCAGCCTGGAGAAGAGGAGCCTGGGTTCGAAGTCTGGAAGAATTGCAAGGGGGCCGTTGGGAATTAATGGTCACCGTTAGTGGCTTATGTCAGCCTCTCTCATATTTTTCCCCAGTGTGCAGATGCGGGCACCGAGTGGCTGGAAAGCATTTAACTGGGGTTGGCCGTGGCCAGGAGAGTGCAGTGGAGTACCAGAGGATTAAGGGATCTGAGTGGGTACACAAGGGAGTAAGTGTAAGGACTGGGCTGTAGGTCGGGTGGGAAAGAGCGTGGTAACCGAGGGGGCGACAGGGAGCGCAGCAGTAGGAAGGCCTGGGTCAGAGATGCCGTGGATCTGGTGCCCAAGAGCAGAGCTCTAGTGGCCGAGACCGCGCCCGCTGACGTAACAAATAGGCCTCAGAACTGAAGGCCCCCAAACAAGAGGTGTTTATTTCTATTAAAAAGTTTCTCTATTTATTAAAAAATGGTTCTGCATGCAATAATTCCAGGCCCCAGGCCTCTTCCCTCTTGTGGCTCTGCCACAAATCTCCTCAGACAAGTGTTGCCTGTTTCTATGTCCTTCCGTTTTTTCCTGACCTTGGTTTCATAGTCTTTAAGGAACTGACACTCCACTCCTGTCCTCACAAGGTGCTCGGGCTCTCTGCTCGGCGGGGAGCCTGCTTCCCCCTCTCTCTGCCTGCCTCTCTGCCTACTTGTGATCTCTCTCTCTCTCTGGCAAATAAATAAATGAAATAAAAAAATTTTTTTTAGGATTATTTATCTTTGTGAGAATGAGAGAGAGAGAACACAAGCAGGGAGAGTACAGAGGGAGACGCAGGCTCCCCACTGAGGAGGGAGCCCGACGTGGGGCTCCATCCCAGGACCCTGAGATCATGACCTGAGCCGAAGGCAGATGTTTACCTGACTGAGCCACCCAGGCGCCCTCCAGACAAGTTTCTGATAAGGCCAAGGCCACATCCTGTTTCAAAGCCATAGCTTGCCTTGTGCATTTGCTCTTTTTGGGTAGCCATTCACTCAGGCATGTGCACGCACATACGAATGTGCTCACAGTCGCACACTTGCACACACACTCTCTCACACGTAGGTGCACGCACACACACCCTTCATTCTTTCAATAGTCTGTCTTGTTCCTTCACGCTCCAGGCCATAAGTAATAACATCAACGTGAACTACACAACCCTTAAGAAGTTGCTGGAGGAGGGGGACCTGGGTGGCTCAGTGGGTTAAAGCCTCTGCCTTCGGCTCAGGTCGTGATCTCAGGATCCTGGAATCCAGCCCCTCATCGGGCTCTCTGCTCAGCGGGGAGCCTGCTTCTTCCTCTATCTCTGCCTGCCTCTCTGCCTACTTGTGATCTCTCTCTCTGGCAAATAAATAAACAAAATCTTAAAAAAAAAAAGAAAAAGAAAGAAATTGCTGGAGGAAAGTCTTTAATGGCGTGAAGGGAAATTTTGAGAGAATAGGAACACTTATTTCCCATGAGCGTAAAAAAAGAAAATGGGCATAAACTTCAGCAGAATGGAATTAGGGTAGAATTAAGAGGAATTTTCTAATCCAGAGGAGTCAAGATCTTTGGACTTTAAGTAGTAGTCTCCTTCTCTGCTAATTTTCAAGAAAGAATTAGCATTCTGTTTGAGAGAAAGACAGCTCAGAAGCCAATGTCTCTCAAAGCACTTTCCAAAATGCCTTTTCCCCAAGACTCTACGAATGGAAGAAAACCACGCTGCGGCTGTCTCGAACCTGGTCTCAGAAGACCCAGGCTGTGCTGTGGGGCTCTAGTCTTTGGTTCACACCCATGCTGGCATCCGAGGAGCAGAAAGACCTTGGGCGTCAGGGAAAAGCCATGTTTCCCCAAGGTCGGTACAATTAACACCTCTCTTGACCGCAGAAGTGTGAAGAGAGATGCCCCCAAAGAGCCCTCCGATTAATATTCTTAGCAAAGGGGCAGACCGCTCACTTGGGCACAGCGGAGGGCCTGGCTGGAGCTGGGAAGAGTGTTCCGCTGCCCGGGCGACCGCAGCTGCCAAGAACTTTCCTGCCACCTCTCTCGCTCTGTCAGCTGCTTTGGCCTCAAGCCCATCCTCTTTCCCCCCCACTGGGGTCTGGGAGCCTGCTGAGAGCAGAATCCTCACCTACTAATCCTCCGACTTGAAACATTCTACTAACATAAGTTCATCATCTTGTCAGGGAATCTCGCTTATAGGCAAAGAACCGGCAGGGGAACCCCCTAGGGAGGAAGAGACTGCCATCCAGCTGTCCCCTTCTCCTCCAGCTCTCTGGCCCCACCGGGATCCCCTCTGCATCTCAGGGCTGCTCTGCTCGTCCTCCTTCTAAGGCCATCATCTTAACTTTATGTTCCCCATAAACCCCTTTCTCTTCAGTTGAGGTGAAACAATGCGAACATCTTCCAAGGTTGTTGTCTGAGAAACACAAGAAGCACTGAGTGGGCACAGGTCTGTAAGTCAGCTTGCACCTATCTGTAGAAAAGCCCATTTCCCACCCGAGCTCAGAGCAGGGCTCAGACGGCACATCTTCCAGGCGTGACGACCTGGGCTCCTTTCCTCGCCCCAACCTGTTCAACTCTGGAAGGTGTCCCTCTGCCTTCCCTTCTTTGCCTCGTCCTCCTAAGGGCGAGATCGCCAGCAGGGCCCTGACTGCCGTGCCCAGGCCCCGGGGGGGGGACAGCCGAGGGCCCGGAAGCGGGCAGAGACCCTAAACTCAGAGAATGGGTCCTCCGGGCACACACTTCTAGACGGGGAGGCAGCCTGACTTGACCAGTGTGTCTCTCACTCTGAGCCCTTTCCCTCCTGTCTTCTCGTTCCGGGTGCTCGTCCAGGTCCTCCTGCGTCACGTAGGCCGAGCAGGACGCAGCAGAGCCGGCTTCTCTCCAGCAAGTGTGAAGGGCTGTTTCCCCACCGGACAGTGGGAAACCAAGCCCAACAAGATGAGGTTTTGACCCTCCTTTTCAATCACCGCCTTCTTATTTCAGAAAACCCTTAAGTCATATCCGCTTGTTCTCAACTCCTTGGTCGCCCGCCAGGTTGGCCACAGGAGAGGAACACAGCACACAAACACTTCTTTTGTTTTTCGCGCCCCACCCCCTTCCAAACCCCCCGAAGTCGAGTAGAGGGAAGCGGAGCTGTGTCTTTCAGCTGCCTGGGCTCCGTCACTGTGCCGTTCTTCGGCCGGCCCGGGCAGCGCACGCAGGCCAGGGAGCACGGACGCCCTGCGTCATTCAGTTCCTGCTTTTGCCAGGGGCCGGGGCAAGGGGTAGTCCAAGACCGCCCCGCCCGGATGGAAACGTGAGCCACAGAAGGGAATCTAGAGCAATAAGATGGACAGCGTGTGCTCAGTACTCGTGTTTATATTCATTTACAAAGGCTAAAAGGGATCGCGAGACGGTCATGGGGCTAACTGTGGGAGGGAAGTCTCTGGTCTCTAAACAATGGGCTACACATTGAGGTGTAGGAAGAACACAGTGAAAACTCTTTACCTGATTTTAAATTTCGCCATTTGGAAGTTTGCTTTGCGTAATGCACATATTTAAACAGTCCAACTTTTAAGTAAACACACGCTATGGCAGAATGCTCAGGAATGTATTTGCCGGGAGTTGTTTTCAGAAAGTTTGAAATCCTCTGTCAAACCGTTGTGCTGTTTGCCATAATTGTGAACTGGGGGAAGTTTTGACAGCTGCTGGAATGAATTGTGGGGAGAGGCTGGGGAGTTGGTGAGACCAGAGGCGCTCTCGCATTCCACTTAAGACAACAGCAGCAGGGGACTTGTCTGCCCCAGGAGAGGAGAGCCCTAGAAAGCTGGGAAATGGTGTCGCCTCAGCCAGGCTTCCAAGGGAACCCAGGTGGGATGTTTGCACCTTCTCAGCCAAGGCCGCCCGAGGTTACCTGCGAGGGGAGAGGTCACAGCTGGTCGGCCTCCACACCTTACACTTAGTGCTTTCCTGAGCATCTCCTGCCTCCATCCTAGAAGCCAAGGGACAGGAGCTAATCCCTCTTCTTGCTGGAACACGCCTGGGAGATCGAGGAGTAGTGAGCAGTGGGCCTAGTCTTTCCCAGGAAGCGATGGTCCGTGAACTGGAAGAGCACTGGGCAGGTGCCCGAGTGGGGCAGCATGCCGAGGAAGGGACCCAGGGGCCAGCTCCCCGAGCGGTGATGTCAGTGCTGCCCTAGTGGATCCAGTGGGACTCTGCCCTCAGAGTGGAAAGCTTTCTCCTCAAGCTGGGAAGTAGGGCTGACCCTTGGAGGTCAAGAATAACATGGAAAGTGGCTTTGATAAAAGGAGTCTTGTTAAGGACAAACATCGGAAAGGGGTAGAGAGACAAACTACGCAGGTTAGACTAGTCTGTGCGCAAACAGAAAAAAGAAATCTCGGCTGATGAAAAGTTAGTAGTTGAGAGTTACCATTAAAAGAAGCGTCAGGCTCATACTCCAGTGCTTTCTGCCGAGACTTGAATGCTCTCAAGGGGATCTTTCAGCCAATCACTCTTCCCTAAATCCCAGCGAGACGATGGGAGCATCGTCCGGTTCTCTAGGAGAGGCTGGACTTGCTGAGCACCTGGGTCCCCTTCCCACAGGGTACAGCCAGATGCGGTGTCCACGTCCTCCGAGCTCTGCTCCTCCCACCCCAGGAAGCTCACCACCCACTCTTCTCTTTCCTTCCATCACTCAGAGCACCCCAAGATCTGGCTACCTCGGACCCTGAGGCAGACCTATATCCGGAAGGTCGGAGACACTGTGAACCTACTAATCCCATTCCAGGTGATCACGCTGGCCCCATGCTGGGACCAGGCCAGGGTTTTGATTTGGAAACAGATACTAAGAGTCTTGCAGGCACTGGGGCAGTCATACTGGGCTGGAATGAAGGGGGTCATGTCACCAGAAGTCTGAGGCAGGATGACCCTTCCAGTCTGCACTCCTGATATGGGATTTGGGTTGGGCATGCCCCTTGTGATGAGCTGAGACTAACCTATGTCCTTCGGTCAGCAGAGGTCTGGGAGCTCTCGGTTTGGAGGGCTCTTGGGAGTTTAGGCAACTATAGTTAGTCTCAGCTTCCCCAGGTGACCTAAACCCAGAGGGTGGGAAACTCAAAGCCAAACCCCTTCATTCCCCCCTGATCCTTAGGCTGTTGATGAAAGATGCCAGTCCCCTGGGACAGGCCACCAGTTTCTAACTCAAGGCATTTACAGTTCAAGTCAAGTCACCACACGGACCGGGGGTGGCTCTGACCCCACCCCCACCCCGTGCAACAGGGAGGGTCACAAGGCCTCTCGGGGTTGCTCACAGCCTTTTCCCACTTCTTAGGGCAAACCCAAACCTCGAGCCACCTGGACGCGTGATGGCTGTGCCTTGGATGCCAGCCGTGTGAGTGTGCGGAATGGGGAGCGAGACTCCATCCTCTTCATCCGAGAAGCCCAACGTGCTGACTCGGGTCGCTACCAGCTCAGCGTGCAGCTGGGAGGGCTGGAGGCCACTGCCACCATTGACATCCTGGTGATCGGTACAGTGCGGGGAATGGGAGAGAGGTGGGCCTCAGGGGCTCCCTCTCCAGGCTACAGAGGAGCCATCACAGAGAGTTGGGGAAGCTGGGGTGACTCCCCACAACGAGGGTGGGGCACAGTGGTGGGTGAGGGAAGGCGGGGGGGGAGGGGCACTCCAGCAGTGGTTCCCAGGCACATGTGAGTGGTACCATGCCCGCTGCCATGCTTGGCCCTTTCAGAGAGGCCAGGCCCTCCTCGGAGTATCAAGTTGGTGGACGTTTGGGGCTCCAGTGCTGCTCTGGAGTGGACACCTCCCCAAGACACGGGCAACGCAGCCCTCCTGGGATACACCTTGCAGAAGGCTGACACAAAATCTGGGGTGAGGCCCAGCTGGGAGGGAGTGGGGAGAGAGGAATAAGGCATTCTGGAATGGGGCTCTGGCAGCTCCGTGCGGTGGGCTGAGGTGGAGTGAGTTCACAAAACAGGCGTCTCATTCACGGCATCTTCTTGGGCCCCCGAAGCTGTGGTTCACGGTGCTGGAGCGTTATCACCGCACCAGCTTCACGGTCTCCAACCTCATCGTGGGCAACTCCTACGCCTTTCGAGTCTTTGCCGAGAACCAGTGTGGGCTCAGTGAGACCGCCCCCATCACGGCCGACCTTGCCCACATCCAGAAAGCAGGTGGGGCCCAGGGCCTGGGAGCTGGGAAGAGTTGAGGATGGAGAGTAGAAGAGGGGTCAGGCACTACAGCATGGCGCTTCTCGGTCCCCTCAGTGACTGTTTGCAAGACCGAGGAGTTTGTGCAGCGAGATTTCTCTGAAGCCCCAACGTTCACCCAGCCTCTGGCGGACTGCACCACAGTCACCGGCTATGACACCCAGCTCTTCTGCTGTGTCCGCGCCTCTCCCAAGGTGAGCGGGAGTCCCGCGGGCGAGCCGTGCTGTGCCGCCCCCTGCTCCTGCCCTAACCTCCGCCGTGTGGAAGAGCATTCTAACCACGTCGTCGGTCCCCTCACCACCCCCTGCCCCTTCCACAGCAGGTCAGGCAGGTTATGAACAGTCAGGGCACTTAAGAGTCCAAGACAGGCTGATGTGGATGATGCTTCCAGTTTCCTTTTCCGTGTCTGTTCCTCGTATGTGAAGATGTCACTTACTGATCTGCTTGCTGGCAGCGGGGTGAGTCCAAGTTGTCTCTCTGGCAGGAGTGATGGAGTCCCCCCGGTTTCTCCTTTGTCACCCCCTATGCCTCACCTGTTCAGGGCTATCTGCAAGCCAGCTGTCTAGAGTTGAGGCCACAGCCCTGAGCAAGTCTGTGTCCAGTCTGGTCACTGTCCTTCTGTACACTGTACTGCATAAAACAGCACTAACAACCTCACCAAGTACCTTTCGCATAGGAGTCGGGGCCAGACTGCATGGAGATAATGTCTCAGAAAGAGAATGTCAATAATAAGCGCACTCTAGAAACTACTTTCTAACCCGAGGGGACAACAGCGAGTCCCAAGCCAACAGTGGGAACAGAATATGAATGATTCAACAATGTATATACAAAAAAGAAGAGACCCCGAGGCCCGGTACTTAGGATCCATGAGGGGGCTGCTTGTGCACAATGGAACAGAAGGTTCCACCTTTTTTCTAGTCAGGAACACTTGATGAGCAAGGCAAGGTTTCAGGTGCTCTTTAAGCCAACAGAAGGAGCTTAGGAGGCTTTTGAGGGTACTAGAAAGGGAGCCCCTCCCCAAATGTAAGGCATGAGGAGACCGTTATCTGTTCTAGATCCTGTGCCACCTGTTCTTAAGGCACCCTACTCCTCTAGCTTCTCTGGCCGGTGTGTTCCCAAGCCTTGTAGGCGAGGAGTCCCAGGGATTGAGCACAGAAAGAACAATTGGTTCTCACCACTCCCATGCTGCCCCTCATCTTTATCTTGCAGCCAAAGATCATCTGGCTGAAGAACAAGATGGATACCCAAGGCAACCCCAAGTACAGAGCTCTCAGTCACCTGGGAATCTGCTCTTTGGAAATCCGCAAGCCAGGTCCTTTTGACGGGGGCATCTACACCTGCAAGGCGGTTAATCCCCTGGGGGAGGCATCTGTGGACTGTCGGGTGGACGTAAAAGGTAAGGCAAGAACTCATCCCTTCTCTCCACAGCTGGAAAATTCGGGGGCGGAGCTACAAGCCTGCAGGGAGCTGGGCTTGGCTGGCTCCCCCTACAGGTGCTCTCAGCCCTGTCATCATCAGGATGGATTTGAAGAGCTGTTTTGATTATCTTTCTCTCCAACATAATTCTGTAATACAGGATGGCTAGTTCCATTCTGCAAAAGAGAAACGTGATGCCCAGGGCTGTGATCGGTTTACCCAAGATCCGCAGCACTCCTTAAGTGAGGAGTGGGCACTGGTGGGAAGAGCCCAAGCCTCCTGGCCTTCACCCAGATCGTTTGTCTTGAAACTATACAGTCTTTGACTGAGTCCAGGAAAGCTGCAGCTGTTAGGCTTTTAAACAAACCAGAGGACTTGCCTCTCTGGTTTGTTAAAAGAGAGAATTGTACATCCTCTCTACTTCTTTTAAAGTATTCATTCATCCATCCATTCCTGTTCCCTTGTGCAGATCTCCGACATTGCATTTAGCGTATTGTTATGTAAGTGCCTGTTTACTGATCTGTTTCTCCATTAAACCAAGAGGACAGTGGGGGCGGGGACAGTCTGACTTGCCTTTGTCATCGTCCCCCACACCAGCCAGCACTGAGCCCAGTTTCTGACACACAGTGGGCACTCTCTAAGTGTGCATAGCATGAATCAGGAATGAACAGGCTGTTACTTGCCCTACTATTCCCCATGCGGAGACTCCTAATTAGCACCATGGACTCTGGAGAAACCGGAGAAGAATATCCCTTCCCAGTGCTCCACAAGAAGGCTTCCCAGAGATTTCGGAGATGCTAACTCTGAGAAATGTCTGAATTCTTGCAGCTCCTCACTGAGGCTCCCCAAGAGGATTAGGGCAACTCTGACAAAGGTAAGGAAAGAGGCACTGGGGTTCTGAATGGAACAGGTCATGTTTATGACTGGTATTGAGTCTGGGACTGATATGTATTCCTGAGTCTTTCAGCCATGCAGTCAATGGTGACTACTTTCCTTTTAACCACTTTTTTTGGTAAGCTACTACTATTATCTCCGTGAAAAGAATTTACTGATGGTACTACTTTTGTCACATCCTCTGTCTATCTATACTCAAGCTGATGACAGGTATTAAACCTAATGGTCCTCTGAAAAGGGATGACAGCATCTACCTAACTGTAAGCGGGTCCTGTGGGAGGGAGGCAGGCAGGTACTATAAGAAAAGGCATCAGGGGAACAATCAGGAGTGGAGGATGGATGGGGTCACCACCAGCAAGTGGCGGCAGCATGGAAAAAGAGACAGGAAGCTGCTTCTAGTCACTGTTTCTACCTCAGAATCATGAGCGTGGTGAGAAACAGATAAGTTTGCTTGTCTTTTACTTTGAAGTTTATGGATTCCTTCCCTTCTGAGAGAAGAAACCACCATTGTCATCATGCCAATAATAACTGAACATGTGGGTATAGGGTCCCAAGCGGCACATTAACTGGCAAAGGGCAACTCAGATCATAGTTTAAAATGGGATAGCTCCTTCAGGTTCTGAATCATGCACAGTAGAAAGGCTGCAAGCAAACTGATGAGTGGGGTGAAAAAGCAGCTCGTGGGAGAATTAAGGAGAACTGGTTCCCAATGTCTCCTTGGACTTGCAGTCCGGGCTGATGAAAATTGAGGGAGAATACCATCCTAGAAGCCATTTATTTGAGCCCATCATTGATAAAGAGCAAATAAAACCCCTCAGTGATGCATTAAAAGCACAGACTTCTCAAGAGAATTCTCACTGCCAGTCGGCTTACAAAGACAGTTCTCTGGCCACCCCTCAGTTCCCTCTCTGGGCTAATGTTCATGTTATGTTGGGGTTAGCCTTGTCGGGGGGACTCGCTCTGCTACCTCTCTCTCAGCCAGCATGGCCAACACAGCGGGGTAAAGAGAGAAGTGATGGCACAGGACCTGAGGACCAAGGAGAGGATTGCCTCAGCATCCTGGATGTGCGCTGGGTGTCTGCTGTTATAGCCACAACATACCCTTTCTTTTCTGTGCCTCCAGGAAGCCCGGCTGTGGTGAGACTGTGTTCTTAAGGAGCTCCAGCACAGCGTCTGGCTCGGACTAATCTAAATAAATGTGTGGATCCTCAGTGCCTAAGTGTCCATCTGTTTGAGCCATTCTCTATGGGAAAAACATTGAAAACATTGGAATCCTTTAGCCAGACCGTACGGAATCTGCAGACCCTCAGACTCCTCCTTCTCCCCATATCCACATTCTCTTCCGCAGAGGTTTCTAACACTGTCCTTTTGTCTAGAGTCTATGACAGAGCTGAATTCAACTCTCTCCAGTGCCTGGCGCTGAAAGAGATGCTGAACATGACTTGTGTTCTTCCTCTCTGCACTCTCCAGTATAAGTTGGAAAACAGGACACACGTCCATCACAGAGACACACACAGCAGAACACATAAACACGTACATAGCTCATTAAAGACAGAGCACTAAGACTTGAAGGCCGGGAGATACTGAAGAAATTGGAGCAGTCCCATTAAGTCCTGGGGAAAGAGTAAAGGTGAGGTGCCCTTGCCTACATGTTTGTTTTCATTCTTATAATGAGTAAGATATTAGAGGCATTCTATGATGGAATCTACAAAAGATAGCAGTTCCTCTCGTCCTAGCTAAGATGGGCATGGCGTTCTTCCCACCAAGAGCTGGAGTCTGTTTCTCCTCCCCTTGAACCTGGGCTGACCAAGTGACCTGCTTTAACCAAAAAGAATATAGTGGAAGTGATGCCGTGATCGTCTGGGCCTACACCTCAAGAAGTCTAGTAGTTTCGGCTTTTGCTTTTGGAAGTCAGCTCCCATGAAAAGAATCTCAAGACAGATTACTGAATTATGAGAAGCCCCATGTAGGACAACCAGGCATCCCAGCTGACGGCCCACACCACAGCCCTAGACATGTGTGGCCACCTGCGGCCCCTCAGCCCTAGTCAAGCCCAGTCTACTCCCTGTGGAGCAGAGATAGGTGGTCCTTGCACAAGCCTGCCCAAATTGTAAAATCATGAGACGAATGGTTGCTGTTGTCTCAGGCCACAAAATATTGGGCTAGTTTGTTACACAGTAATATGCAACTGAAACAGCCTTCTCTGCATCAGATACTGGATGTCAGGTTTTTTCTCTTTTAATTTTCATTTTTCAAATGAGGCGGTTGAAGTTTATAAATTGCTCCAAGTCATGCAGCCGGTAGTAGGATCTGAACCAGGTCTGCCTGACTTCAAGCCTTTCCTCTTTCCTCTCCTCTTTCACCCAGTTACCCTCACTGTAGTGGGTCTGGGTCGGGATCATGGGTTTAAGGAAGAAAAGATTCCTAAGAGGTAGTAAATCTTAGACAAGGCTTTGAGTAGGGAGGGGGACTCTTTTGGCTGAGAAGAGTGAGAAGGGCTTTTCTGTTGACACCAAAGGTCTATTTTCAGTTGAGGCAAAGTGTCTGTTCCAGGTTTTCTCGACAGGAGCACTATAAGAATGAAGCCCCAGTGCCCCCCACGGCATCCATTATATGTCATAAATTAACTTCTTCTATGCATTCAGAACAGTACTAATTATGGAGCATCTTGGGAAAACCGAGAAAGTAGCCACACAAATTATTTGTAGGGTCTAATGCCCTTGCTGAGAATGCTGGGTTGGGGAGGGAGGGGGACCAGAGTCCAGAGCCAGCTAGTCATGTATGCAATGGCCAAGAAGCCTCCCTCCAGCTAGGGCAGGGCCTAGGTGAGGAAGGAGTAGAAGAGTCCCAGCTATGATGCCCTAAGGATCAGTTAGACCTCGGGCCTCTGCCCCCAGCCCCATGCCTCTGCTGTCTGTTGAGTACTCAAGGACCATCCTTACAGTTCATCTATTCTGAACCTTCATGATGAAGGAATAAATCTTCACACTGAACAAGACTTCCAGTCACAGTTAATCTTCCCACATTCAAGAACTGCCCTGGAATCCTTAATTTTATCATTTATGTATTATAGAGTTCCCTCTGAACTAAGGCCTACCTCCCGCCTGAGAGAAGGTGAGATCTCTTTTGTTAATTCATTTATTCACTATTTGTCCCAAATCTTAGACAGCCGTTCATATATATATATAATTTTGGGGTTGAGCTAACGTGAACAGTAGTGGCCTTATGCTGAGTAAGAACTTTGGTGCCTGAAATCTGTATTTTCTGATGTTGTTATTTTGAGGGAGCGAGGAGAAAGTTCAGTTGCTTTTTTTTTTTTTTTCTGGTACCGCCACAGCTTTCAAAATCATAATTTGGTGACAGGATTTTTTTTTTTTTTAAGATTTGATTTATTAGAGAGAGAGCATGAGCAAGGGGAGAAGGAGAAGCAGACTTCCGACTGGGCAGAAAACCCAACACGGGGGCTCCATCGCATGACCCTGAGCCAAACCGAGGTAGCCCCCTAGGCGGCCCTGGTGACAGGAAATCGAGGGCGAGTTTCCATAGGAGAAACTGCCCGTTTGCTAATTAATGAGCGGCTTCTCTCCCTCCACTCAACTTCGCCACCACCTGCCTGGAGAGAGGGAGGCCGCCCTCCCAGCGCCCCGGAGCGGGAAGGCCACAAGCACCTGCAATTGCCCCCTCACCAGCGAGCCCCCCGAAGCCCCTGCAGGCCTGCGGTCCGGGGCGCCCGCCCCTCGGCGCCCCGCTGGCTCCAAGGCCCTTTTGGGCCTGCGGCGTTTCCTTCAGGGACAGCTCACGCCTGCAGACCTCACCACCTCAACCTCACGGCTAAAACCCAGCAAGGAAACCCCAAAAAGCCTCTAAATAGCCCAGATAATGGTCATAAACTCTGGAGACCAAAGCCCTCGGCCGGTCTACATTTTTAGAACGTTTCCAAGAAGCCCTGGTTAACCGGTGGCCCAGGCTAGTCACAGGCAACCGCTGGGAAACAACAAGAAGGAGATCTCTAAAGAGTAGGCCTCAGCCTTTCACAAACACAGCTTTTCGTTGGAAAGTAGGTTACAAGCCCACTCGAAAGCCCCCGAGGCGCGCGGCCGAGAATTCGAGACTGTAGTTCCCGTAACCAGGGAACCGACGGTCAGGATCCTCGCTCCGCGGGGCCCCGAGGGGCCAAATATACTCAAGCCTGCCTGCCCGTGACGGAAGGGTCTCGGCTGAACTGGACCCAAACCTCTCTGTCTGAAAAGCCTGGTTTGTTTGGTTTTGTTTTTTTACACCTCTGCTACCTCAGGTTCCGAAAGTTCTCGCTTAAAAAGACGATGGGAGGGGCACCTGGGTGGCTCAGTGGGTTAGACCCTCTGCCTTCAGCTCAGGTCATGATCTCAGGGTCCTGGGATCGAGCACCACATCGGGCTCTCTGCTCAGCAGGGGAGCCTGCTTCTCTCTTTGCCTGCCTCTCTGCCTACTTGTGATCTCTCTCTCTCTCTCTGTCAAATAAATAAAAAATCTAAAAAAAAAAAAAAAAAGATGATGGGAGATGTACTTCTTACAGAACCTCAATATACCTAAAATATAAATGTCCAGTGCTCTCGCAGCTTGAAAAAATCACAACTGAGGAAATCCGGCAAATGTGGTGCTTGCAAACAAGTAACAAAATTTCTCCAAGCGCCGCGTTAGTTCTAGGAAGGGCGGGCGGGCGCGCGCGCCCGCAGGCCCGACCCGTGAACCCCGGCTCCGCCCAGCTGGAGGAGGGGGCGGGGCTCGCCGGGCGCGAAACCTACATTCATTGGCCAGGTCGCTCGCGCCGCGCCACAAGGCCCCGCCTGCCCCGAAGGGAGGTCTCCCGGGCACGCGCGCGCGCTCGCGGCCTCCCCGCTTCAGCCCTCCGGATGGAGTCTTTCTTAGAGCTGCTCTCCGCACGGCCCCCACCTGCAGACTTCCGGCCGGCAGCCCGTCGTCGCCCCGCCCCCGAGGGGGCGGAAAATGCGGGGATTCGCCAATCACTGGGCGTCTGTAGGAGGAGTGGGTGGAGCCTTAGAGATTCGAAAGGAGCCCCACCCCCTCGGGGCTGATTCCCGGGACTAAGTGGTGGGAGGCTAGCACCTTCTGCGAGAGGTGAGGCGGGGCGGAAAGTAAAAACGGAGGGTGGGCTGGAGGTGTAGTGTGGGTGTGCTGCCGTGGGAGTGGAAAGGTGATTTGGGGAGAGGAAGAACCGGAGGGGGGTGGCGGGGAAGAAGATAGGCCGTGCAGACCGCCCCCGATGAGGAGAGGCCAGGTTGTAGGGGGGCAGCCAAGCAACCTGAGGAGAAGGGGGTGTGCTCTCTGCACCTTCCCCGGAGGTAACAGGGCTGTTACAAGGGCAAGTGCTACTCCTGGGACTCTTGCTTTACCTCTAGCGTGTTCCCCCACCCCGACTTGCACCCTGAGGCTAGCTGGGAGCCTTGGGCAGGATGGAGACCTGAAGAAAGGGATATTTTCTCTCCCGCTCAGGTCTAAGCCAACTCGTGCTCCTGCCGGCTGGAACATGGAAGATTTGGAGGAAGGTAAGGAAAGTAAGGAGGAAAGAATGAGGTGCTGAGGTTGAGAGTCGTGTTAGCGACCAGAGGCTGGCATTTGTTCCCTCCTCCCTACAGATGTGAAGTTTATAGTGGATGAGACCTTGGACTTTGGAGGGTTGTCACCGTCTGACAGGTACCGTCCTCTTTAACCTACTTGCTTTCCTCCAACAATGCCTCTTTGTCTCTAACCCCTTACTGCTGAATTATTGGTCTGGGGTCTGAGTTGGTAATGGGGCAAGGTTGGGGGCCCTGCGGCTGCTGGGGGCCTTGTTGACGTGGGCCTCAATGACACTACTGGGGGAAGGGAAAAGGGATAAGCTGGAGTGAGATTTCAGGATGTTAAGAAGGGTAAGTGGATTTGCTGCATCTTCATCTCATCCTGGCATCATTTCCAATGTCGGTAAGGACTAAAGGCCTATTAGGCCTCATGGGACCAGGCATCTCATCACGTAGAGGCCAGATCTCACAGCTAGCATGGGCATCAGGGTTTGGGGTTGTATCCCTGGCTCTGTTGGGGGGAGGAGTTGGTGCCCCGTCTCCTTTGCACAGTCTCCTGCTCTCTTGTTTGCGGGCATGGTGCCTGGTTTGTTTTCTGTCTCAGTCGTGAGGAGGAAGACATAGCAGTGTCAGTGACTCCAGAGAAACCCCTCCGAAGAGGACTTTCCACTCGAAGTGACCCAAATGCAGTGGCCCCAGCCCCCCAGGGGGTGAGGCTCAGCTTAGGCCCCCTTAGTCCAGAGAAGCTGGAGGAGATTCTCCACGAGGCCAACCGACTGGCAGCCCAGCTGGAGCAGTGTGCCCTGCAGGAGCAGGAGAGCACAGGTGAGGGCCTGGGGCCTCGCAAGGTGAAGCCCAGCCCTCGGCGGGAGACCTTTGTGCTAAAGGACAGTCCCGTCCGAGACCTGCTGCCCACTGTGAGTTCTTTGACTTGGAGCAACCCCTCCCCAAGCAGCCTGACACCTCGACTCCGGAGCAGTGAAAAGAAGGGGTCAGTCAGGGCTCTTCGGGCAGCATCTGGAAAGAGGCCCTCCAGTGTGAAGAGGGTAAGTTTGAAGGGTCTGGGTTGGATGTGTGCCTTCAGACACAGTTTGTGACTTGGTACGGCCATAGAGTGGTTTCCTTGTTGGTAAAATGGGGTTAGTAAAATTCTACCTCAGAATTATTGGAATTAAGCAAAATACTGTACGCAAAGCACTTACCACAGTGTCTGCACTAATCTCTGTAGTGTCTATAATAAGCTCACGGTCAAAGGTATTGGTGAGGACGATGATGTTGGCAGCTAACGTCTGCCCTTCCTCACTGGGATGGAGGCAACTCTCCACCTCTATTTCTCAAACAGCCAGCAGAACAGATTCTTTTTCCATTCTAGTTCTGTTTTTTCTCTTTTTGTATTTCAGGAGTCACCCACTTGCAATCTGTTCCCTGCATCCAAAAGCCCAGCATCTTCTCCTCTTGCCCGGCCCACTCCCCCAATCAGGGGCAAAGCTGGGCCCAGTGGGAGAGCAATAGCAAGTGAGAAGGCTTGGGCAGCAAAGCTGTGGGTGAATGGAAGGGGAGAAGGATGTGGAGCTGACCCTCTTAATTCCTCTACTTCTTTCCAGCAGGCCCGCCTACTGCTGTCAGACCAGTCTTGGCCCCACAGCCTTCTACCAGCAACTCTCAGCGCCTCTCTCGGCCACAGGGAGCAGCTGCTAGGCCTTCTAGTCGACTGCCTGTTCCCTCGGCCATCCCCAGGCCTGCCAGCCGCATGCCACTCACCAGCCGGAGTGTACCGCCCAGCAAAGGTGCCCTGCCTCCAGCTTCTCTGCCAACTCGGAAAGGAGTTCCACGACCAAGTGCTGCAGGGCATAGAGGTGAGGGAGAGTGGACCTAACTGTTGGAAATCAGGAGGAGAGATGCTTACCCTTGCCTAGCTTAAATGTACCTACCCTCCCAGAGCTGGGAACAGTGGCCCCCTCCTCCATCTTCATTACCACTCAATTTGAAGATGGCAAGACTGAGATAAAGAAAGGATGTGGGCCCAGGCAAAGAGTTTGAACCGTGGTTTTCAGATACCTTATGTTGGTTACCTTGGGTAGGAAGAAAGACACCAATCCCAAACTCTGAGAAGGTCACTTGAACTCTCTGCTAACTCATTTCTTTTGTCAACTCCCATCAAGTTCCCATTTCTCAGCGCCCAAATCTTCCTGTCCCTGGTGCCACTCGCAGCAATCTGCAGCCCCCCAAGAAAGCTGCAGTCCCAGGACCTACCAGGTAAGATCAGTTGAGATGCTCTCTTTCCCGTCATCTGGGCTTCCAAACTGTTGTACACACCAGCCCTGAGTATTGTGTAGCAAGGTGGGGGTGAGGAGGAGAGCCTGGAGAGGCAGGGAGTCCCATTTCTTCCTTCCCTGAGAAACTTGAGCTCAGCTGGGTGACACATGGGCTTGTGGGGGAAGGACAATTTAAAGCACTTCTTCCTCCTGACTCTTTAGGTAAAGAGATCGGGACAGCAAGCGAGAATTCAGTAGCAAACCACTACAGTCACTGCCTGGACTCACCTCTACTCGGCCTCCCAAGCCCTCTCATGGAAGACAGGCCCTGAATCTAGCGGATCCTGGCCCAGGAGCAGGAGAAAGAGATGCCACCAGGGCTGGTGCCCCAGCAGTAAAGAGATGGGAGATGGGGTGGATTAGGGTTGAGCTGGAGGGGATTCAAACCCTGTTGAGTTGAAAGAGGATTAGGGAAAGGAGGTCACCTCCTGACAGTGAAATTAACAAGCAGAAAATGGGAAAAGCCAGAGAGTAGTTTGTCCTGGTCCACCCCCACTCCTGTGTTCAGTCCTAGAGAGTTTGATCTTCTTCCCAGGCTTTGGTTCACTGGACATTTACATGTGAATGGCCTCTGTAGCTAACCTCCCCGCTCTTAGAGGAGCAGCCCTGAATCACACCCTCTACTGGACTGCAGGCCAACATGTTAGGAGAGGCAGAGGCAGGCACCTGGACTCCAGAACTTGTTTCCTGTGAATTCTGTGACTTCTAAGAGGCCAGTTGATGATAAGCTTACATTGGTCTGCGTTTTTCTAAAATAAAATGAATGTATTTTTCTAATCTCTGTATATGTGAAAGTAAATCTGCCAATTTCAAACAAATTTGTAGCAAACTCCTGTGTTATTCTGATGAGGGAGCCAGGACACACTTCCCAAGCCTGGCCTAAATAGGCTGAAGGGGCTTGTGTTCCAAACTCGTCAGACCGGGACCACCCGCCCTCCCTTTGTTGGCATTAGTTGGAAACAAGCTGCCTTCTTCCGGGATGTGTATGTTACTGAAAGGTCCAGATCAAGGGAAAAATGTGAGTGAGGCTATCGAGGCCAGGTTTTGGTCAAATTGTTATTTATATCCTAAGCTTGGGTGGCCTTTCCTGGCAAGAGCACAGAGCCTTCTGAAAATGCCCCAGCATCTAGTCTACTGTACTGATGAGATGAGGGGACCCTTTGATGGGTATCCTAGTATTTAGTTTTACCGACTGCTTTAGCAGAAGATGCTGGAACACCTCAATGTGTTTGTTCTACCTTATCTCAGTAGAATTGGTGTGCCTAGACTTGAGGGCTGACAGTAGGTTTTATAAACCTCTGCCATGCCTGGTGTTATGATTTGTGTGTGGCAGAGAATTTCATTCATTTGTTGGAAAAATAAATTTGAGTACGAGGATTGGTGGGGGATTGGTGAACGAATGACAGAGACTCATTTAACAGATTTCACTAAGGGTCTCCCTTTTCTCACAGCCTTTGACTCTTGCAACCAGAACCAATTCAATTCCTTATGAGGTTTGTTTTTTATTTTTGTTTTTTTAAAGACTTACGTGTCGGGGCACCTGGGTGGCTCAGTGGGTTAAAGCCTCTGCCTTCGGCTCAGGTCATGATCTCAGGGTCCTGGGATCAAGCCCCACATTGGGCTCTCTGCTTGGCAGGGAGCCTGCTTCCCCCTCTCTCTCTGCCTACCTCTCTGCTTGTGATCTCTTTCTCTGTCAAATAAATAAAAAATTTTTTAAAAAGTTCATTTTAAAAATTCAAAAAAAAGTTTATTTCTTTGACAGAGAGAGATCACAAGTAGGCAGAGAGGCAGGCAGAGAGAGAGGGGGAAGCAGGCTCCCCACTGAGCAGGGAGCCCCATGGGGGGCTCGATCCCAGGACCTTGAGATCATGACCTGAGCCGAAGGCAGAGGCTTTAACCCACTGAGCCACCCAGGTGCCCCATAAATAAACTCTTCAAAAAAAAATATTTATGTGTCTATCTTAGAGAGAGAGAGCTGGGGAGGGGGCAGGCAGGGGCAGAGGGAGAGGGAAAGAGGCTTAACCAGACTCTGCCCTAAGCATGGAGCCCAAGGCAGGGCTTAACACAGGGCTCGATCTCAACGACCCTGAGATCACAACGGGAGCCTTAAACCAAGAGTCAGACACTAAACGCACTGCACCACCCAGGTGCTCCCAATTCCTTGTGCGTTTTGAGAGAACTTCCCTCTGAAGGCCGGGCTATGATTCCAGGAGCAGAGGGAGTCGAGTGTCAGCTAGTGCCCCCTGCTCCCCCCACATATATATGCCCAGCAGCACCCTACTTAGCCATCGAGATGTCCTACCCCAGACAGAGGCCCTCCACTGCTGTCTTCTCCTTTTTATGACTGCTGTTCAGGTTCACTGAACACATTCACCACCTAGGGGTTCGCCCCCTTCCCTGAGCCTCCTGCAGCAACTCCTACAGCCTCTGGGATTCTAAGAATTGAGCTGGGGGCGGGGGGATGTGGAGACACACCGAGTGTTTGGCTCTGGAGAAATTTGGCAGAGGCAAGAAAACCTCAGGGGTGTTCGGCTGAGTCCTGCGCCGGCATCGGGTAGGATGTGAGCGGGGCTCTTGGCGACCCCCACAGGACAGACTGAGGGTCGCCAGCAGATGGCACCTGTGTGTGGTTTGGGAGGCGAAAGGAGCGGCAGACCCGTGTGCTATTGCCACCTGGTGGCCAGAAAGGGCAAGGCATGTTCCTTTCGCCCTGGGTCAGGCTTGAATTTCATAACCCCACCTGCCCCGCCCCCATCCTGCTCCAAACCTGCTTAAGCAACATCCTGGAGACTTGGGCAGCTAGGGAGGAGGCCCGCCTGCCACAGCTGCCCTTCCTGCCCAGCTACCTGCTTCCTTCCCTTTGGGGCTGGCTTTCTATTTTTCTCAAAATGCACTCTACCCCCACCCCTCCCCAGGAGCAACAATGAGGGAAGCCAACATTTACTGGCCACTTACTATGCACTGCGAACTGTTCTAAGCACTTTACATGTGTTAACTCATTTAATTCTCATAAAAGCTCAATTAGGCAGATGCTATTATCATCCTCATTTTGCAGGCAGAAAAACTAAGGCTGAGAGAGCTTAAGTCACCAGGTCTGGTTCTAAGGTTTGTGCTCTTCATCACTACCCGCTATGGCCCCTGTGTTAACTCCCCAGCTAGTTTGTTGAGTGGACCTTTGAAAAACACAAAACTTGCAAACAGAAGTAAGTTGCAGAGCACAGAGGAGGCTTCAGTGTGAACTGTTCCTTCATTTCTGGTGGGGAAACACTCACAATGACCCAGGGGAGTGAAGTCAGGAAGTACATAGTCATTGGGCCACTCACCCACTCTGCCCTCCCTGTCCCTCGAATTCTGTCCCCAGGACTCAGCCCTGAGGGGCTGGCCTGGAAACCTGCCTGCTCTTTGCAGCCTCTCCGGTGAAAACGTGTCCCTCCCGTCCTGATGAAAAGAATACTCTCCTGCCACCTGCCCCATCTTCCTTGGATATACCAGGACCTGGGCTCTGCACTGAGGAGGCTATGTAGGGAGCACCGCGGGGTGCTGGTGGCGAGGCTAGCTCACTGGCCACATGACATCCGAGTCCCCTAACGTCCTGGCCTTCCCAGGGCCCTGCCTGCTCTTGTTTTCCAGAGCCTCCCTCCGGAAGCACAGGGCACCCCACAGAAGCACAGGATGATGGGGCTCAACCCGCACAGAACTATAGTTTATTCAGTGGTATGGGGAAACGAAAAAAACAAACACAAAACCCTACTGTATTTACAGTAACAATCAAACTGTACAATCTGATGGTTAGTATCAAGTTAGCATCCAGCATCTTTGTATTTTTTAAGTCATCAGTAGTTAAAAACCAATTAAATTTTTAACCCTTTGTAGGAATTGCTGAGGGAAGAGTTCAGGGGGAGAATCCATGGCAGAAAAGCCAGCAACAAGCCTTACACATGAGAAACAGGAACATTTTTTCTCCCCACCCAGACCCTCTTTTTCTAGCCACCTGCTCCAGAGGAAAGTCAGTGACAAGAGGGGAATACATGCTCAGCGTACACAGTAACTCAAATGAACAGCGGATGGCAAAACTGAGGCCGCGAGAGAGGAGAGCCTGGAGCAAGGGCAGGGGCGTCAGGCTCCCCACGCGGGGACTGCGGGGTACCCACCCGGCCCGTCACGGCCACATCAGACCCCCTGGGACAGGACGCGAACCCATCCTGACACAAAAAGCAAATAAATAAAAATATATATTAACTCTCTCTTCGCAGGGAGCTGGGGACGGGCGCGGGAGGGGGGAGGGGAGAGGAACGGGACCGGGTCCTTTGAAGAAGAGAGCCAATTCTGAAAAGGGGTTAAAAATAGAACACGTTTCACAGGCCACAGTAGGTCAGACCAAGTGGGATTTGTCTGATCTTGTTGGGGTGGCTGTGTGGACACCAGCACCCAGACTCGAGACCTGTGCTTGAGACTTCTGGGGGCAACCGAGCCCGCCCGGCCTCACTCCTCCTCCCCCCACCCACACCACAGCAAAGAAGCGCAACTGAACGCGTGACTGGCCTTCCCCGGGCGGGTCCGGCAGGGAAATGAAGCACTTTTGGGTCAGCAAACTGAGCAAACGCCTGGGCTGCGGCACGTGGCCAGAGTCCAGGGAAAGGAGAGGGGCTGGGGTGGCCCGGCCTCCGCCCAGGGGCGCGGGTTCCCCTCAAAACGTGTTCATGCAGCATTTGGGGGTCCGGGGGCACGGAGTCCTTCTGCCCCCCTCCGGACGGGGCTTCTTCAGTTCCTGGGAAGGGCGGCACAGGCAGGGTGAGGTGCGCCCTCGACCTCGAGGCCCTCACCACACTGAGGCCCGCCGGGGTGCAGCCTGCAGGGCTCGATGCCCTGGGTGCGTGTGGCTTCGTCCTTTCCTTTTGGTGAGATGGCAAATGAGGGGCAGGCCCCCCGAGAGTCCCTCTCCTCCCAGAGGCACAGCAGATGGGAAATTGAGGAGAGGCTGGGGAGTATCCTGGGAGGTCCTATCCTCTTTGGGAAGGGAAAGGGGAGTCAGTTTCCAGCATATAAAAAAAACTAATCCCTGAAGTCATGAAGAGTGGAGATCCTTTTTTAAATTCTTTTTTTCCTCTTTTCTGAAAAACTTTGTCTTGGAGATGTTGGCCCCAGGGGTCCAAAGTGCAGTGAAGGGGATGGTGGGGGAGGGAGTTGGCACTAGATGGCCTTGGGGGGGGCTGCCCCTCCAGGCAAGGCCCAGGCTCCTCAGATGGACGTTTCGTCGCTGCTGCAGGCAGGCGGTGGGGAGCAGGGGCGGGATAGAGCACAAGACAGGAGTGGGGCATGAGTGCAGCTGGGGAAGGTAAGGGAGCCGCAAGGTGTAGGAACCACTGGCCCGGGGTTAATGCAGGAAGTTAAAGAAGAGAAATCTGGAGAGGCAGGAAAGGAAAGTGACAGAAAAGGCAGATGGGATTAGTCAGAGCAGAGAAGACAGTGAGAAGCTTCCACCGGGAGAAGGAAACAGGAAAGCAACCCCGGTTCCCCACCCTCCCTCTCTTCGCCTGATGCAGGCTGAGCTGCCCCCACGGGCCCCCACGGTTTGCGGGCACACACGTCCCAGTGAGGGAGCTGGGCTACACCAGCCCCCTGGTCCTCCGACCGCCGGCCCGAGCTGCCTGGGGAGGCCCGGAAGCGGCTCCGAGCCCACCAGGGCCTCCATGGGGCTGCCCCCTGCCTGTCCCACCCAGCCAGCCCCACTCACTCGGAGCCCGACGAGTCCTCGTCCACCGTGCCCGCCTTGATACTCATGGCGATGGGCATGACCCCATTCAGCTGCTCCTGGAGACTCTGCCGGGGTGGAGGGCGGGGAGGGGGCCCGCCCCGGCTGCCCTCGCTGGCTGAGGAGGCCCTAGAAGACCCTGTGCCTTGCTCCAGAGGCAGCCGTAGAAGGCTGCTCTTCTCACTGATGGTGGGCAGACACTTCTTCTTGAGGATGCCTGTGGGCCGGGGAGGGGGGGAGCAGGCGCCATGAAGAGCAGGCGGTGGGGTCAGGGGGCTGCCCTAGAGAGCCCTACCAGCCACAGGGCAAACGTGAGGTGGGAGCTGGCCGATGGGGGAGCATGGTGGCCGGGCATGCCCCACTCACCTTTGTGAGGTTGGGCAGAGGGGCCCGGAAGGGGGCCCAGGGACCCCTCCCGAGGCAGGACATCTCCATTCTCCCACGGGCGCTCCTCAGAGGCCCCAGTGCCACTACTCTCCTTTGCTGTGGTCCCAAAGTCTCCCGGCCAGGGGGCCTTCCCGGGCCCTGGGGCCCCATCTGGTGGAGAAAGGAAGGAGGTAAGGCCCAGAGAAGGCAGGCAACTAGAGAAGTCACCACCCCAGGAGTCCCTGACTCTTTGGCCTCCCACTGCCCCCTCAGAGGCCACAGCCGTGGCGCTGGCCCACCCTTGGGGGTACTGTGCAAGGGCAGTCTCTCGGCGCCAGGCCCCAGCAGGCTGTCCCAGCCCGGCTCTCCAGGGAAGACAGCCTCTTCCTCCTCTTCTTCTTCCTCCTCCTCGCTGTCTGATGAGTGAGTAGAAGCATAGGAACCACTCTGGTCATCTTCGAGGGATAGGTCACTGTCAGAGTCTGTGTCAGGGTCTGGGAGACAGGGGAAAGATCAGAGCTGACCCATCCGCCTCTGCACGCCTTCTGGGAAAGCCAGGCAACGGCCCCCCAACTGGCCGGCACGAGCTTCCTTTCTCACCATGCTGCTGGTCTTGACCTTCCAGGAATAGGCTGCCTGGATCCCCCAAGCCAGGGGGCCCTTGGCCGGGGTTCAGTGTGGACTCTTCCCTGAGAAGACAAGACCATGCCAGAGGGCTCAGCCCAGCCCCCTGCCCAGAGTCCCATTCTTTTCTCTATCCCCGGGTTCCCAGTTCCTGCCCCATGCCTCTCCTGCTTCTAATTTAAGCTGCCAGGCATATCAGCCACCCTGTGTGCTATTCAACTCCCAGCAGGTGGCTGGCCCGGCCCCCAGCATGCGTGGTGCTCTTCTCCCCTTGCCGGACGCCCGCTACTCCAGCACTCACCTTAGCAAGAAGGGGATGTAGCTGGGCTGACTCTTGCCTGAGCGGCTGGCGCTGTGCAGAGAGCCGGCTGAGTCTCCATAGGGCTGGTACAGCCGCCCGTCCGCATAGGGGCTGGGGCAGTTGTAGGACTAGGCAGGGAACGCAGTGGTCAGTAAGTAAGTGCGGGAGCAGGATGGGGCGGCCCCAGGATGGGGAGTGGAAAGGCTGAGGGAGCCTACCCCACGGTCTACCTCCCACACGCCCAGGTCTGGAGGAGAGAGGCCCCACATCTCAGCTGCCCCCCCATATCAGGGCCTGCTAGTGGACATAGCTCTGACCTCTCTGTGTCAGCCCTGTGCACCCCAAGCACCAGAGACTTGACTCCACAAGAGAGCCTCCTGTTAAAAGCTGGTACCAGCAATGATCTCCCAAGAGCGTGCTAGGAGACACAAAATTTACCAAATGTACCAGGGATTCTCAGATGTTGGGTATCCGGGACGGCATCACCTGTCTTGGCCCCTTCTTGGCCTTATTCTTCCACTCCCACCTCTCCTGAGTCAAAATCCTCCTCGCCACCCCCAAATCCCACTCTCCCCGGGCCACATATACCACTTCCCCAGCCCTTCCTCCTCCTCCCAAGAAAGGATGTTGGATGAAGAAAGAGTGGAGCACAAAGCACAGAGAACAGCTCCTTGGGGCTCCTGCCTCTTCCTCCCGGCCCCAGAGCCCTCCATCTCCCTGGCCCCGGGCCCCCTCACCGAGGTCAGGGTGGACTTGGTGGTCAGCGCAGGGTCAGGGCTGGCCTTACGGCTGCAGGCAAACTTGACTGCTCTCCGGACCTCCTTGCTAAGCACCACGTAGGACAGGAGGATGAAGGGGCCCTGGCAGGCAACAGGCAGGAGCTAAGTGCCCGTGTGGGCCCCCCACGGCCAGGCTCCACCCCTCACCTCCACGGGGCGGCGGCCAGGCACCTGGACGCAATTGCAGGCAGCGAAGAGGTAGTGGAAGAGGAGGGTGTCACTGTTGACGGAGAGCAGTGCCAGCAGCCACGAGGCGCTCAGCAGCAGGAGGACGGCGAAGGAGGGCCGCAGGCCCGAGCTGGAGACAGGGAGGCTGTGAGCCTGGCCCGGAGCCCCCTGCACCGCCGCTGGCCCACTGCCCACTGCCCAGGCACCAACACCCCATACTCACACAGGGCCTTTCTTCTCGAAGCCCTGCCGCTGGGCAGCACAGGAGGCCCGGGCCGCCAGGATGTACAGGAAGACACTCATCTAGCGGGCAGGGGACGGGGGAGGGGAACCATCAGGGGACAGACAGCTTCTCCTCCACCCCACGGGGGCCGAGCAGTGGCACCACTCTTAAAGGGAATCCTGAGGACACACGCAGCCCACTTTCTGGCACCTACCGACACCGCGAAGGCCACAGGGCCGGCAAAACTCCAAATGAGCGTATCGTAGATGGACAGCCAGCAGAAGTCAGGGTTCCCATAGCCCTCAGGGTCCAGGCCCACAGCCAGACCTGGGGACACGGTGACAAAAGCAGGGGAAGTGGTGGTAGGACCTTGGGAATCAGTCAGGGGTCACATGGGCTCACGGGGCCAGGAGCAGGAGTTAAAGGGTTCCACCCACCCTGTGTCCCTGCCAACCTCTCCAGGACGGGGGACCCAGCCCCTGGTGGGGAGCTTCGGGGACTGAGAGGAGGACTCAGCCTGGTGCGTGGGGATGCGGGTGGGGAGAACATGGCGTGAAGGCGGACCCAGAGTCTAGAGACGCAGAGCCTCAGGCCAGGAAGGGGTTGGGGGTACCTGTGATGAAGGCCGGCACGCCCCAGCCCAGCATGTAGTAGAAGCGCATGGGGCCAGCGTTGACGTCGCGCACCTCGGTGAGCGCCCGGTACAGGTGCAGGGCCTCCAGCAAGCCCCAGGAGAAGGTGCAGAGGTACAGGAAGTGCAGCAGGATGGCAATGACTGTGCAAGCAAACTGGGAGCCCGGCCACGCCAGGTCAGTGACCAGGGCACCCCCAGGGCACGGATTCCGACTTATCAGGCAGACAGGGAGGGCCGGGGTGTTGGGTGGTGCTTCAGGAAGTGTGGGAGGTACTTCTAGAATGCTGGGGAAGTAAGGAGACTGTGGGCTGGGTGTGGGGCTGGGCTCCATTGGAGTTGCTGCTGCAGAAGCAGGGACCAGGGCAGGGAGCCGGGGAGGACTCCTAGGGAGCTGGGGAGGACCGGAAACTGGATGGTTTCTGGGTGAGGAAAGACGTCTTACAGGGAGGTCAGCCTGGTTGATTCCTAGGAGGAAGACCAGCTGTGCCAGGCCCAGGGCGGCAGTCAGGTTCCGTCGGATGCCGTGCTGGTTGGAGCGCAGGGCACGCAGGATGGTGAGGAAGAGGAAGGCGAGCAGCAGGGCAGCCAAGGTGACCCCTAGGGCCACGTAGGTCAGTGTCTTCAGCGGCAGGATCTCCCCGTTCTGCAGAGCAGGGGCCAGGAGATTTAGGAAGGGCTAGGCCTAAGCATTTATCCCAGGGCTGTGGCCCCCCTCCAGCCTCCCTTCCCCTCGCCAGGGGTCCAACCTCCCGCCGGGACACGTCCATGAGCACGGCGAAGCTCGTCATGTGGTTGCACTGGCAGCTGACGTGGCTCTCGTTGCGGAAGACGACCTCGCAGCCTCGGGCTGACCAGCCCCCAGTGCCGCTGACCCTGCGGGGGAGAGGCAGGGTCAGGAGATGAGGAGGGGAAGGCACGCAGGGGCCTGGCTCTCCGCCCAAAGCCCAGTGCAGGCTCACAGGATGGAATGGTTCCAGAAGACACAGATGGGCTTGGTGCGTTCCTCCGTCTCCAACAGCCGGAACTGCACGGTGACCGGCTTGTCCAGGGCTCGGGGCAGCAGCTCCTCATCATCGTGGACGCTGATACTCACCACGGGCGTGTTGATCACCGGCCGTTTGGGGACTCTGATGAGGAACAGGCAGGCGTACGGTCCCTAGGGCCATCTTGTGGCTGAGGGGGACAGCCCGCAACGCTCGGGGATACCCCCAGCCCCAGGCTCTCTCCATGCTCCCGCACTCGCCCGTCCGCTCTGCCTTCCCGCCCGGTCCTCACTTCCTCAGCCGCTCACCTCAGGCTGCGCTTGTCCGGGTCATAGTTATGGGGCAGCAGCCCGGCCAGGGTACGGTAGATGATGACACTGGCCACAGCCTCACCCTGGCTCAGCTCTGGGTGCCGCCGCTGACGCCGGGCCAGCTCCTCAGGCTCCTGGGCCTCTCCAGGGCCCGCAGGCCGGACCACAGTGGGCGTTTCTGGGATCAGGACACCGTCTACTCAGCAGGACCCTGCACAGATGCCCCAGCTGGGCCCCCGATGCCCCCCTGCAGCTCCCCACTGACCTCGAAAGACAGAATCAGGCAGAATGACCGTTGTCTCGAGGTCTGGGGGCCGCTCCCCACGCAGCGCCTCATAGCGGGGCAGCTTGGCCCCAGCAAAGTTCCCCTTGTCCAAGCGAACCACAGAGATGACTAGAGAAAAGGGTCACAGGTCAGACCCTCGGCCAGGCGGGTGGACGCCCAGCACAGCCGGCTGCGCCTGGAGTTCTGTGCACAAGCCCCGCCCTGACCCAGGCTCACCAATGTTGGGCGTGACGATGGTGAAGGGGTTCAGGTAGGTGTGCCGCATGTTCTGGGCCAGCGCGCTGGCGTAGGCCTCGTAGTGCTGGAGCAGCCAGGCGGTGCCGCCCTCTGTCTGCTGGATCAGCTCCCAGTGCCGCTTGTTGGCTGCGTCCAGGAGGGCGCTGCCCACCCGCAGCAGGTTCTAGGGTGGGTGTGGTCACGGTGCTCTAACCCCAGGCCACCAAATCCCCGCCACCCGGCTGCACCTGCGCCTAGACCAGCCGGGGCTACCCACCCGAACCACGCCCCTCCCTCAGACCTCTCCTCCTTCTGCAGTTAAGAGCTTCCTGGCCTGGGCCTGGACCCCCGGCCAGGTACTAGATGCTGACTGCTCCCCGCCTTGGCACGGGGGGCAGGGCCTCTGCTCCGAGGAACCTGGTCACACCAGGCCCCAATACAGACATTAGTTTCTATCATCACCTTACTAGGGAAGGGGCTGGAAAGAAATGCTCTAAATCCCAAGGCTCAAGGGAGCTCCTGGAGGCCTCAGGGCAGCAAGGAGCTCCCTCTCCGAAAAGCAAGGATGGCCCCCAAGTTGCCCTAGGAACAGGCTCACTCACCATGACCCCCATCTAACCAGCCAGCCCGGCCCCATTCAAGCCCCACCTCAGTGAAGTGCACATCTTGTGTGGCGGACAGCCCAAAGCCCCGCTGTGCGCTCTCGTGGGCCAGCAGCCGTGTGGCCAGCTGGTAGGCCACCTTGACGTCACTGCCGAAGTAGCCCGCCGTGTGCTGCGTGGCATTGCGCAGAAGCAGGGCCAGTCGCTGGGAGCGCCCCGAGTCCAGGCCCGACTCGTTCCGCTGCAGCCGCTCAGCCTAGGACGGAGCCAGACGGGACAGGGAGCAAGCGAGGTCAGCACAGGAGAGCAGAGCTGGAACTCAGGAATAAAAGGGCCTCAGGAAAGGGGAGAAGTGGCCACTCCAGGTGGGGGCCCCAGGAGACAGGGGCTGGAATTCCAGAAGCCCCTTTCTCAAAGCCGGCAGCAGGGAGGGGAGAGAGGAGCTGGAGAGGAGGAGGTTCACTTACAAAGCCCTTCAGCTCTGAGAAGGTGACTGATGTGCAGTTGAAAAGGTTTGGGGGGAGCCACCCCCTGTGCTCATCACAGTGGCGCACGGCGGTCCCTGGGGGAAGGAAGCCCAGAGGGCAGGCCTCAGGAGAGACACAGGAGGCTTCCGGGACCTGCCTGAGTTCCTAGGGGCCAGCAGCTCACGGGCCAGAGATGAGAGACAAGCAAACAAGGGCCCTGCCCTCCTATACCCCAGACAAGAAAAGGAAGACAGGCGCAGAGAACACTGGAGCCCAGACCTCTGCCAGACCTGCCCAAGTAAAGACTCCAGGAGCACGGAGCATGTGTTCTCCTCGAGCCCCGGCATCACCGCCCCTCTGCCGCCACCACTCGGGGCTCTCTGCCGCTCTCTGCTTAGGAACTCTGTTCGTCATCCATCTGAGGACCAGCACCAGCCCCCATCCCGGGGCTGTGTCCCCCGGAATCGCACCCGACAGCCCCTACTCCCCAGACTGCCTTCCTTGTGAGTGGCACGACTCCCATTCCAGGGGGTGAGTTGTGGATGGGAACCCCGTGGGATTCATCTCCGAATCCCTAGAACCCAGCCCCGTGGCAGGCACGCTGTAGCTTTGTCAGCATTTTTTATAAGAGTTCGAGATGTAGGTGTCCTTCATCCGGGCAACCTTGGGAGCAGAGGAACAGGGCCCCAAGGAAGGATGGGACATCGAGTCCCCAGGACCTGGAGACCAGAGACAGGTCCCTGGATTTGCCGCCAGGGGCTCCCCACCCTCATCCCAGGGATGAGACGCTGAGTCCACAACATCATATTCTAGGCTTCTAGCACCTACCAAAGGAGCCTTTGGGGCAGGGGGCAGCAGCAGGCAGCCCGAAGCGGGTACGGGGCCACCAGATCCCAGCCTCAATGGCCCGAGGGCAGCTGTCGTAATTCACTGCAAGGAAGTGCATAGGGTCACCCAGGAGCAGCTGACCCCCAACCCCCCAACCCCTCAACCCCCCAGACTCTGCTCGGGCTTCCAGCCCTCCCTCAGCAACCTTGGGCCTGCAACCAGCCCCTGCTCCTGGCCTCCCTGGGATGCCGGGATCTGGCACACGGCAGGAGAGCCACCGACCCATCCTGGGAACCCCACCTTCACAGCCATTGGTGGTGACCTCAGCAAAGGGGTTGTCACAGCGGTCACACTGGCGCCCAATGACGCCTGGTTTGCAGGGACACTGGCCGTCCTCAGGGTCACAGACGCGGGACAAAGAGCCCGTCGGGTAGCAGTCACAGAGGAGACAGGTGGGGCTGCCCGGGGGCCGGTAGTGGTTCTCCTGAGAGGGCGGACAGATAACGTGGATCACTGGTTCAGGCTCTCTCTCTCTGGGATGCTCACGGATCCTTTGGGCTGTGGCCCCTCTAGAGAGAGGCTCGCTGACTTCAAGTTCCCCCAGGAGTGGTATTCAAAATATTTAGGGGCACCTGGGTGGCTCAGTTGGTCAAGCGTCTGCCTTCGGCTTGGGTCATGACCCCAGGGTCCTGGGATCAAGTCCCACATCAGGCTCCCCGCTCAGAAGGAGCCTGCTTCTCCCTCTGTCCCCACTCCTGTGTGCACGCGCTCACTCTCACACACTTGCTTTCTCTCTCGCAAAAATAAAATCTTAAAAAAATAACTTAACTGGTAACAGTTTGCAATGTAGCCCATCAATGAGGCACCAACCAGTCAGCACAGGCCGCAAACAACCAGTATAGTGAGCCTAGAGTTCAATGGTAAAGTACTGGTCCTGGGTCCCCCCAAACAGCAGACACATAAGAGCACATAGTCACTTGCCCCCTCCATCACAGCAAGGGCACACAGCCCTGAGCTCTCTGCGGGAAGGCTTTCTCCACTGTCTCCCCTCAAGGGCCAAGGCAGCCACTGTGGAGGCCCAGGTCGGGGCAATCACCTTGCAGTGGCACTCGCCGCTTGTCTTGTTGCAGTCTGGGTCGAAGCCTTTGCCAACATCACAGTTGCATGGGCCGCACGTGGGGTGTCCCCACCAGCCTCGGGGGCAAGGCTGGTCAATCCTGCAGAGAGGGGCCCAGGCAGACATGAGCTCCCTCTGCCGCGCCCGTCTGCTGCCACCGCCTGTGGCCCTTCTGACTGTGGCTATGGCTCAGCCTGGCTCCCAGTGCTCTGAGAGACCCTCCCCCGCCCCAGGGACAGGGTGCTGCACTCCCGGATCCGCTTACCTGGTCTCACAATATGGCCCGAGGTAATTTTGGGGACACTCGCAGGTGTAGCCATGGGGGGCGCTGGGCTTTCGGATACACACAGACTGATGCTCACATGGGTTCAGGTCACACACATTAGTACAGTTGTCACCATAGTAACCTAGGACCGTAAAGACGAGAGAAGGTCAATCCCCACCCTGTTCTGGCACTTTCTTTAAACCTGCCCTCACTCCACCTCCTTCCACCTGAGAGCCCTACTGGCTCACCATGGTTTTGTAGTGCAGAAGACAAGGCTCAGAGAGATCATGTGATTGGCCTCAGGTAACCAGCAGAACCGAAGTGAGATCCCGGCCACCCGCCCACCTACCCACTTCCCCCGGCCCCTGGCACACCTGGATCACAGCTGCAAGAATAGCTGTCCCAGTCATCACTGCAGTAGCTGTTGGCAGGACACGGGTTCGAGTCACAGGGGTCTGGCAGGCTGCAGCCTGGCTCCACATTGATGCTCTCCCCGCGGCTAGGGTCCAGACCGCTAACCCCCTCAGGCATCTCGCTTACCCTCACACCCTGGGAGGGACACAAGCGATGTTGGCCCTCGGCAGTGCGGGCCTCATGGCGGGGAGGAGGAGAAGGCAGAGGAGGCTGCCCACCTGCAAACAGCCCCGGAAGCCTCGGGTCACACCACCAGCCGGCCCGGGCACTCCCCCGATGGTAATGTTGCTCAGGTGCAGCCCATGCAGCCGGGGGCCAAGGTTGCCCTCTGCCCGCTGCTGCCCGTAGTCGAAGGACAGGATGGCATGGCCAGGGCCCCCACTGGCTCCCAGTGCCAGCTGTGCATGGTGCCAGTCGCCATCATTGGCCCGGCCGGGCTCCAGCTGGAGAGATGAGGCCTGGAGCCCTGTGCCCTCCACACTCAGCACCACGTGGCCTTCCCTCAGCTTCACCAGAAGAAAACAAAAGAGGGTCAGCAGCCTGCCTTCATCTGCTCTTCCAGCCCACTGCCTCCTGCTGGACCACCAAACCCATCCTCTGGGCCCGCTGAGGTCCTGGAGGAAAGGGTATTATTTCCCCCGTGGCCAATAGATGGCAGCAGTGACCCAAGGAGCAGACGGAGCTGCCTCTCGTTTAGGGAAAAGAAAGACCCCGCCCAGCCCTCTCCCACGGGCCCTGGGAGGCTACTGCAGCCCCGTTCTTGGCAGGCCTGCCCCCTGCCCCTCCCTCCCTGCCTCACCTGCAGGGTGATGGTGCTGCGCCCCCTGGTGACAGCCTGCAGCAGGACACCGTTGGCCTGGCGCGTACGGAACATGAGGCTGAGGTGCCAGGGCTGGGAGATGGGGAGGGAGAGGCCGTGCCAGGCCACAAGGCTGCTGCCCAGGAAGCGCTGTGGGTTGGCCATTTCTGGGGAGGCAGATAAAGGCAGACTCTGAGGGGTGGAGCGGCTAAGTGCCCCAGGGGGTGTGCTGCTCCCAGGGGCTGGTTCAGCGGGAGGCAGGGCACTGCCTCTCCTCGTGCCCACTCCCCTCGCCGGCCCCGCCCTCCAGAGCATTTACCTGTTTGGGGCCCGCCCCATACTGTGCCCAGGCCTGCCTCTGACTGGGCCCTTTGTCTCCAGTGCTACCCTCTCAGGGCTCTGCCCAGACACGCTTTTCCGCCCACAGCCCAGCTTGGCTGGGCCCTGCCCAGTGCCTGCCCCGACCCTGCTGGTGTTCCCAGCACTGCCGACAGCTCTTGGGCCTTGGCCGCTACTGGCGGCCTCTCCTACCCTGGGCACAGCTCTTGCCCCCGAAGCCCAGAGGACACTCGCAGCTGAACGCGTCCCACTGGTTCACACAGGTGCCCCCGTTGTTGCAAGTACTGCTGTCACACACATTCTTTTTGGCAGGGCAGCCTAGAAGGGAGAGAAAGGGGCTCGGCTCGGGGCTCCAAACAGGAAACCTGTGGCCAGAAGGGCCTCTGAAACCCCCATCGCATCCCCATGCCAGCACAGCCCTCCTTTCTGTTCTGGGTTCTGGGCCTGGCCCCTGCCCCAGGCTCTCGTACCAGGCATGGTGCCGTTGTTGGCGATGAAGTCGGCCATGTCCACGTGCCGGCTGTCCACCTGCAGGTTCCTCATGCAGCCCACAAAGTGCCGCGTGCGGACAGGGAAGCTCTCGGGCAGGTCGGGGACCCCACCCAGCAGCAGGGGCCCTGTCAGATCCAGAGACCTGGAGGAGCAAAAAGGGGGGGCTTCTGGCTCTTCCTCCTCCCCTCTCCCTGCCACCAGGCCAGGGAGACCAGGAGCCCAAGGGGCCCTGAAGAACAGCACAGGGGAAGGGAGGTACCCCGACCTGGAGCCACTCTCAACTCACCTCACACCCACCCCTCCCCCAGATCCCACTCTAATCCCCTATTCTTGCTGCTTCCACCTCCCCCCACCCCAACCCCAACCCTCGCAGAAAGCTGAGCAGGGGCTGAGGGAAGCAAGGGGAGGGAGGGCCTTCACCTGGACTGGTTTCCGCTTCCGGGCCCCCTCAGACCCACCCTCTCAACCTGCCCCCCCTACTTGGCCCCACACCACACCCCAGGCCCCAGCCCTCCCCCCTGCTCACTTTTTGCTGCCCCCCTGGGTGCCCTGAGCAGCACAGGAGTAGTTGCCCAGGACAGCTCCGAAGCGCAGGGCCACCCCCGTGTCACAGCCATCCACGGTCACCACAGCCACCTTCTGTTCCGACGGGCCCTGCGGGAGCCCCGTCTGCCCTAGCAGTGGCTGTGGACAGAGAAGGGAGAGAAGGGGAACTGTGAACAAGGAGCTCACAAGGTTCACAACAGACCAGGTGTAGAGACACCAGCACCTGCAAACACCCCTTTGTACACATGTGTATGGATAGACACACGTGCACACTCAGTGTGCTCAAGGGACCTATGCGCTTACCTGCATTCCTTGACAGTGACGGGAGTCCGTGCCTGCCTAACGAGACACGGAGCATCGAGCACTAGAGGTGGGAGAAGGCGAACAGCCCAGGCCGCCCCCCTTCCTCCCTCCCTTTCTGCCAGAAGTCCCAAGACCCGCATCCCCACCCTCTGCCCCAGATAAAACGCCACCTCAGTCTGAGCACCTGAGCAAAAGACAGAAGCCACCGACTCCCTGGCCCTCTCCGATACCCACCTTATTGTAGTACTTCAGCTGCACCGTGTGCCACTGGCCATCGCTGACCCCTCCGGGCACGAACGGGGACACGGTGGTGGTCGACTCCCCTGGGGAAAGGACCCAGGTGAGCTGGGACAGCAGATGAGGGCTGGGAATGGGGAGGGTGTGCTCACAGTTGGGACCGGGGCCAGGTCTGGCTGGAGGGGGGTGTGTGTGACTTGGGATGGGGGGCCAAGACACCTAGGGCCTTTGGGAGATGGGCAAGGCTATGGGGCAGACGGGGTCACCTGCAGAGAAGGTGAGCTGGACCTGCTCCTGGATCACCTCGAGGGCCACGAAGTCATGCTTCTCGTTGAAGCGTCCATTGTATAACAGCAGCCCATCACGCTCCTTGGTGGCGAACCTGAGTGGCAGTTGGGGGTGGGGGGCAGGGAATGCGGTACCCACCTAACCCCAACCACCCCAGCCACCTCACTGGCCCCTGATCCGACTCAGGACCTTCTAGAGGGCTGACACCGTGGCCCCTGGCTCCAGGGGCTGTGGACGCCGAGCCCACACCAGAACTGAAACCAGCACCCCAACCCCTTGGCTCCCCACCCTCTAGCGTGGGTAGGAGGAGTGGGCAGTGGACCCGGGCGGGTGAGGAAGGGCTGCTGGTGAAGTGCACAGGCAACTCGAAGTGCCAACCTGGCTCTGCTGACAACCTGCTCCCAGCACTTTCGCTGCCTGACCTCTCACCCTGTCTGTAGAAGGGGAGACACCCC
>CM053606.1:80158219-80190933 GCA_028646535.1 Procyon lotor | reverse complement strand
GAAAGGGGGAGTGGGAGAGGAACCTGGGAACAGAGCCTGCTTCTACACCACACCTGTTCGAGGTGGCTAACTACCCCAGGCAGCTCAGCTGAGCCTGGGAAGGCTGAAGGCAGAGACCCATCTCAGCCAGGTCCTCCTCGGTCCGCCCACCTGCCCTCCAGCCTCATCACCTGAGACTGCCGAGCCCGCCAGCTCTCACCAGCGAGCCTGCTGGTCATTACCCATTCCCGCTCCTCCCACTCCTGTCTGTAGGCACCGAACATGCTGTGCCTTCCCACCTAGCCTACCCAGACACCAGCCCACAGTCGTCCTACTTCTCTCACCTGCCCCAAGCTCACTTACTCCAGGAAGCCTGCTCAGATTGATGACCTCAGGCCCTGCTTTCCTCCCTCTTTCAGACCACCCTGCACAGAGGTGTGGAGCTGGCACAGGGCTCTTGTGTACTTGGTGCCTCTGCCCAGTAATTCCTTGATGGGATAGTCCCTCCAGGCAGCAAGTAGCCCAAGAGTCCACACAGTGCCCCTAACTGATCAGAGAAGGGAGGGGGCAAAGCCCATGAATGGGAGAAACCTCACCAGCACTCAGCCCTGGGAACAAGCGCTCTTCCCCGTGCCTCCCCTCGGCAGTCCCAGGCCCCGCCCATGCCCCTCACTCAATGTGTCTCGTTGCTTCCCATCTGGTCTACCATCTGTGGCCACCTGCCCCCTCCTCTGTGGTCCCCCATCCCCAGCAATCAACCTACTGCTCAATCCTTGCTCTTTGTTCCTCTCCCCTGCCTTGAGCTGGGTCACCCCTCAGGTGCCAAGGCAGAGGGGGAACAGGGGTCCCAGGTCGCAGGCTGTGGCAGAATCAGACTCCAAGCCTCTCTCCCCTGGCAGATGTGCCAGGGGAAGCCATAGGCCTGGACAGGGTCTGCTGCTTTGGGAGCCGACTGGACCACGCACAGGAGCTCCTGTGTGTCCCAGCAGAGTAAGAAAGAGGCAGGGAGAACTGGGGCTTGAGGAGAACCATCCGGCCGGAGCTGGGGCCGCTTCAGCCCCAGGGAACGAGAGGGGAGAAGGCAGAGAGGCACAAATGTAGAGACTGAACAGGGGAAAACAAAGATCCAGGAAAAGAGCCAGCAATGGAGAAAGTGGGAAAGGAGGAAAGAGCCACACAGGAGATCAGGAGAGGGCCACGGAGAGGGGCAGAGCAGGAGGGCCCCATGGGCAGGGGCAGGGGCGGGAAAGAAAGAGAGACAAAGAACAAGAGAGGGGAAACAAAGGGGCAGTGGGAGTCAATTCCCCCTCAGCCCAGCCTCCCTGAACTTTGGGGTTGCCTTGGTGACTGCCTCCAAGGGTCAGGGCCGAGGGGACAGGATGGGGCCAGGGCTAGAGGGCCAGCCCGAGGCCTTCCCTTCTGTCCTAGGGGTGCTGTGGTCAGGGGCTCTGTCCTGGTGGGAGCCTGCAGGCTGGGCGGGGCCTCCTCAGCGTCCTGCCACTCTCACCTAGGACAGGCTGCGGGGAGGACACGAGGAAGGGCCCCTTCTTTTCCATTCCTCCCCGCTGCTTGCCTCTCCCAGCACAGAGAAGGATAAAATATCCAGAAACTCCAGCCTTTCACTTGCTCCTGGAGGGAAACTGAAGCTTCAAGAGGCAAAGAGCCTCGTCCATGACCTCTAAAAGCTCACATGCCTGGGCTCCCATGGCCACCTGAGGAGTGGGGCAGAGGAGGCATCTGTCCAGGAAGGACCCAGAGCAGGGAGGGGGCTGACCCACACCCCGCAGCCCACATGCCTCTCATTCCCCTCCAGGCCCAGGCTCCCTGGCGTGACAGAAGAGTGCCAGACTCTTCCCTTCTACTCCTCCCTGATGTGTCTAGAGTGGGGTACCCTGAGCCATCCACCTGTGGGGTGCCCCTAGCAAGGGGCCCTCGTGGGGTGCCAGTGGTTCCCAAGCTTGGGGAAGGGACGCGGCAACTTGGGGCTGGCCCCCTCCTTGCCACTCCCCATGGCTGACCGAGAAGACAGAATGCCGCCCCCACTCAACTCTCCTCCCCCAACCCTCTGTCCAGAGCGTCTGCAGGCTGAGCGCTTGGCCAAGCAGCAGGAATGCCCAACCTGGGTCCTGGCCAGGCTCCCACGCCCCAGGACTCTGTTCCCTCCCCACCAGAGCAGGGGGCTCTACCCTCAAAGGCCACCAGTCCTCTGGCTCATCTCGGTCCCACAACTCATTCCCTGAACCCAGACCAATCACAGCCAGCAAAGAAGGCCCAGCATCCCAGAAACAGCCAGTGGGGTGGCAAGGGGGCCCAGGAAGCCTCAGCCTGCCCCTGGCTTCACTGCAGCCCCTCCCCCAAGCCGGACCCCGGACAGTGGCCTCTGACAGTGGGGTCTGTTTGGACAGAGACAATGAGCTCTGGCTTCACTTCCTGCGGGAGCTCTGAAGGGGTAGCCAGGCCAGGCTCTTTCTGCCTGGAGGGAAAAGAATGCACTAGACAAAGTCCCGCTCAGCCAGTCTGGGGCTCAGCCGGGAGCCAGAAGGGGCCAGAAGAGGCCCGACTGCAGGGTCCTGACCCCTCGGCGGCAACCCTGTGCCCCAGTGCCCTCTGCTCTGTCAGAAGGCTGTTATGAGATCACAGGAACAGCCTGCCGGGCATTAAGGGGACCGGCTCACCTCCCCCTCCCACACACGCCCCGCACCACAGCCCTCTCTACCCCTCCCCCAGCTCTCCGGGCCCCCCAGTCCTCCACGCGCCTTTTTTCACAATCTTGGCAGCTTTAGCCAGGGCAGCCTCGCAACACTTCCCCTGCCACGTCACAGGGTGGTAGGCAGGGGGCAGCCAACCAAAGCAGCCCAGCCCAACTTGGGGCGGCAGGCGGGGCCTACGCCAGCTGCCAGGATTCCTAGGGCTCCTTCCCAAGCTGCTTCTGGCCCCTCAACCTCTGTGCCAGGAGCTGGGCAGAGAGGCGGGTCGGCGGTTCCTCCTTGGACGGCCGCCCAGGCCCTCCCCCAGAGGCCACCCCCGCTCGAGGACACCTGGACCCTTCCTCACCTGACACCAGCACGCTCATGATGGCCTCCAGAGGACGGTTGTTGTCCAGTGCCCGGCTCAGCCTCAGTTCGCCCGTGGAGGCATTGAGCAGGACCAGGCTGAGTTCATTCCCCCGCTCGAAGCTGTAGGTCAGACTGTCCGAGATGTCAGGGTCATGGGCAGGCACGCGGCCAATGGCACCCCCGGGGAAACTGCTTGAGCGGTTGGTGACGTAGTTGTTGAAAAGGATCTCAAAGTTGCCCAGCACTGGTGGGTTGTCGTTGCGGTCAAGCAGGCGGACGTGGACCGTGGCCCGGCTCACCAGGGGAGCCGACGTGGCCTGGATGACCAGGATGTATTCGGGCCGGTCCTCGTAGTCCAAGTCCACCAGGGCAGTCAACTCCCCAGAGAAGATGTCCAGCTGGAAGACCTCAGGGATGTTGCCCTCCACTATCTGGTACATGATCTGGGCATTGGTGCCTTCGTCAGGGTCAGTGGCTGTGACTCGGGCCACAGCCAGCCCAATGGGGCTATTCTCTTCCACAAACACGTCAAACTCATCCTGCTCAAAGACAGGTGGATTGTCATTCACATCCAACACGGTGACCGTCACTTCCATAGGCGTGCGGGCTGGAGGCATCCCCTTGTCCACCGCATATGCCCGCAAAACGTACTGGGCCACATTCTCACGATCTAGCCTCCGAAGCGTTCTCACGATGCCTGACGTGGACTCTACAATGAAGTCACCATCTCCATCATCGCCCCCTTGGAAGGTGTAGAAGACCCTGCCATTAAGGCCAGAGTCACGGTCAGTGGCTGAGATCTGCAAGACACTGGTGAAGGGGGGCACGTCCTCATAGACGCTGCCCTGGTAGGAGTCACGCAGGAACTGCGGGGCGTTGTCATTCACGTCATTCACCAGGATCTCCAGGTAGGTGGTGTCAGACTTCTGGGGAATGCCATTGTCGCGAGCGGTGATGGCCAGGGTATAGGACACTTGGTCCTCGTAGTCTAGCTCAGCCTGAGTGGTGACGGCCCCTGTGTCGGCATCAATGCGGAACTGGGGTATACTATCCTCCATAAAGTAGGTGATGCGGGCGTTCTCACCTGTGTCCTCGTCCGTGGCGCTGATGAGCACCACCGTGGTGCCGGCGGGCCGGTCCTCATTGACATTCACCGTATAGTGGGAGCTCTGAAAGACTGGACGATGTGTGTTGGCGTCAGTGACGTTCACAACCACCTGTGCCGTGTCCTGCCGCGTGCCGTCCGAGGCCGTGACCGCTAGTACGTACTGCCGCTCGAGTTTGTAGTCCAACGGCAGGGCGAGTGACACCAGCCCACCACCACTCTGGCTGGTGATGGAAAAGCGGTTGCGGGTGTTGCCGCTGGTGATCTGGTAGGTGATGACACTGTGGGCATCACGGTCCACAGCCGACACCGTCACCACGCTGGTGCCCACGGCCGCATCCTCATTGAGTCTCACCGTGTACTCTGGCTGGGTGAAGGTGGGGTTGTTGTCGTTAACGTCCAGGATGGTCACGCTGACACTGGCTGAGGCAGTGAGCATTGGGGTGCCATGGTCTCGGGCTTCTACCCCAAAGCTATAGAAGTCCACCTCTTCCCGGTCCAGCTCAGCTGCCACAGAGATCCAGCCCGTGCCATTGTTGATGGCAAAAGGGAAGTCATGCCCAACCCCGGCAAGGCGATATTCCAGCCGGGCGTTGTCACCTGCATCAGCATCGATGGCCTGGACATGGAGAACCAGGTAGCCTAAGGGGACACTCTCCAGCACAGTAGCCTGGAAAGGCGTGCTGACAAAGATGGGGGCATTGTCATTGATATCCAGGACTTGCACTGTCACCAGGCCAGAGACGTTGGAGAGTGGGGGGCGGCCGCCATCCTGAGCCCGAACCCGGAGGGTATATTCCTTGGTTGTCTCGTAGTCAAGAGGGCTCACCACGTCCAGAGCCCCAGTCTGGGCATCCAGGTAAAACTGTCCCCGAGCGTTGCCGCTCATGATGCTATAATGCACCAGGGCGTTGCTGCCCTTGTCTCTATCCGAGGCTGTGACCCGGAGTACCGGGGCCCCCGGGGTCACATCCTCACGCACCTGGACCACGTAGCGCTTCTCACTGAACTGAGGGGCATTGTCATTGTCATCCTCCACAGACAGGAACACAGCCGCCGTGGCGCTCCGTGGGCCCGGGTCCCGACCCTGGTCACTTGCCTCCACTGTCAACTGGTAGGCTTCTACCTCTTCTCTGTCCACGGGGCCACGGGTTCGGATCACTCCAGAGCGAGGGTCAATCTCAAAGATTTCTGAGGGGCTGCCGCCAGGCCCCTCCAACAAGCGGTACAGAATATTGGCATTGGGAGGGGCATCCCCGTCTGTGGCTCTGACAGTGAGCACCTCATAGCCAACCTCCAGGTTCTCCCTGAGGCTCTCCTTGTATTCCTGCTGCTCAAAAACAGGGTCGTGATCATTGGTATCCGTCACCAAGATGGTGAGTGTGGCCAGGGCACTGCGTCGGGGCATGCCGTGATCCTGCGCTGTGACCCTGAAGACGTGGGTGCTCTTGGTCTCACGATCCAGCTCCTCCGCCGTGGTTACAGCGCCCGTGATTGGGTCCAGAGAGAAGAAATGTTTGGAGCGGCTATCAAAGAGGGCATCCATGGTGTACTCAAGCCGACCTGCCTCACCCTCATCTGGGTCAATGGCCCGCAGGGATGCCACCGGTGTACCTGCTGGCTGGTTCTCAGGCACTGTGGCCTGGTAGCTGGGGGGCTGGAACTGGGGGGCTGTATTCACATTTCTTTTCCGTCGCCCGCCCATGGACTCTTCTGTTGACCTTTCCCCTGCCCCGAGCCCTGGGGTCTGCACCAGCTTGCATGACTGGCATCTCAGCCGTGGAGCCTTTAAGCACGGGTGTTCCTGCGGCAGGGTGAGCATGCCCTGTGGGGAGAGGTGGCCTCCAATGCCCAAGAGGCGACAGCTCCATGGGCAGCCTTCGGGGGCTGGTGGCAGAGGGATGTGGGCTCCGGATTCTGGACACCAGACCCTCAGACCGTCGTGGTGGGGCACCAGGTGGCCAGTCAGCTCTGTTCCTGCATCCCTGCAGCGGCTGGTGTAGAGCCAGAGGTTGGAGGCTGACGCCGGACAGAGCCAGCCCACGGGGGCGCAGGCCCCTGAGGAGCCACGTCCCCCGGGCCCCAGGGAGCGACAGGGCCCCACTTGGTCTCCCAGCAGTGGCGGCGGCGGCAGCAGCAGCAGCAGCAGCAGCAGCAACAGCGGCAGCGGCGGCGGCGGCAGTGGCGTTGGAAGGGGGACGCGGGCTGCCCGGCTCTGCATCTCTCCCTGCTCCCGGCCGGCCGGGTCAACGGCGGCGGCGGCTTCTCCTCCGGCTCCAGCCGGCCCCGCCGCGCCTCATGCCCGGGCCGAGGCGCCGGTCCCCGGGGGCCACTCGTGCGCCCCTCGGGGCCTGCGCCTCACCGCCTCGGCGGGGCCCGGCGCTGAGCCCTCCGACGCACCCGGGCTCGCACCGCTCCCCGACTCGGCCCGCGCCCGGGTCACCCCGACCACCGCGGGCTGGCGCTGCGCCTCCACTTGCGCGCCCGGCTCTCGCCACCTGCGCCCGCGGGCCCCGCGCGCCCCTGGCCTGCCGACTCCCAGAGCCCCGAGGTGCCCCCTTCGCCCCCACGGGATGGCCCACCTGCGCCCGCGGAGCTACGCACCCGGACCCTGGCCGTCCTCGACGGCCCTGCGCCGCCCGCTCGCTCCCCGCGTCCCCGCCGCGGCTGCTGCTGTCGCCGCGGCCAAGGGCCCAGCCCCACGCTCCCTCGCCTCCCCGGCGGGCGGGCGAGCTCTGCAGAGCGGCGGCAGCCGCGGCGGCGGCGGCTCATTACCATAGACCTGCTCGCGCCGCCGCCGCCTTAAAGCGGCAACGCCAGCCGCACCGAAGGAGGTGGGTCCCACCCTGCGCCCTCCTCCGCACCCGCGTTCTAAGATTCCTGCTGGCCAGACCTCCATTCCCAGTCCCTCCCCAGGCCTGCCACTGGGCGAGTGACAGATCCCTATCACAGGTTGGAGAGGAATTAGCAGTCAGAAGCTATGATGGCAATGGTGGTAGTATCTTAAGTATGAAGCGAATGATGGTAATGGTGGTAGTATCTTAAGTATGCTTAGAGGTTTTCAAAAACACTTGGAAGGGCTCTCAGAGGCCAAGGGCCCACCTCACACCGCCTGCGCCTAGGATGGTTGGCGGCTGATAAGAGCACTTGGGGTGGGATAAGACTGAGCTAAAAGGGCCCTGCTCAACAGTATAAAGCCTCCCCCATATTCCAGAAATAGCCCACCTCCCTGGCAACACCCGGTGAAATCCTGAGGCCCCCATGCCCACACCTAATCCAGGTTGTGATCTAACTAGGATTCCCTTTGGGGTCCAGCTGCTGGGCAGAATGACCCCAGGCTCCTCTGCGACACCACCCGGCCTTTTCAGGAGCAGGTAGGCTGGGAGTGTCAAAGCCAGAGCTAGCTGGTATAAACTAAAATACTAATATTACCAGGTTCTGAAGCCCAGAAATGCTGAAATCTGTATAGGGTCCCAAGGCTGGTGGGGGATGGATCCAAGCTTTAGGACCCAGGTTTCCTGGATCCAGACTGGTGGGTTTCACTGCCCCATTGGGCCCTGTGGCTGGTGGCTGGAAAGATGACCTCTTCCCCCTCCCTCCCTTCCCTTCGGTGTCCAGCTGTTGTTCCCCTCCTTCTACTCACAGCTTTGTGATTAGCAAACGGTTCTGCCCAGTGCCTGGTGTAGGCCTGCAGCCTGAAGCTTCCACTTGAAAGGACTGTGCAGGATTCCAGGAGTCCTGGGAGTGGCCCAGGCATGGAAACTGCACCATGAGGAAGAGCCAGGCAGGGTTGGTGGAGGGTGCTCCCGAAGGAACTGTCCTCTTTCATACCCCATCCAGGGACCTGTATCCAGGAATAACAGGGCCACTTGGGTGCAGCGCCAGGCACCTGGTCAGGCAGTAAGAGGCCTGGCCTGGGGAGGGGGCTGGGACTTTAGTCTCAGCCCCTACCCCACCCTCTGACTGTGTGATCTTGGTCAGATTCCTGTACCTCAGTTTCCCTTTTGTAAAATGAGGGGATTGGATAAGGGTACGTGGTTTCCAAAAGTTAATTTAGCAGGAGAATCTGTTTTTCCAATGAAATTTGAAGTAGAAGCCCAAACTAAAACACAGCAGTGGTGTTCCTGGGTTGCAGTGCAGGTCAAGGCCTTGCTCTGTCCCCACCTTGCTCTGTGGGGCTTATGCTCTGGGGGAGCCCAGTTTGAAAAGCCCTGAAGCAGATGCTCCCTCCCCAAAATGAGTTGTGGTCACAGTGGAGAACCCATGAATCCCGTCTCAGGGACCCCGGGCCCAGGGTCACAGTGTGACCACACAGTGAGGCCTAGGATGAGATGCTGGCTTTTCATGTTTTCCCTAGGGGAAAGGAAAGGGGATGGGCCTTAGGGACAGCAAGAGGGATTAGGGTTAGACTGCATTTCTGGCAATGGCGGTGGAACGAATGGGGAGAAGGAAGTGGGAGGAGGACCCACAGCTCATGGGAATGATCTTGCTTTGATCGAAGATGAGCTTTCCTCTTCTGGGCAAGGCCCAGGGCAGCTCCAGGAGCAGAGGGGTGGCTTAAGCAGTCTCTGCAGGGCTCAGCCTCTCTGGACTTGCTTCGACTCTGGTTTGGGAGGATCTAGGGGCTGCGTGGGCATTTTGCTCTTCACCTAATAGCCATGTGGTGCGGAGAATGCTCGGAAATTATACCATCTGTTAATTATCCTTTGAATCAGGGTTGGGTAATGAGACTCTTATTTCTGCTGAAGGCCAAGCCAGAACATGGGGTAACTGCAGGCTCCCCATTCATCTCTCTCCCTTTGTACCAAAATAAGCTTTCTGGGTGGGAGAGAGCCGCAGCCTTGGCTCCGGATCACGCGTGGATCATGGTTCTGGAGCCTAGCACTGAGGCAGGGGCTGCCGTGGAAGGCACAGGAACAGGAAGCCCTCCTCCAGGTCAGTGGCCTTTCTACCCAAGAGCAGACAAGTTGGGGGATGCGAGGAACCCCTTCTTTCATCTCCAAACACATTTGGCAAATAGTCCCTCCTCTTTCCCCCCGCCCTGACCCCAGGGGCACAGAACAGAGCTGCCTGTCTGTGACCTGTCCCTTCCTCAGCTGCTTCCACCTCCCAAAAGGAGGAAGGAAAGTTCCAAATCTTCCATGCACCACAGTGTCTCGGTCTAGGGTTTGCCCTAGTGGTGTCCTTCTTGACCCCTAGAAGAAGGGCCGCCTACTGCATGGAACTTTCCAGCTGTAAGGCACCTTCAGACCTCCCTCCTACATGGGAGAAAATCAGGGTGCACCAAGATCCTGGAGCCTGTTCAAAGGGAACTTACTGCTCTTCTAGGCCAAAGCTCCTTTTTTACTGGCCTTGGTCCTTCGAGGCCGGTCAGGGAAAATGAGCCGCTGGGATAGACCCAGGCTCTCACCCCTGCTCTACTGGGTCTTCCTCACCTGGGTTCCTTCCTGAAGGTCTGCCAGGCAGATGGAGAATACATTTTTGCATAAGGCCTGGCCTGGCTCTCGGCCGAACAGGGGAGCATGGGTGAAGTGCTCCAGGAGCAAAGGAGACAGAAAAGGCTAAAAGATTCAGAGGAGAGGGCAGTGAGAGTGGAGGAAATCCTCCAGGTCTTCCTGGAGGAGGTGGGATGTGGGTTGCATCTGGAATCAGAAACGGCATTCCTGCCGAGAAGAATTCACGAGCAAACCCATTTAACCTGACGGGTAAGGGTCTTCTCCAAGGTGACACAGTTCAGAAGCGGCAGACCTGGGATTTGAACCCAGGCAGTCTGGCTCCAAAGTCCATGCTCTTGATGAATGAATGAGCTGTGTCACCTTGGCTGAAGGCAAGATTGGGGCGGGTATGTTGTGGCCCAGCACAGCAGAGGGGCAGGCAAGGCCACATTTGGGAAGAATCAGGTGACCCCTGTCATGGGCTTGTGGGCTGAAATTCTAGGACCAATGGCCTGCTTGAATGGAGGGCCGTGCATGGAGGCAGTGGAAGGGAGGGGTCCCTGTGACCTTTGCTGGCCAGGCAGGGCGGTTTCTCTGGCAGGAGAGAGAGGTGGGGAGATCCTGATTCCCCTGGGGCCCGATCCTGCTTCTGGGCTCTGTGTTGCTTTATAAAGGGCACAGAAATGGGTGGGGAGAGGCTGTCTCTGGGAGCTTCAGACGTGGCAGTTCTGGGACTGTGGGGTGGCGGAGGATGGAAGGGACCAGGAGCCGAAAGTTGGGGCAGGCCAAGGCCTGAGTGTCCCCTGTCCCCGCTTGCCTCGTGTGCCCAGTCCACTGCCCTGCACTTTTCTCCACAGCTGAGGGTGTGCTCTCCTGAGCGTGGACATTGTCCTTGCTGGGCCCCCCACTCCGTGCCTGGCACTGAGGGGTACCGGGTCAGGGTTGTGCGGATTCTTGGATTCTTCGTGTTGTTGCTTCCCCTCCAAACCAGCCTCCACTTAGCAGCCCAAGTCATTGTTCTGAAATCAATGAACATTTATTAGATTTAAGAAAATCCCTCCCAGGGGCACCTGGGTGGCTCAGTCGTTAGGCGGCTGCCTTCAGCTCGGGTCATGATCCCAGAGTCCTGGGATCGAGCCCCGCATCGGGCTCCCTGCTCTGCGGGAAACCTGCTTCTCCCGCTACCATTCCCTCTGCTTGTGTTCCCTCTCTCGCTGTGTTTCTCTCTGTCAAATAAATAAAATCTTTAAAAAAAAAAAAGAAAGAAAGAAAGAAAGAAAATCCCTCCCAATTTTTTATTTTGGAAGATGGGAAGTGTTCAGAAAAAATTATCAGAATGGTACAACAAATGCCCAGATAGCCTTTACCTAGATTCACTAATTGTTGACACTGTGTTTTTTTTTTCTCACAATTTTTAGAGAATGAAGTGAAAGTGAGGAGCAAACATCAAGGCGCCCCAAGCGTCTGTCCCTCAGTGAGCAGCTCCTTTGTGTCAGAGTCCTCCCACACCCTCGCAGGGTGGCTGCTGCACCTGGAACATGAGGGAGGAGTCCTGGTATCATCTAATATCCAGTCTCATCCTAACCCTCGCTGCTAGGGTTAGGGGTAGGGGTGGGGGGGGTGGGGGTAGGGTCTTTGACAGCTGCTACTTTCAAACCAGAGGTTTACATTTGGTTATGTCATTTTACTCTCTCTCGTTCCCTCCTTTCCTTCCTTCCTTCCTTCCCTCCCTCCTACCTCCCTCCTTCCTTCCTTCCTTCCTTCTGAGACTGTTTGAAAATTCCAGTTTTCTCCTCCTCCTCCCCTTCTCCTCCTCCTCCTCTTCCTTCTCCTTCTTCTTCTTCTTCTTCTTCTTCTTCAGATTTTATTTATTTATTTGACAGAGAGAGACCACAGGTAGGCAGAGAGAGAAGGGGAAGCAGGCTCCCCACTGAGCAGAGAGCCCAATGCGGGGCTCGATCCCAGGACTCTAAGACCATGACCTGAGCCGAAGACAGAGGCTTAACCCACTGAGCCACCCAGATGCCCTTAGACCAGTTTTCTTATTGCATAGGGCACATGCTGGATTTATCTGATGGACGGACTCCTCATGGTGTCTTTCACAGAGTCATACTACAAAGTCTGAATCTGAGCATGTTGCTCCCTTCCTGAAAACCTTGCACTGCGGCTTTTCGGATGTACTTGAATAAAAGCCAACTTCCTCATATTGGTCCACAAATCCCTGAGGGGCCTGGCCTCTGCCTCCTTCACTTTGTCCTGGGCACCCTGGCTTCCTTCCAGCTGTTGAATACAGTAGTCTTAAATATCCCCTTTTTGATGGCACATATTACAAGTTATAATTACGTAAAGTATTTATTTGCTAATTTATTTGGTCAACATCCATCTTTGTCACTAGCCATAAGCTCCAGAGGAGCAGAGAGAACACGTGTGTCTTGAATACTACCACCTAGCACGGTACGTGACACATAGTAGGCACTCAGTAAATCCTGGTTAAATGAATGGATAGATAAATGGGTGGATGGATGGATGGATGGCAGGCAGGCACAGGGGAGTAACCAAGGGTTTGTCCCTTCCTGGAGCTACCATCTGGGAGGCCAGCTGGGTCTCTGGGCTCCTCTGCGGACAGCCCTGAACTCATTCACTTTAACCAGAAAGCCATATTCTCAATGCCAAGTGCAGCCGGGAGCTGTAGGCCTGGTGTCCCAGCCAAGTTAGATTGACTTTCTTTGAGGCTCATGAAAAGATGGCACTGGATGGCTTAACCTAGGGACAGGTTCAACCCACTGTGCCACACTGTTTGCTGGGGGTGGCTCAGTAGGCTCAGCATTCCATACGGCTGATGCACAGTCCATCAGAGATCCAGCTGAGATCATTTTTGGCCCAGAGTGCAGAGGGGAAGAGATGGAGCCTGGGGCTGAGCTGTGAGCAGCAGATCCCAAAGCAGCATCTACAATAAGTTAATTGTTAAGTGTATCGGAGCAGGCCCAGGAGAGAGCCCCGTCTGGCCCTAGCCGCGCTCCAGGCACCAGGCTATGTGTGAGAGGTACGCAGATGAACAAGACTCCTGCTCTGGCCTCAAGGAGCAACCAGTCTCCTGTGGGCAGAGACAGATGCAGTGGGAGAGCTGTATTTGTTCATATTTCTGTGTGGGGCTGGAGGAGTTCGGGAAGACTTTGGAAAAGAGATGGGGAAGGAGGAAGTCCACGGAGTGGCAGGAGGAAAAGACATCCCTGTGGAGGGAACAGCAGGGGCAAATACAGAGGGGTGCGAGGCATGGTCCGGTGCTGGGAGAGCCGAGTAGTTAGAGTAGTTAGGCAGGGCTGGAGCTCAGAGCTCATCGTTAGGATAAGAAGAGAAGAGCCTGCTAATCTGAACCGTGGCCACATTGTGAAGCATGTGGGCCCTGGCTGAGAAGTCTGCGCTTTATTTGATAAGTTGAGAGAACTATCTGAAGCTGCTGGGCAGGGGAGGGTGGGACCCAGGCAGCCTCCCTCCTCCAGCTCAGTGAAGAGTCCCCCAAGAGTCCCCCTGACGGAGGGGCTGGGGGCCCACACCCACAGGGGGCACTTGTAACGACAGGCCAGGAGGAGCGCCAGAGTGGTGGCCCAGGAACAGGTTGCCCAGGGGGCCCATCTGAGTGACCAAGAGACTCACTGGTCACACAGTGGGACTGTGTGAGGCAGGCTGCTAGGGATGAGGACGAGGTGGTCCAGTGGGAGTCCTGGGTGTTTGTTTTGGGTGCCTGCACACCCAGAGAAGGGAGGGAGCAGAGGACCAGCTAGGGAGTTAGACTTTGAGATCCTGGTGGAGAAATCCACGTGTTTGTTGGGGGGGGAGGGGAGTGGAGTTGGAGATGCGCAGTGGGTGGGAGATGGCAGATTTGGGATGTGAAGTAGGAGAGTGTGCAGAGAAAGAGCAGGGAGGGAGCCCAGGGGAGCCAGCATTTAGGGGCAGCACAATCTCCTGATCCTACTCACTCCCCTACCCTCAACTCAACATCCCGTTGTTCTCTGCGCTCCAGCTGTTCCGGCCTTCTTCCTGCTCCCTCATGTGGTTCCCTCTGTCTGGAACATTCCACCTTCTCTCTGAGGGGGTGGGGACTAGGAGGGCCGGCAATGCTGATGAGGTAGCAGAGCCTACAAGTGTCTGCTGTTTATTTATCTTTGAGGGAAAGGAGCCAGATGGGACCTGAATTTGACAGCAGAGGTAGGGCGGCAGCCAGGTGGGCAAATTGAGCAGGTCGGTACTGAGGGAAATGGGTGATGAGGGGAGACGGGAGAGGAGAGGGAGGTTCAGGAGAGCCAGCTGATGAGCAGGGGCTCGGGGATACCAAATGGCGGTGGGATGGAGGGGACAAGTAGACAAGGGCTGGTTTTGGAGAAAGAGGAGAGAGAGAGAGGAGAAATAAATATTTTTTTCTTTTTCTTTTTTCCTCTGGAACAAGATGGAAGGAGGTAAGGATGAACATTACTCTAAAGGGAGGCTAAATTCTTCCCTTTCTTCAGGGTTTAAAAAACAAGTCTCCCTGAAGGGTCTCACCATCTTATTAGCAATTTACACCTCAATGAAAATAATTTTCCAGACCATTTCTAACAGCAGGTTTGGGGGGGGGGGGCAGTTAAAGTCTCGTGGAGGGACCCAGACTGCTCTCCAAAATGCAGGGCTTGTCCGCCAGCCAATCAGAGCAGCGAAAGAGAGGAACTTCCCCTCCAAAGAGGGGGCTTTCCCCTAATTGGCAGTGGCTGGGACCCCCAGGACCTAGAGGTTGGGACCCCGCAAGGTTGGCGTCCCCGTCTCCTTTCCGGCAGGTCCGTGGAAAGCAGCACCGCCCGGCTCCGCAAGGAGAACCTGCCTGCGGGCACCCCCGCCCCCAGGGGGGGTGCTCTTAAAAGGGCAACGTCAGAGGCAGTGGTGTCATTTCCACCAGGACCTCCCCCATACGCGATGCAGTGTTGCACCCCCCTTTTGTGTGTGTCTGGGAGGAGCTTTTGGGGAACCCCATGCTGGGAGGTGACTGGGGAAGTGGTGCAGGCCCCTCATTCTGGCACAGGTTCTGACATGCAACACATTTCTCTGGGGCCCATCCCAGCTCTGCTTGTCAGACTCATCCTGGGAGTGCAGCCAGGGCCGCCCCAGGCCCCCGGTGGGAGGTATGGGGGAGGTCGAGGGGAGGGAAGGCCTTCTTAGGAGCCTGGGTAACCCAGGAAAGCTTCAGTGAAGGAAGAGCGGGACAAGTCGCAGGGAAAAGTGTCCCGTTTCCAGAAGGGGCTTCACCATTGCAGTGTTCTGCTCCTTGGTGGCCAATGAACTGAACTTCTCGTGGGGGTCTCAGAGCTCAGGCAAGCCCCCCTCCCCCACATCGGGTCCCCACACAGTTGTCTGGTCCTTTAGAAGTTCTTTCTGGAAGTCTCGGTAGAGAGGCCAGGTGCCTCCTCTCTTGCCTGAAGCAGCTGGCCTGCTTCTTGGGCCCTGAATTCCTGGGTGTGGGAACGAAAGGTTGGTGGGGGACCCAGGGCTCTGACTCACTCCACTAGGCCTGTGGGGCTGTTTGCTAACTGAGGTAGCAAGCCGGATAGCTGAGGTTGGAGAAGGGGCAGGTCAGGGTGCCAGGGATGAGGGCATCAGCTGCGGGTTGCGGGTGGCGGAGGCAACTGCCAGGGTGGAGTCAAGGTTATCTGGGACCGTTCCCAAGTGCTCGGCGGCCAGGCCAGCCCTCCCCGTCCTGAACAAGGCTTGCATCAGCCCCATCCCACTGCTCCAGGGAGGGAAGGAGTCTGGCTTTCAGCTCACTCTGGAGGAAGGCAAGCCACACCTTTCCCAAGGACTGTGAGTTCTTTGAGAGCAAGGACTGTGTCCCATTCTTTCTGGAAGCCCTGCTCCTAGTCGAGCCTGCCTACTGGCATGTTCCTGGGTGAGCTGTAGGGGAAGGACCTCGGCCGCAAGGTCATCCTTTCTTTCACAACGAATTTTTTTTTTCCCTCCTCCGGCTCCATCAGTAAGAAAGGGGTACAGACCTTCTGCTAAGACCAGTTGGGTCATACATCAGCTACATTCCAGACCTCCACTCCTTCCTTTTCGCAGGCTCTCAGGCCTGTCCACACACTCACCCAGCCACAGGGCAGGTAGGGGAGGGTTGGCACGAGAGCTGAGCTGCCAGCAACACAGGGCAGGAGGCCCCGCATTAAGCAGTAGGGCGTCTAGGTTCCAGGGGCCAAAGGCTCCAGAAAATTGGTCAGGTGAGAAGGTATTTCAGCCAGTGCAGGGAGGAGGGGGGGCCGGGGAGCCTGGAGCCAGGCCAAGCCCCTACAGGCTCAGAGCCCCAGCTTCTGCCCTCCCACAGTGCTGAGGGCCACGGGGAAGAGCAGAGCCTCCTGGTGGAAGGCAGGTCGCAGGCACAAAGAGCAGAAGAGGGTAGTGGTGGGGAGCAGAAGAGGCAGGTAGAGGGACCTCTGAGGCTAGTTGGGGGTGTCCAGAGCCACTTGAAAGTTTCCAACCCTACAGCCCAAGGGGGTCTTCAAGGGGGAAGAAGGGTGTGTGGTGGTGACCCAAACCATCCTCCTGATACTGTACTAACTGCCTTTCTTCAAACCGAATAACAAAGGCTGCAGGGATATCCCCTTCTGGTCCTTCTGAGTACCGGGAGGTACCGGGAGTAGCTCGTTCTTTTGTCCTCTTGCCCTGGCCTGGTCATTCCAGAGCCGAGGCCAACAGGTCACAGTAGAGGCAGGCTGCTTGAGCCTACTTGTGGCAAGAGAGCCACTATGGTCACCCTTTCAGGTGGCCCAGTTTTGACAGGCTTTCCAGTAGCAAAATGAACAGATCAGTCTCCCGTCCCCGTGGAAGACCAAGCACACAGCCTCCTCCCCGGGTGCCAAGCTCCAGCAGGCCTGGCGAAGTTGCGGCTTAGGGACAAAAAGCAGAAATGAAATAAAGCTCCTAAGGGACAGGCCGGTTCGGAGCCCTGCCCTCATCTCCCAAAGAAACGCAAGCCCTGAGTGCTGCTGAGGAGTGGGGACTCCTGGCTCCCCCTGGCTCTGCTATCTCATCTCCCTTACCTGCCTGGCACCCTGTGTTCTGTGTGATGGGCGAGGTACAAGCACGTCCCCACCCTCTCGTCTGGGACCGTCACAAAGATAAAAGAGATCAGCTGTAGGAAGTATTTTAGGCTCCTAGAAGACAAGCACCATGCTAACATAAGGTGTTATTAAAGTGAAGTGTTTGTAGATTGCAGATGAAAGGCAGCAAGTAAACAAAGAGCCTAACCATCACCCTCCCCAGAGAAAGTGCAAACTGGCCATTAGGGCAACAGGGGGAGGGCCAGAGAAGGGAGAAAAGAGTTTTCCTCCTCTGCTCTGCTGGTTGGTGTCCCACTTGGGGATGACTGGCAAGAGAAAGAAGCTGTTAATAAAGCCCCAATTTACACTCCTCAGTCTGGGGTCTCTGTGGGATTAAACACAGTCTCATCTTCCTTGAGGCCCCACAGCCTCCTGCCCTTCCCAGGGAACCAAAGTGCCAGGAAGCTTTGTATGTCAACTCTGGCCTCTAAGCTAGTCCTACCAACATGCCTTTTTTTTTTTTTTTAAGATTTCCCCATTTATTCATTTGAGAGATAGCGCGTGTGCGAGAGCACAAGCAAGGGGAAGGGCAGAGGCGGAAGGGGTAGCAGACTCCTTCCTGAGCAGGAGCCCAACGTGGGGCATCTCCATCCCAGGACCCCGGCATCATGACCTGAGCTGAAAGCAGACACTCAACCGACTAAACCACCCAGGCGCCCCTTCCCAAAGTGCTTTTAAGCAGGGGCGAATTTACAGAGGAGGGTCTGGCCCTTGTGCTGCGAGCTTGTGTGTCTAAGACTCAAAGTTTTCACTTTCCCCTTAATCCTTTCCTCAATCTACCCCTGCCTTCACTGACCTTCTCAAAGGCTGTCTGATTTGCCAAATGGAACAGCCTTCTTTAGAAGGAAAAGCAGAAATGAGTGTGGTTCCGGGGAGAACTGTCAGAGACAGGGTTCGAGCCCTGGGCAGAAGACCGTGGAAGAGTCCTAAGCCTTCCCCCAGAGATGCTTTATTACATGGTTTCATCGGTCGTCAGTGAATGGATCCTGTGCCCATGCAAGGAGACGGGAACGTCGCGCTGTACTCGGCAGGCTGCTCCCCGTTAGCAATGCAGTCAGATGGGGCGGGTGATGAGTGGGTGCTTGGCTTCCCTGCCCGTGGGCAGGCTCTGAGATCCCAGCTGACAGAAACGAAGGCCCGACAAACTGGGAGGAAGGAATGTTCAGGAATCGGTGACTTCCATGTTCTGCAGCCGGCTTTCTAGGGGGACGTCTCTGGCTGCTCCTTTCTTTTTGCTGCCCTCATGCTGCTTCTTCTGCTTCTTTGATGGCTCCTGGTCAATGGGTGCGGGCTTCACAAAGGGGATCAGTTCTTGGAGACCTGGAGGGAGAGAGCCAACCAAACAACCGACTGTTTCTCAGGAGTCAAAGCCCAGGGACTTCTTGGGGAGACTGCCACAGGACGATGATCCCTACGAACAGGAGGGCGCCCGCGACGGGAACTGGTTTCATCAGTTCTTTTCTTCCCCGGTCTGAATTTTAGCTGTGCTTACACAGGACTTCTTACGTGTAGTGGCTGCTTTCTCAGTTTTGCCCCCGTCATGCCCAGCACCACAGGACAGGCAGAGTTCTGGGGACTGGTAGACGGAACCCCCTTCTGAAGGAGGGTTTGCTCCTCAGAAGAGCGGGAAGACAGAAGAGGAAGATGGGTGGGGCAGCAAGTCTTACCCGGCGGCATGAACTCCTTCAACTTCTCAGGCACGACGATGCCCTTCTCTGTCTGGTAGTTCTCCAGGATGGCGCAGATAGTGCGAGTGGTGGCGCACATCGTAGCGTTGAGCATATGGACAAACTCCACCTGCAAAGACAGGGGCCCCAGGGGGAGCATGAAACTCACCCTAGTCTTACTCGTGACCGGAAACCACCCACTTAGCCAGACTCCGCCAACGGTAACTATCCAAATCCAAAGCGTTACTGATCTTTTGTTAGACTAGAATTCTGTTTAGTATTTATTCCTATGATAATAATTCCAGGAAGATTCCTCATATCTCTGTGAGTGACAAGTGACAGGTCCCAGCAAATGGGCGAGAGTCGGGCCCTTTGAGGGGCGGAAGAAACTGCCACTGTGGCCTTTTTAACCCCTTTCAAGTCCCTGACTTGGGAAAGATTAAGGCCTAAAAACTAGGTTTGAAGAGATAAACTTACAAACCCAGACCTTCTTCGGGGAGTGGGAAGACACTGCCTCCAGCGTGTCTTCTGCAGACAAATGGGGATTATTCTTTATCTGGAGTCACAGAGAAAAAAAGCCCAAAAGAGAAGAGCTAGAAATACCTTGTAGAACAGAGCTAGATTCAGGATTAGAAAAGGATTCTTTTCTAGCTAGAAAAGGATTCTGTCCTGATTTAGTAGAAGTCATTTTCAGATTCCCTTTTTGGTCTGGGTTGAGAAGCTCAGATTTTCCCACAATGCTGGGACATAATGTCCTCCAAGGACTGAGAAGTAAGACGGCCCTGTTTTGCACGAGGCCCTATTTCCTGCCTCCCGAGGGGCCGCCTACCTTGTCCATCATCTTCTTGGTTTGCCCATATCGGATTCGGAGCCGGCGAGCCTGATAGTCTGTGCAGTTAGAACAGGAGACTAACTCACGGAAGGCTCCCGAGCCCGGAAACCAGGCCTCCAGGTCAAGCTTCTTACTGGCAGCATGATTCAAAGAACCTGTAAAGGAAAACCACTAGAATTCATGAAGGAGGGATGGTATTTCAGGAGACTGACCTTTAGCAAACCTAAAGAATTCTTTAAGTCACATCCTATCCCCAGAAGTGAAATCATGCCCAGATATTCTTATCGCCAAATACTCCCAAGTGAGAAGAGTGTGATATTTTAATTAATGTGGGCAATTAATTGGATTGTGAGCTATTTTTTTGTGTGGCAGCTCACCTGGGGAGGGTGGTGTTTGTGGGATGCGGGAAAGGGAGGCTGATACCTGAGACAATATTCACAATGTGGTAAGGGATCCCCAAAGACTGGTAGAAGTCTTCTGCGGTAGAAATCATCTCTTCAAACATCTCCCAGGACTTGTTGTCGTGCGGTGATGAGTAGACAAACTGTTCGATCTGCAGAGAGGGACCCGAGGAGGCGGTGACGATGGGACAGGGCGAATAAACAAAAGGACTGAAGTGGGAGATAGCCTTGCGATGGAGACCTATTCCTACACCCCTGGGAATCAGGGAGGCTGGGGCCCCCGCGGGAGATGGGGGCCGGACTGGACTGGGGCCCCAAGAACAGATGCTCCACGGAGCTCGTACCATACACACGCCAGGTACTGTTCTAGGTACTCTGCCCCGACCAACCCGCCAACTCCTCACAGCAGGCCTAAGGAGGTAGGTACTATTATCCTCTTTTTGGAGAGGAGGAAACTGAGCGTGGAGAGGTCAAGCAACTTGTTCAAGCTTACACAGCTGCTAAGGGGCCGAGCTGGCACCAGGACCCAAGCAGCCTGGTTCCAGGCTCTGTGCTCATGGCCACTCCCGCATGTGCTTCTTAGACAGAAACTGATGCAGGCGGTGAGAGGGAAGACCAGAGCCAGGGTGGGTCTGGACCCCACGGAGCCTGCCTCTCTAACCACCCGGGAGAGATGGAGAGAAGGCTCCTCTCCTCACCCTGACCTGACCACTCACCTTCTCAAACTGATGGACTCGAAAGATGCCGCGGGTGTCTCGGCCGTGGGAGCCCACCTCCTGGCGAAAGCAGGTGGACAGGCCGGCATACTTGATTGGCAAATCCTCGGGCCGTAGCCACTCGTCCCGGTGCAGAGCAGCAATGGGCTGCTCGGAGGTGGCAATCAGGTATTTCTCATCATAGGAGTTGTCATCAGACTTTTCACTGCCTTTGCCAATCACCTGGTGGAGAAAGGACCTCTACTAGTTAATATTGAGGGATGAGGACCTCAGCTAGAACAAGAAACCACAAGGAATGCTAAGAAGACAAAGGAGGGAATGGGTCACTGCAAAATGGGACCCCCCCCTAGAGATCAAAGAAATGCAAATTTAAAGGAGATAAAATATTATGATATATAGGGGCGCCTGGGTGGCTCAGTGGGTTAAGTCTCTGCCTTCGGCTCAGGTCATGATCTCAGGGTCCTGGGATCGAGCCCCTTGTCAGGCTCCCTGCTTAGCGGGGAGCCTGCTTCCTCCTCTCTCTCTCTCTGCCTGCCTCTCTGCCTACTTGTGATCTCTCTCTCTCTGTCAAATAAATAAATAAAATATTTTTAAAAAAATATTCTGATATATTATATCTTTTTACTGATCTAATACATAAAATGTTTATTAGGTAATGTATAGTGGCCAATAACAGCAGTGCAATAAAACCCCAGCTGGCAGCAGTATATGTCAGTCCACTCGACAAACATTTGTTAGGCATTTCTAAGTGCCAAGTTTGCCCATGCTGGGCAAAAGGAGGCACAGTCTCTGCTCTCTTGGTGCTTATGACTTAGTGTAGGATTACACTCCTTAGAGAATCACTTTGGTGTTCAGCTGAAGAAAGTAATGCAGAAGGAAAAAAGGTACAACAGGACAAAGTTCACTGTAACATTACTTATTGATGGCAAAAAAGGAAGCCCCCTATATATTTCCACAAGGGAAGAGTCGGCTATCCTATATCCAGACCACATAATATTATGTAACCATTTAAAAATGTTGGCGATGAAGACCAACAAGTAACACTGAGAAATGCTTCTGATGTAATGCTGAGGCAATCTACAGACATCGTGATTAGAAGCATGAAAGGGGGACCTGGGTGGCTCAGTGGGTTAAGCTCTGCCTTCGGCTCAGGTCATGATCTCGGGGTCCTGGGATCGAGCCCCGCATCGGGCTCTCTGCTCGGCAGGGAGCCTGCTTCCCCCTCTTTCTCTGCCTGTCTCTGCCTACTTGTGATCTCTCTCTGTCAAATAAATAAATAAAATCTTAAAAAAAAAAAAAATTCTATCTTTCTAGGGAAAAAAAAGTGTGAGAAAATGATGGATGTATGAAAAAAGCCCCCAAAATGGTATTAAAAATGACAATCATATGAGGTAATGAGAAAGAAGATGATTTCCCCTCATCATTTCCAACTTTTCTGTCATGTGGTATTATTTGAATTTTAAAAAGAGGAGGGTGGAAACATCCTCTGGGTCAGTGTTTGGGGACCTGGAAGACTACTTTGCTACTTGACAGTGGGAACTTAGCCACTAGCCACATGTGGCTATTTATTTATTTTAAAAGATTTTATTTATTTGACAGAGCAAGAGAGGGAGCACAAGCAGGGGGAGTGAGAGAGGGGGAAGCAGGCTCCCCGCTGGGCAGGGAGCCCGATGCGGGGCTCAATCCCAGGACCCTGGGATCATGACCTGAGCTGAAGGCAGAGGCTTAACCACTGAGCCACCAAGGTGCCCACAAGTGGGTACTTAAATTAAGTTAAAATGTAGTTCCTCGGCTTGCTCTAGCCACATTTCAAGTGCTCACCAGCCGCCTGGGGCTGATGCTGTCAAATTGGACAGCAGCTACAGAATGTTCCCATCACTGCACAGAGTTCTACTGGGCAGTGCAGCTCCAGCGAATTCATGAACGGAGAAGGGCCAGTGCAGACTCTCCCTATGGGGCTCTCACTGTGTGAGTCTCTCTGCACATGGCTCCAAGAAGCACCTGGAGAGAGATGGAGAATGCAGGAAACACAGGGGCGCCTGCTCCCTAGTGTGTCGCTCACACTCCTCCACATAAGTTTCTCCTTGACGTTACCCACGGGCATCCTTCCAAAGCTCTGTGATTATCCAATCTTGGGATTGAGGTGAGGGGACAAAGAAAAGAGAAAACAGCTTTCGGCTGATACACAAACACATTCCTCTCCACATTAAAATAAAGAAAAGAAAAAACAAGAGAGAGAAAAGGGACGTCTGGGTGGCTCAGTCAGTTAAGCGTCCGACTCCTGATTTTGACTCTGGTCACGATCTCAGGGTCATGGGATCCAGCCCCATGTGGGGCTCTGTGCTCAGTGCAGAGTCTGCCTGAGACTCTCTCTGCCCCTCTCCAGCTCACTCTCACTTGCTCTAAATAAATAAATACATGCATAAAATCTTCAAAAGAAAGGGAAGAAGAGAGGGAGAACACCAAGGTTAGACTAATGCTTAGGGTTTAGAGGGCATCTTGCTGTCCACTGCATTTTGAATGAAAACACAACTTGAACTCATCAACAGGACCCAGTGGGAAGAAGTTCTGTCAAACTCCTCTCTAAGGTAAGTCAGGTAAGTCAGGTGTCTAACTCCTCCCCAATAAGAGCCAAGTCCTCCCCTTCTGAAAGAACAGTCTTGGAGGGGAAGGACAAATGAAAAGTGGACTATGCTGTGAGAGGCAGCTGGTAGCAGAAACCCTCTAGAAATTTTGAGTGCTGGGCATAGACGTGCCACAGCTGGCGTTGCAGACAGCTCATCAGACTGAGCTTCTGACTCTCAGCCTGAATCCTCTGGTTCTCCCTGAGAGGCTCCGTGGTTGACAAAGAGCCACAGACTGGAAGCCACATCCATCCCAAGGAAAATATGTCTTGCCCCCCAGTTTCCAGTCTGGGGTTAGGAGTAGGAGGACATGGGAAGATCAGCCGCTTCTATAATTTTCTTTTGTTCAAGCACTCAAAGAATTGCGCTTTTTTTCCAGAAGTTCATGGTGTTAAACATGCTTAATTAATTAATTAATAAAAAAAAAAAAAAGATTTTCTTTATTTGACAGAGAGAGATCACAAGTAGGCGGCGGGGGGTGGGGTGGGGAGGAGCAGGCTCCCTGCTGAGCAGGAAGCCGGATGCGGGGCTCGATCCCAGGACCCTGAGATCATGACCTGAGCCGAAGGCAGAGGCTTTAATCCACTGAGCCACCCAGGCGCCCCTAAATAAGACAAAGGAGGGAATTTAGATAAGTCATATAGATAATCTGGGGAAAGATAAAACAGGCTGTATGTCTGTACTGCCCAGTGTGGTAGCCACTGGCCACATGTGGCTACTTAAGTTAGAATTAGTAAAAATGAAAATTTTACTTCCTCAGTTGCACTGGCTACATTTTAAGTGCTCAACAGCCATGATGCAGAGAATCTCCACAGCACGGAAGTTCTGGACAGCTCGGCTCTGTATCTTTGAGATCAAACTTTGTAACTTAAGCCATTCTGCCACGTTGCCCCGGGCTACTCACCTTATAAAGTTCTTCATCAAACTGGCTGAGCTGTGCCACTTCCTGCATGACCTCCTTCCTCATGAAAAAGGGGGTATAAATGGGAGTATAGCCCCGACTCCCCAAGGTGCGAAGGGCATACTGGATGAGCGCCTGTTCCAGGAATACCAGGACACCCTAAGGAGCAGAGACACAGCACTGGGTGACTGGGTTCTGTTGCCGTCGCGTTCATCTGCTACAGTTTACACTCAGAGGCAACCCCATGGCGAGGCCAGCAAAGACCGTGAACCCCAACACCTGACTCAAGAGATTCTCTCTTAATACCAGTGCCTGGCACGTTATCCAGGCACAGCGTCAGGAGGAGCAAAGCGAGGCAGAACGGATGATTTGCCCAGGGTGCACAGGAGAGCTTTCTTGTGCTGATTTTTAAAATAGCGGACTCGCAAAAGTATTTTCCCACGCCCTTCTGGAAGTCTTCTCTGAATTCACCTGCCCTCTGTCCCAACTCCTCCGGGTCTGCTGCCTCTGCGCACCAGTCCTCACAGCTCTCTGGGCCGGCCCGCCCCGCGCGGCACTCATCACAGGGGGTGCAGACTCTCGGTTACTGGTCTGACTGCCCGGCCCCACTCAGCCGCCGAGAGGCAGACTGTTCTGGTCCAGAGAGTCCGTGTCTCCTCAGCTGAGGGTCACACGGGGGCTCTGGGTCGAGGGAATTTGGAGCAGCAGTCTCCTGCCTCAGAAAGAACTGCATCTGACTGCCTGTACGTTTGCAGGAAAAGGGCAGGAACAAGTAAGTGGTGGATTTGTGGGCCTCTCTAAGTAGGTTATGTTTTCTGCCCACAGTTTTTTTTAGCTCCTTCTTTAGAATCCCATCACCACGGGTTCCTGACTCTTACCTTCAGGAAGTAGCCTCGACTTCCAGCCACTACGGCGCCCTTTTCGCCTTCAAAGCCATCCACCATCACCACCAGGTCCACGTGAGAGTACTTCTTTCTGACTGTGCAATCGCCCCAGATCCTCTCTACTCTGTTGTCGGCATCCTAAGGACATAAGCCCAGGAGGGAAAGACGCATGACCGCTGAATCGCACAACCTCCAGCTTTCCAAACCCCATTCCAAGAACAGCTTAGAGCTTTGCAGAACGACTGCTTATCTCAAACACTAGGGTTTGGTCGTTGTGTACAGAGACGAAAGAAAAGAATTTGCTAGAGAATTTGTGTTCAACAGAGAAATAAAAATTTACAAATTCCTAGAAGTGATTCTAGCTATGGAACTGAAATCATGAATTTCTAAGAGATCTGTCTTATTCTCATGTAGGTTTTTTTTTTTTTTTACCCTTTTAAATGACTCCTTGAAAATCCTGCTTCAGGACAACACCGCCCCCATCAGCATCGCCTGGGGTGCAAAGGAGAATGTAGATTTTTTTTTTCCCCAGGCTCTCATTGGTCCTGGGGCCATATGAGGGCGGGCTCAGAGCCCTGACCTCCCCGAGTCCCCCACCCCGGCCCGCAGTGAGTTTAAGGGCTCGTTCACCAAGGAATGAATGAAAGAGGCACAGATGGGCCCAGCCACGGCTGGGGTGTCAGGGAACAAAGGCCGGGCTCAGAGCAGCTTTGTGCTGGGGAAGCTCCCACTCAGCAGGGAACTTTTATCATGCAGATTTCCCTGCAACCTGCAGCTTCGCAGCGGGGTGTGGGTGAGGGGTGAGGTTGATTTAGCAGATCCCTCCCACAGGACTCACTGCTCCCACGGGCAACACGCAATGGAGGACAGCAGCCCGATTTAGAAGAGATTTCTGTGCCAGGAGTCTCCTCCTACCTGCTGTCTCTGCTACTTCCCAATCGGGCAAGGATCTGACTCTTTCAATTCTCAATTGGTGGGCAGAGCGAATACACAAAGAACCTGCTTCTGACACAAGGCCTATTAGACAGAGAGCGCCAGCGCGTCCCAGTGCTACTCCCAGCCGGTCCCCTCCCCAGCAGAGAGGAGCTCGGGGCAGGCCGCCGCCCCCTGGCGCACCGACACCTACCTCGTCATTGCTGATGGGCACCGAGGGATGCAGGAGGTTCCCGATCTCTCGGAGGTTCTCAAACCGCTCTGCTTCCAGCTTTACCCGCTCGGCATCACATTTCAGGATGGCCTCATCGATGAGGAGTCGGACTTTTTTGATTTGTGAGACTTTCAGGTTCTGTAGATAAACAGGCCAGGCCGGCACCCGAGCCACAGCAGGTCAAGGTACAGAGTAGCAGTAAGATTCTGTTGCCCTCACCTTGTTGTGCTCTAACGGCAACCCTTGCGACAGCATTTTAAAAATCAACAAGGAAGGCTTTCAAAAAACCCGAGATTTATTTCAAACGCACGCACACAATTTTGCCGACAAATTCGTTGGCATTGTCTTCTGGGGAACCTAAGGGAGAGATGGATCAATTCTGGCCAGCCTCCCTAGTCCCGTGCATCTCAGGGCTCTTAATACCGTAGCTCTTTCAGGAGCTCTTTCTCTTAAGTCCTACTTCCTGACATTCCCGATGAAATCAGTTTTAGCACTCTTATGTACTACATGTAACTGTTCTCTAGGGAGATTACAAATTTATTAGGAGCAAGAGCCCCTGTCCTAAGCTTATTTTGTATTCCTTTTTGCAAGTGTTTCAAACTACTGATTTCGTGGGGATGGGAGAGCCCTTACTTAGCAAGTGGGGCTGCACGGGAGTAGTGCCCCCAACCCAACCCTTCAAGGGCGGCAACTCTGCTTTTGTGCACTTACGCTCTTGCCACGCTTTTGTGTTGCAGGTTTTAAGAAGGGGTTCGGTGACTAAAAAACTTGAAAATCCCTTCTCTAGGTTCACCGTTATGAATATTTACTGGATTATAGTAAACTGAAAAAGTCCCTGACTTTACGCAAATGGAATTCTATAAATCAAAGGTAGTTCGGCTCCTTTTTTCTCTTCTTCCTACTCTTGACTTTTCCACTCCATCCGTCCCCATCTCTGCGATCTAATAAATACTCAAGTACCGAGTCCAACAAGAGTGGAGGGGGACATTTCTCAGCTGCACACATTCAAGGAGGCCGCAATGCTGTGTGGAGCCAAGTGTCACCACTTGCTTGTCTAGGAACAAAGTTACGATGAAAGAACAGAAATCCAGCCTAGAAACGGGAAGGACAATAACTTACAGCTAAAGTCTCTGCAGTGAGGTCATCGAGATTTAATACATCTTCCGGAATAGACTCATCTCCCACTGGCTCTTTTTTCTGCAGGGGAAACAAAATAAATAAAAAACCCCAAAACTATTAAATAAAAGAAAATTTCTGACCTAGTTTTATAAGGGTACACCAAATTAATATATAAACTAACCACAGGATTTTCTATATATAACTGTATCTAAAAGCTGCAACATATGAGAGAAAAATTTAGTGAGAAGTTTCAAGTCCTTATCCTGCCATTTTCTGGCTTTTTGGATCCTGGACAGATCAATTAATCCATCAGGGTCAGGGAGCTGCCATCAACAGGAACGTAAGAAGAATTTTATTTATTTATATGACAGAGAGAGAGATCGCAAGTATGCAGAGTCAGGCAGAGAGAGAGGGGGAAGCAGGCTCCCCGCTGAGCAGAGAGCCCGATGCGGGGCTCGATCCCAGGACCCTGAGATCATGACCTGAGCCGAAGGCAGAGGCTTAATCCACTGAGCCACCCAGGTGCCCCAATAAATAAAATCTTTAAAAAAAAAAAAAGAGTCAAATTCTTTCCAAATTAAAAGAAGTTAAAGAAAATTATCACAGGCCATTATAACAAGATATGTTAGGACCTCAACAAAACTTGTATAAAAATAAGTTTAGGAGCTTCAGGGTCTGCTTTGCAAGTATAAATCATGTCATGTCCTAAAGATTTTTTTTTAATTCTATACATATAACAATAGGCAATTATGTTTATACAATCTCATATACCACTGCACAAAACTGAGTCATAAGAAAGAACTAAATCTTCCGAGGGTAAAGCATAGAAATCTTTTAGATTTATCACACAATCTCATACACTAAAGTGAGAAGTCAGGATGCTAACCATAACTGAACTCACACCCTTCAGTGACTCAAGCAAAACCATCTTAAAAAGTTGCGAACGTCTGAAAATCTCAGAATAAGTCTTGTTAAGAATGAGCAGAGACAGGGCGCCTGGGTGGCTTAGTCGTTAAGCGTCTGCCTTCGGCCCAGGTCAGATCCCAGGGACCTGGGATCGAGCCCCGCATCGGGCTCTCTGCTCTGCAGGAAGTCTGCTTCTCCAGCTACCATTTCCTCTGCTTGTGTTCCCTTTCTCGCTGTGTTTCTCTCTGTCAAATAAATAAAATCTTAAAAAAAAAAAAAAGAATGAGCAGAGACTATTGAGGTAGACGGAAATGGCCTAAATCTCAAGATTTTCCATTTAGTAGCCAAGAAAACTGAGGCCCCTTTGCTATCTGATAATCCCACAGGGCAGCAAATTCAAGATCTGAGTTCAAGTTCTGACGCTGCAACTAACTTGCAGTGTGATTTTAGGCAGACTCTTTAATTTCCTAAGCCTAGTCTCTTGCCCTCTTAATAAGGCTGACAAAGGGGGCATCTGGGTGGCTCAGTGGGTTGGGCCTCTACCTTCGGCTCAGGTCACGATCTCAGGATCCTGGGATCAAGTTCCACATCGGGCTCTCTGCTTCACGGGGAGTCTGCTTCCCGGCCTCTCTGTGCCTGTCTCTCTGCCTACTTGTGATCTCTCTCTGTCAAATATATAAATAAAATCTTAAAAAAAAAAAAATAAGGTTGACAAAGGTACTACCTACACTCCAGGTTTGCAGCAAAGATGAAAAACCAAAATGAAATAAATACTTACAAGTGCTATACAAATTAAAACACTGCTAAGACCATTCTAATGGATAGGAAGGGAGAACACTCCTTGTGGGGCTACAGTGAAGGGATCTAAGAACGCTACTGCAAATGAAAACACTTCCATCTTCTTGCTAGGAAAATACTAGGCTGGCACTATCTGTATGCACCCCAAAGAATACACACGCAGGAGTGCACACTGGAATTTACATAATTATGGGGCCTCTGACATGCAAATGATTAAGCATCATGAGTCCCAAAGGAAGAAAACTATATGATCGTCGGTATCCATTTCCACAGCCAGTTACAACCTGAAAGTGTAACAAAACACTGTTAAAGAGAACGATTCAGATTATCATGAGGTGTAAGTACTAGGATCCAGGGGGAGTCTTTTTGTTATGCTCTTTCCTGGGTCAGGTTCCAAAATTTTGTAAATTTTTTGGTTTAGTTGAGAGGTTTACAATTTGAAAATGAGACACATCTGAGAGAGCATTTAATATGTTTAAAAAAAATGATTAAGGAAAAAAATGATTAAGGAGCTAAGAGGATATTTTTGAGGAAAGATTAAAAGCATGAACTATTCTGGATAGAAAAGCAAGGCCAAGTGAAAACTTAACATTCTTCAAGCACAGGAAGGATTTTTGGATGAAGGCCAGTAACGGCTTGCCCTTCGCTGTTACTCGCAATTGCTGAATAACTACAAGGTTCTAGGCACTGTGCCAGCTTCTCTACATTTAAAAATTTTAGTTCTCACCATTCTGTTGTATAGGTGAATGTTAGTATTGTCATTTCACAGATGAGAAAACTGAAGCTCAGAAGTTAACTTGACTGAAGTCACATAGCCAAAAATCCAGGATTTGGACCCCGAATCTGTGCTCTTCACATGAAAGAGCACGACTACACTGACACAAAGAATCTCAGATCCACCCTAAGAAAAGCTTTCCTGTACTGCAGGTTGGGCTCAAGAGGTAATTAGATAAGATTACTGGTGGAATTTATATTTTTATAAGCACAAAACAGACAATGAATGAGCAATGTGGCAAGAATCTTATCTTGCTACAGACTGATGTTTGTGTCCCCCCAACTTATATGTTGAAACCTAATCCCCAATGTGATGGTGTGTGGAGGTGGGTCTTTCAGAGGAGATTAAGTCATGAAGGCAGAGCTCTCATAAACGGGATTAGTGCCCTTCTAAGAGACCCCAGAGAGCTCCCTTGTATCAACGTGAGGACACAATGAGAAGACGGCTGTCTGTGAACCAGGAAGTGGGCCCTCCCCAACCCAGAATCTGCCAGCACCTTGATTTTGGACTTCTCAGTCTTCCAAACTGTGAGAAATAAACTGCTCTTGTTTATAAGCCACTCAATCTATGGTGTTCTGTTACAGCAGGTTGAAGGGACTAAGACTTATCCGACAGAAGATGGACTCACTGATCCCTGGGAGTGCCTTAGTTTCCTTTCCCACTTCCTTCCTTTCTTTTTAAAATATTTGCCCCTTTGGTAAGAAATTCAGTAGCTCACAGAATTAGACACTAGGTTAGAAATTATGTGGGTACTAACTAAGAGTGAGATTAAATACCTCTGCTCAAGCTCTCAAGGCTGTTCCCTGGTTCTCTTACCTTCATTTTCTCTCCAATTGTCTTGCTGCACAAGTTCTTCAGCTTGTTCAAGTTGTCTGCCCGGAATCTGCCTAAAGAATAAAGAATCCAAGAATCTCCTTAGGCAGAGCTACAGGATCTCATGAAATTGTGAAATCTTACAGCTTTAGAGGCCCAACTTCAGTTGGCATATATTGGTGACAGTGGGGCTCTCCCTGCATTTGGTGACAAGGAAAAGTCCCTTCTGGGACTGAAACTGGAAACTATCATAATCTGGACGATGCGACGGTCAAGTAACAAATCTGAAGAACCTGGGAAAAACTCAAATAAGTAAAACCTGCTCAATTATCTTAAAATCCATTGAAAGAAACAATGCGATATGAACTGGGATCTGGAAAGAGAGCAGTCTTGTTTCTAGTCCTGTGAACTTGATTGCAGCCTCTTTGTGCATCTCTGTGCTAGAAATAGTTAATGTTACTCCCTCTGCTTGGACAAAAATCTCACCTGGCAGCCTGGAGAATAATAGTTTCTTTGCGGGAAGACAGTGCACTAATCAGCCTACATGGGTATTCGGGCCCAAACTATTTTATCGGTACTGTGGTTCATTAATCTAAGTCTAATTAGCAAAAGTCAGACCTCTTGAATCCAAGCTCAAGGACCAACATGGTAAACAGCATGTTTTTGACAGAAGAAATGATGACTAGAAATGAGACAGCTCCTTGGCAGCTATTTTTTTTAAGGTTTTGCCAAACTTGAACTAAATGTTAACACAAAATGATCTAACTACTTTCTCATTGACTTACTTGGATTAGAGAGATGGGAACAGAAGAGTGGTCACCAGTGGTTGGAGGCGAGAGGGGAAAGAGAATGGACCACAAAGGGACAGTGAGTGGGATGTGTCATCACTGTGATGATGGGACAGTCCTGTCCTGACAGTGGTTATACAAATGTACACATGGGATAAAGTTAGGAACCACACACACACACACACACACACACACACTCACAGGTGCATGTAAAACTGGTGAAATCTGAATAAGGTCTGTGAATTATACCAATGTCAATTTCTTGGTTTTGATACTGTACCAGGTGTGTTAGATGTCATCAGTGGGAGAAACTGAAGGGTACAATGGAACGCCTTTTACTATTTTTGCACTTTGTGAGAATCTATAAGTATTTTAAAATAAAAAGTCTTTAAAAATTTTATTTAGTCCCTCCTATTTGCAAGACCCCGTATTAAGTGCTGGGAATAAAAAAAGAAAATAGCACGCTAGGTGCTGAAAGTAAAAGAATCAAGTCATCTACAAATAAAGACAGCTTTACTTCTTTATCAGTCTTTTTTTTTTTTTTTTGAGGTATAACTGATATATAACATTGTATTAGTTTCAAGTATACAACATAATGATTTGATATTTGGAGACACTGCAAATGATCACCACAGCAAATCTAGTTACCATCTGTCATCACACTCTAATCCAATCTTTTCTTCTCTCTTTAAGTAGCCTTCACGCCCACTACAGGGCTTGAACCTACAACCTTGAGATTAAGAGTCGCATGCTCTACTGACTGAGCCTCAGGCACCCCTTTTTCTGCTTTATATCATATTATCTAGAACCTCCAGCATGATGTGAATCAGAAGTGGTCATAGCAGATAACCTTGTCTTGTTCCCAACCTCAGGGGGAAAGCATCTGGTACTTTATCATTAAGAATGTTTGCTATAGGGTGCCTGGATGACTCAAGTTGGTTAAGCAACTGTCTTCAGCTCAGGTCATAATCCTGGAGTCCCAGGATCCAGTCCCGAATCAGGCTCCTTGCTCAGCAGGGAGTTTGCTTCTCTCTCTGACCCTCTCCCCTCTCATGCTCTCTCTCTCTCTTTCAAATAAATAAATAAAATCTTAAAAAAAAAAAAAAAATAGAATGTTAGCTATAGGGGACACCTGGGTGGCTCAGTCAGTTAAGCGTCTGTCTTCCACTCAGGTCATGACTCCAGAGTCCTGGGATCAAGTCCCACCTTGGGCTCCCTGCTCTGCCAGGAACCTGCTTCTCCCCTTGCCTGCTGCTTCCTCACTTGTACTCTCTCTCTGTCAAATAAATAAATAAAACCTTAAAAAAAAAAAAAAGAATGTTAGTTACAGGTTTTTTGATAAATACCTATTATCAGATTAAGGCAGTTCCCTTCTATTCCTAGCTTCTTGCATTTTACCACGAGCAACTGGAGCAACATGGGGAAAAAAATGAACTTGTTCCCTATCTCACATCATACACCAGAATCAATATGGGATGAGTCATCTACCTAAATGTGAAAGGCAAAGTAATAAAACTTCTAGAAAAAATATTGGAAAATCTCTTCAGGAACTTGAGATACGAAAAGATTTCCTAAACAACACAGGAAGCACAAACTACAAAGACATCTATAAATTAGACTTCATTAAAATTAATATTTTAAAAAAAAATTTTT
>CM053606.1:80122806-80157719 GCA_028646535.1 Procyon lotor | reverse complement strand
CAGCAACTTCTTCCTAGAAACATCACCAAAGGCAAGGGAAGCAAGAGCAAAAATGAACTCTTGGGACTTCATCAAGATCAAAAACTTTTGAGGCGCCTGGGTGGCTCAGTTGTTAAGTGTCTGCCTTTGGCCCAGGTCATGATCCCAGAGTCCTGGGATGGAGCCCCGCATCTTGCTCCCTGCTCGGCGGGAAGCCTGCTTCTCCCACTACCATTCCCTCAGCTTGTGTTCCCTCTCTCGCTGTGTTTCTCTCTGTCAAATAAATAAAATCTTTAAAAAAAAAAAAAAGATCAAAAGCTTTTACACAGTAAAGGAAACAGTCAACAAAACCAAAAGACAACTGACAGAATGGGAGAAGATATTCGCAAATGACATATCAGATAAAGGGCTAGTATCCAAAATCTATAAACAACTTATCAAACTCAACACCCAAAGAACAAATAATCCAATCAAGAAATGGGCAGAAGACATGAACAGACATTTCTGCAAAGAGGACATCCAAATGGCCAACAGACACATGAAAAAGTGCTCAACATCACTTGGCATCAGGGAATTACAAATCAAAACCACAGTGAGATACCACCTCACAAAAGTCAGAATGGCTAATTATAACAAGTCAGGAAACAACAGATGTTGGCGAGGATGTGGAGAAAGGGGAACCCTCCTACACTGCTGGTGGGAATGCAAGCTGGTACAGCCACTCTGGAAAACAGTATGGAGGTTCCTCAAAAAGTTGAAAATAGAGCTACTCTATGACCCAGCAATTGCACTACTGGGTATTTACCTTAAAGATACAAATGTAGTGATCCGAAGGGGCACGTGCACCCCAATGTTTATAGCAGCAAGGTCCACAATAGCCAAACTATGGAAAGAACCCAGATGTCCATCAACAGATGAATGGATAAAGAAGATATGGTGTGTGTACACACACACACACACACACACACACACACACACACTGGAATACTATGCAGCCATCAAAAAAACCTGAAATCTTTTTTTTTTTTTTAAGATTTTATTTATTTGACAGAGAGAAACACAGCGAGAGAGGGAACACAGGCAGAGGGAATGGTAGCGGGAGAAGCAGGCCTCCTGCCGAGCAAGGAGCCCAATGCGGGGCTCGATCCCAGGACCCTGGGATCTTGACCTGAGCCGAAGGCAGACGCTTAACGACTGAGCCACCCAGGCGCCCCAAAAAACCTGAAATCTTGCCATTTGCAACAACATGGATAGAACTAGAGGGTATCATGTTAAGCAAAATAAGTTAGTCAGAGAAAGATAATTATATGATCTCTCTAATATGAGGAATTTGAGAGGGAGGGCATGGGATCATGGGGGGTAGGGAGGGAAAAAATGAAACAAGATGGGATCGGATGGAGGACAAACCATAGAGACTCTTAATCTCAGGAAACAAACTGAGAGTTGCTTGGGGGTGGGCAGGGAGGGATAGGGTGGCTGGGTTATGGACATTGGGGAGGGTATGTGCTATGGTGAGTGCTGTGAATTGTGTAAGACTGATGATTCACAGACCTGTACCCCTGAAGCAAATAATACATTATATGTTAACAAATTAAAAATAAAATAAAATAATGGGAAAAAAAAAAGTTCTCCCAAAGAGAAGGACCTGGCTTAAGGCATGTGCAGTAAGACAGTAAAGAGAAATTTCATTTAGGATAGCACAGGCTAGATAGAATACCTGTAATTACCAGCAGATCAAGATACACTGAAATCTAGCAGCTTTGGAAATAGATGAGACAAATCCTTATCGTATGTCCAAATGTGCCCTTGCTATATCACTCTAAATTAAAAAGAAGAAATCACAGTTTGAGTCCTTGGAATTGTGGTAAACTCTGATGTGATACTATGATTCCAAGTTCTATCAGATAACTCAGTCAGGGAACATGATCTGAGTTTTTAAGGTGGCTCTGGGTTACACATCCTTGTTGCAGTCAATGACAGAAGAACCTTGATATAAAATATAAGATCAGTCAATGTCCAACTTGGGCAGCCAGTGACCTGGGAAAAATCATTAATTCCCTCTGGCTGCCAAGAGAATATTGGGAAGGGATGTTAGGTAGAAAAGAATCAAATCAACAGATGTGTTGAAAATAAACTACACATAAACTGTTTTTCACACAGAAGGGCAAAGTGCCCTGAACACAGAAGATATTCATGAATTCAGTAACCTTTGTCAAGCCCTTACCAAGAACCAGGTGCAGTACTAGGTACTGGGATTATATGTATCCATGTGTATATGTATATCCGGTGCGTGTATGTATATCCCAGCTATTGGGACATACAGGTGAATAAAACACGAACTTGTCCCCGAAGAACTCATCCTCTCACCACATATCCACTCATTAAGTAAGGAACAGAACTTCCTGTGGATGTGTACATTAGATACAAGAGACTACCTAACACATTCAAAGTCACTTAACAGTTGTACAATAACCAGACTGACACAAAATCTGATACTTCTGACTTCTAATTCAGTAAAGCAGTGTCCAGGCTAGTTTTTTTCTTCCATTTAATTTAATTCCATTGCAACTCAAAAATTCAGATTTAGATTCAGATTTAGATCCAGGTGGTGGGATCTTAAAGTCAAACAAATACCACATTTGAATGAATGAGACCACAAATCAGCAGACAACAGAAGTTAAACCAATACTCTCTTCCTACCCAATGCCCTGGTAAATTTAGGAAAATCTATTTTTCTAACAGAAATCCACCACACTTTGGGACAGCAAGGGCCTTTGCGGTGTGCTGTCATAAAACCGGGCTCTCAGTTGGTTACAGACCTATTGCATCAGACAAAAAAAAAAAAAAAAAAAAAAAAAAAAAAAAAATCACATGTGCTTGACAGCTTCCGGCCAATCAGTGACTATCCCAGTTAATCCAGGCAGAAGTTGATAGGCAGAGGGTTCTCTGGTTTTATTTAGCTTCATGAAAGATGCCCGGATCAGTTCCTAGACCAACTCTGCGAATGTCTTTTCCGGAAAACTTGCACAAATCACAATTAAACAGGCTCAATAATTACAAGCTTGCTCATGCCTCACGGCACTCCTCTCCCCATGTCTGGTCTACTACAGTAAAGTCTTTCCTCGATTCTTAAAGGTATGCCTGCAGGTCGGGGGGATGGCCTTCCCCAAAGCTTCGAGATTATTGCTTTTTAGTCAGGAGCGGTTTCCGAAGTCCCCAAACACTTCCAATATGGGTGGACTGGACTATTACGCTGCAGATGTGACTCAGTCTCAGGCTGAAGTCCTTAGTCCTATCAAATCAGAGGGAGACCGACCACTCGGGCCTTGCCGAAGATGAGAAAGGGACCGAAGGAGACCAAAGATGAGTGTTAGGAAAGTGGACCCCCAACCCCCGAACCTCCTGCCTAGCTTTCTTTTGGCTACCCCTGCAGCAGGAAGGCTTGACAGCTCTCGATGCGCACGCGCCATGCTCCTTCCCAGACAGCCCAGGGATCCGCACCGAGCACGCGTGGAAGGGAGCACCCATGGCCCGGGCAGAGGGAAAAGGTAGGATGGTCTCGGCTCCCACAGTGCGTTTTAGGAGACAGTGAGAGCCTCGGAGTCACCGCAACCAGGGAGGGGACTGACAAAAGGTGGAAGCTGCGGCCTCAGGAGCAGTAACAAGATCGGAGAGATGAAGTTGGGATTAGGTCTGGGGGGATACCCCGCGCGTCCCGGTACTTACATCGTCGCCACTCGCCGTCTGCCTTCACCAGCTGATCTACTAGTCCCGGGTCCTTGAAGCGCTTCTCCTGCGTCTCTCGGATGAGGGCTGGGTCCCCTCCTTTATCTACCCGAAACAAATCCAGATCCAGCACCATCTTTCCTTCTCCCGGGCCAACGCTAAGGGACGTAAGGAACGTAGCACAGCGACCAGTGACCACCGCACTGCGCCGGCGCGCTGACCCGCCCTCCCTGCGCAGGCGCGGCCGGAGAACGCAGGCGCCCCCTCTCGGCCGGAAGCAGTGGCGTTGGAGGCAGGGCTGCGGAGAGGAACGTGGAGCTGTGAGGAGTGGGCGTCTATGGTTGTATGCAGGTGTGGCCTGGCTAGTGCCCTTTGTCCCAGTCTTGTGCAGCCACCCCAGCGCTGCCCCCTCTGTAGCATCTCTGATTATCCGATAGAAGTGAGTGCCTCAGTTTCCTTCTCATGTTAAAGGTATATTTCAGGTTAGGCAAAGGCCTCCCGGTATCATCTCCGGCTTGGAAGTTAGAGCTTCCAATACTTGCGAGGTTTTGCCTTACGAGCATGGTTCCTAAGACTGGACCCTCTCCCTGAACCTCTGTTCTCTCCTCCATCTTGAGACTATATGGCATGTTTTAGTCCCTACATGTTTTAGTCCCTCAACTCAAGATTCTTGCTCTCCTGCCTTAGAGCTAGGATACCTTTCTTAACATGATTATTGAGTAGATCAGCTTGTCTTATTACCAACCTTTTGGATCACAGGGTTGGAAAAGTGTGATTGAAATATTTTAGAGAGGGGCAGAATAGCTAAAACTATTTAGCAGATTTGAAGGCAGTAGGAGGTATTGTGAAGTCACATCCTTGGGTCTATTTAAAACTCCTAAAAGGAAGATTTCACCATATTTTCATTTTATAATGTTCAGGCCCTTACAGTGAAATATTATGGTTGCTGATTGAAGCCAAAGTTATCAAAAAGCCCTGCTGATAACAAGAGATTATTTGGAGGATTATACAGAGACTTTAGAACCCCAACCCCTATGCCCCACAGCTAGCTGTACTAAGACCTTCTTGGTATTACAGCCCTTGCATGGGTTCCTGTGATGAGGATATGGCATTGTTATCCCTGTTCCCTAACAAGTGTCTACCAAGCCAACTTAGATGTAGTATAGGACTAAAGACAGTGCTGAAGCTGACAAGTAGAGATGTGGAGGGGGGCTTGGGTAAGGGGGTTGTCTGGGTGTGTCTCCCTAGGTTCAGTTTGCCTAGGATGCTAGACTTAAAACCAGTTGAAATGACATGTAGGCAGCTGCAGTCTCCGGAGAAAACACGTAAGAAAATTGTCTTCATAGTGTTAGGTTCCCTGAAACCTTCTGAGGGCAAGGTCTGATAGGGGCTGACTCTTCCGTGTCAGTGAAGGCATTGCCAAAGTGTGTTGTTTGCTGTTTCAAGAGAGTGATGGCTGTTCTCGAGGCTGCACTGGGGCCCAGGACTGGGGGAGGAGGTCCACTGGGTTAATCCTGTAAGGAAGTCATCAGTGTAATTGGAAGGATGACCTTAAAATTCTGGCCTCTACAGATTTCCTTAGGAATTTTCACCGTTAGTCTTATCACTATATCATTCATCTTTAAAATGCTCATGTTACCTGATAAATATAACAAATTACCATAATGGCATACTTCATCAACTTAAGAATCATGGAATTTTTAGAGCTGGAGGTGAATCTTAGCTAACTGCTAGCCTAATAATTCCTAATCTTTTTATCATCTTGTCCCCCATATTTTAAAATATGTTTGTCTAACAAACATGACTTTTAAAAATTCATTTTCCCTTTTTTTTTTTTTAAAGATTTTATTTATTTATTTGGCAGAGAGAGAGAGATCACAAGTAGGCAGAGAGGCAGGCAGAGAGAGAGTGGGAATCAGGCTCCCTGCGGAGCAGAGAGCCTAATGCAGGGTTCGATTCCAGGACCCTGAGATCATGACCTGAGCTGAAGGCAGAGGCTTTTTTTTTTTTTTTTTAAGGCAGAGGCTTTTAACCCACTGAGTCACCCAGGTGCCCCCATTTTCCCTTCTTATTAATCGGATATATAGAGCCACCAATTAGAATTTCTGATCAGGAGAAAATAAACAGAAAGAAAATAAACTGCCAGAAGCTAACACAAAAGCAAATCCACGATATTACTTCAGTTATGGAGTGATGATGTGAAGCTATACCACTCTTGGATGTGTGGTTTCTGTTGGCCTTGCATCTGAGAAGAGCTATTGGGTGCTGCATCTGAGGACCCAGGGATTCAAGGGTTCAAGGAAAACAGCTACGTCAACCCCTTTCTCTTCTATATAAGAACCCTGAGGCCCAGGGAAATTAAGCAATAGAGCCAAAACCTGAATACTTCTAAGACTCTAAGATGGTCTCGTGTTTGGGTTTGTTTCTCTGTTAGCATTCCATAGCAGAAAACAGAGCCCTGGGGAACTTGGCTGGAAAATGTGGCTTTTTCTTATAGGGCAGAGACCCTTTATTGCATCTTTATCTCCACAGGACTTAGCATAGAGCCTTACACGTAGTAGGTGATTATTATATCCTTATTGGGTATGTGATTTGCAGGGAGTAGGCTGAGAGGTTAGAAGCTTGTTGCAGGTTCAAGGAGTAGAGTCTAGCTGAGCTATTGCCTTGGGGGTCCTGGGCAGCTAGTGGGCAGGGAGAGAGCAAGAAAGAGGGAGGAGCATGCAGCCACCGGTGCCATTCTCGGTTTTTACCAGTTCAGTGCTAGCCAGTGTAGGAGGGTTCTCCTGGGCCTTGTTTTAACACCTCTTTGCCTTCCTCTTTTTGTCTTGGATTTGAAGGAGTATTTTTCAGTGTTGGACAACCAAGCCAAACCTTCAGTGGCTACCTGTTACCCTCAGGAGAATGTCCAGACATACCTTGCAAAGCCCTTCCTGATCTGCACTCTGCCAAATTCTCTAAAACGTTCCCCTTATCTCTTGGCATTCCTCTCCACATTGCCCATGCCGAGCTACCTGTAGCACGCCTTTCTTGTCTCTGAGCCTTTATACCAACCCTTATACAAACCCCTTCTACCTGGAACTCCCCTTCCCTCCCCTGTTCCTCCAAACTGGCCAATTCCTCTTTCCTTCAGGAAGCTCTCTGTGGTACACTATTCACTCTTCCCCCTAGATTGGTGCAGTACCCCCCTTCTAGGTCCCCACAGTACAGTAGCATTTATCATACTGTTTCAGGAGAAACTGACAGCCCAACTTCCAACTTGAGGCTGCCCACTCCCTTCTATCAGACAGTCACAGGAACAAAGGAAGTTAATGTTGCTGTCCTTGGACAGTGAAGGAGGAACCATCTAAAAATAACATGGGTCAGGGAAAGCTGCCAGGATCTGGGGGGGACTTTGATCCTACCTCTCCCTCTCTCCTTGCCTCTCCCTCCCTCATTTGGAATGAAGTGTCCATTCCCCGATCACACTGTATGTTTTAGGGTATTTCATTTGATGTGGGATTGTTAACTTCAGCACTAATATGGAGATCGTTTATATTCCAAATCCCCTTTGAATAGCTCTTAAGTTATCCATGAACTTTTGTATATGCAACCCTACATCAGTTTCTCTGTCTCTTCAATAGGCATTTTCACTCTGTGGTTTTCAACTAATTGTCTTCTTTAAGGTTTAGATCGTTAGTATCTTCTTGCCTCGTCACCTGACAGTGTATTTCACTTCTTTGTCAGTGATTGGGAAACCCTTAAAATCACTCACATATCCATCTCCCCCACACACCAGTTTTTTTCTCTAAGATTTTATTTTTAAGTAATCTCTATACCCACCATGGGGCTCAAACTCAAAGCCCTAAGATCAAGAGCTACATGCTCCATTGTTGGAGCCAGCCAGGTGCCCCTCCCACAGTTTCAAGCTTGGTCATGTCTGTTGCTTGTTTGATGCATTGGGACCCTGTACAGTACATGATTGAAATATGTAAATTAACTGTGGTAATCCCATGTCAGTGTTTCGTCACTATGGTGTCCCCAGTGGGTGAGCCGGGGAAAGTTTCACAGTAGGGTGATTTTTTTTTTAAAGATGTTTTTATTTGTCAGAGAGCGAGCGTGCACACACAAGCAGGGGAGCAGCAGGCAGAGGGATAAGCAGGCTCTTCTGCTGAGCAAAGAGCCCGATGTTGGACTTGATCTCAAGACCTTGAGATCATGACTTGAGCAGAAGGCAGACGCTTAACCAACTGAGACACTCAGGCGTCCCCATAGTGGGGTGATTCTGAAGGCTGGGTGGGGGTCAGTCAGGTGAAAAGGAAGGGGAGGGGCAAAGGCAGAGGCACCGGCCCATGTAGAGAGGTGCAAAAGAGCTTGTAAGTGAGGGACAGTCAGAAGTTGTGTGAATAGTGGGGTGTCTGGCTGGCTCAGTAGAGCGTGTGACCCGATCTCAGGGTTCTGAGTTCGAGCCCTACACTTGGTGTAGAGATGACTTACAAATACTTTTTAAAAAAAAATTTTGACAGAGATCCCAAGTAGGCAGAGAGGCAGGCAGAGAAAGAAGGGGAAGCAGGCTCCCTGCTGAGCAGAGAGCCTGATGCAGGGCTCCATCCCAGGACCCTCAGATCATGACCTGAGCTGAAGGCAGAGGCTTTAACCCACTGAGCCACCCAGGTGCCTGTTTTTGTTTTTGTTTTTGTTTTTTAAAGTGTGGCTAGAATAGAAGCAATGTGGGCAGAGAGGGGCGGGTAGGCTGTTAGGGACCTTACACAGCACAGCACTAACTGTTGCATATGCAGTTTCTTATCCATTATAATGGGGATAGTATCTGCCTCTAGTTTGGATTTTATACCATAAGCTGGGGTGATGTTTAAATATTTAAGCATCAGTACAACTCAGTCTGAGGAAAACAACCCGCTGAGGGAAATCTTTCTGGGGGGTTAAATGCCCTCAATTAGAGTGAAGGACAGTACTAACGCAGAAAAATCTAGCTAACTCTGGAAATGGTAGGTCCTGATGTCCTCTAGGATTTTGTCCACAACTAGTCTATAAGAATCCACTTCATACCCAAAAAAGCGAATTTTACTTGTCTTGTAGATATGTTGGTCTGTGGATGGCCTCAATGCCACCTGAGAGAAAACTAAACTGGAAACGAAGGGAGGGAAGATGCTAAGTGTTTTATGTATTCTCTCTTTGATCCTCACCCAGTTTGGGGCAGTGAGGCATCACTAGATGCACGTTATTACCGTGGAAACAGGCTTTGGTTGTTGGCTGATTCCTCAATAGGTGGTGAGAGGCTTTCCAGCCTATCTAGGATATATATATATATCCTAGGATATATGTATATATATATATATGATAATATATATAAATAGGATAAAAATCCTATTATATATATATTTATATATAATATATATAAAAATATAAAAATCCCTGTTGCTCTGAAGCATGCTCTTTTCTCTGTCACTCTGGGGGTTCCAGAATCCTCCTTCATCTTAAGCTTCAAGAACACTTCCATTTCCCACTCCCCCATCCAGCCACCAACCCAGGTTCAAGAAAAACAACTTGTAACATATGTTTTATTTCACAAAAAAAGAAAAGGGGGAAAATGTGACAAGCCATAGCCATCCCCTAACAAACTACAAACTCTTGGAATACAAAATAAAAAGGAAATCCAAGCAGTCTTGATGGGACAAAATTTTGGTTTCACAAAGCTGGAAAATCCGTTACAAAGTCTCTGTTGTATAAATATAGTCAGTCTTATCTTTAATGTAGAATCAGACCAAAAAAAAAAAAAAAAATTGTCTTGGCATAAGAAATCGCCCGGTCCTTGAATATACCGCAGTGTTCATTCATCTTCCCAGCCAAATCAGGTGATGCCTACATGATGAGAATTACTTGTGTCTTCCAGCCCTCGAGGTGACCAAATGGGATTTAAGTATTTTGTCTCCTGAGCCCATACTACCTCCCTCAGTAGCCTGTGCAAAGCACTATAGCCTTAGTTTAGGAGCTAAAGGGTTTTCCCATATAAAAATCTAACATGTGCCTGTCCTAAAATTGAGTATGATATGATGGCTGCACAGTTCTGTGAATATATTCAAATCCATTGACTTGCACATTTTCAATGAGCCCATTGTGTAGTATGTGAATTATGTCTCAACAGGGCTGTTAAAAAATACCGAATATGTTGAATAACAGGTAACCCCAACACCATAACTCAGGAGCTCCTGGCAAGACGCAGGGAAGATCCGTAGAAGTCGATACACCAAGGGACAGAAACAGTGAGATGCTTAAAGCATTGTGACTCAATCCGTGGAGTCTGAAGTTGCTCTGGGGACACTCAGGTTCAAGATGTCAGAATAAAGAAGTCAACAGGGCTGATACTTTTTTCTACTGCTTCCAGAGTAGTCTAAGGACCTTATATGGCTCTTGTAACAAAGGTTATTCAGTGGGAAAGCAGATGCTTTCTGGGTGTTGCTGAGGCCAGAGAAAACTTTCGGCTGGAGTTCAGGAGCAAGGTATCTGCGTCCATCGGGAGAAATTCCAGCGTTGCTATAAGGTCTGAGAGCCTGACTCCCCCGAGAGGAGCATACTCCTCCCCTCCACCCACCCAACAAAGCTCCTAGATTTATTGAACCAAAGGGACTGCCTGCCTTCAGTGATGCTACTGATGACCAGAAGTCACATCAGGACCTGGTTCTTACTGACCTTTTTATAAGGCCACTGCCAGGGGAGCAGTGCCTAATCAGAACAGGAGACCATCTTGGTGGCAGACAGACCACTCTGAAAGGCCATCTCCATTCTATACCTTTCCTCTGGGCACCAGGTGGCCACTCAGAAAACAGGCACAACCAAGGCTGAGTGGGCCCTTGACCAGTCATGGTCATGCCAGCCTGATAGCGAGGGAGGGGGAACCACCAGGAATAGGAAGGGATCAAGAATTTAAACTCTTGCACTGGTTTTGCCATTGCAGTTACTTGAAGTCCATCAGTTACACTAGGTGCCAAAGTGGAGAGAAGGGGCACAGGGGATACTCACTTTACTCACCTTCCAGAAGGGAATCTGCCAGAAATTGGGACTAGAAGTCTTTTTCGTTTTTTAGCACACATAAGAAATGAGAACAGGAATAAGAGAGGGGTGGGGGCTTGAGTGTGTGAAGTGTAACTGATTGCTAAATATCTTCTTCGATTCCCCTAGTCTTTCCTCTGTGAACACTGACCTGGTCCTCTGGCTGGAGTATGGGCTGCGAGTCAATTCTGTCTTTGACCAGCCTAGAAAATGTTTATTCTGAAGCTGAGCAGATAAGTTAAGCTTAGAAGCAGGCATCCTGGCCACTCGGGTCCATCCCATTGTGGGCCGGATCCCGCGGGAAGGCCCCACTAAAACCTTGGCCTCCTTGTGTTCTTTCAAAATAAGATACCCCTGTTCCATAATATGCCTCAAGCTTCTACAAATGGGGCCCTCGAGGGCAGGACGTTTTCCTTGCCAATAAGGTGTGTCATCTCTTTGGGTGCGAGCAAGCAGAGAAGAAAGCTAGAACACCTGCGTTTGGGGCTTACCTGGTTCTCTTTAACGTCATAGGGAGATGGTGGGATGTTAAAAAATAAGTGGGGAGAATAGGTTCACTGGGGCCTTGGGCATTTTCTTGGTGCATGTTTTCCTTTGGCTCCTGTGAGAATATTTATCACTTACTGAGAAAAAGGGAGTGAAGTACCTAGTTTCAAAAACAAAACAAAACTTTCCTTATTGCCTCTCTTTGTGCTTATCGAGCCTTTTCTTCCCCAAGCCTTACTCACCTTGCCCTCAGCCTAGCCATGAAATTCAGTCTGAGCTGGTTATCCAGGAGAGAAGAATCTAGACTACCATGACGGTCCAGGAGGGAATGCCAACACCCTCCTTACCCAGCCTTTCTCCTAAAGAGATCGTGAGCTAAGAGCAGATCACCAGAAAAACTCCCAGCTGCTTCTGCCCTTAGGACAGAGGAAGTTGTTTCTATACTTAAGAAGAGAGAAATATTTTCATTCTGGAGTTCTACGAATTATGAGCAGACGGAGCTATGGCTCTGGCAGCGGGACCATTTTGGGAAACAAGATTCGAGCAAGGGAGTAATATACAAACAAAGTGTGGGTATATTTGACAGGTTTGAGGCAAGCAGAAAGGAGGGTTTGGGTACTCTATAAAAAAACCAGATATCTGAAATCCAAACTTCTTCTGATAAGGCCACAATGAAGAGATTCCCAGCAGGAAGCTGGCAGCCAAGTCGCCACAGGCTTGCAAGGTGATGTGCCCAGGTGAGGAGGCGGGAGGCAGGGTCGTGCCTCTCACAGGTCCATGTCTGGGCCTCCTGAGGATGTCTTCAGTGGCACGGAGTCAAATCCATCAGGAGTCCTCTGAAAGAGAGATGGTGACAGGAGCTGGCTGCTGCACGGCGGCAAGTTTGGGGAACAAAGGAGAGAAATGGAAAAGAGGTGACAGAAGGAACCCTTATGGAATTCCTGCTTCCAGTGGCTTTGTGGAAACAGACATAAGATACCCTCTATTCTTCTTGGTCCTTTCAGTCAGTCAGAGGATAAGAAAAATTTTTAAAACCCCTGCTTTGCATCTTTGCTGGATCCTAAAGGCCCAGAAAGACTCCGGGGTCCCAGGGTGAATTGTTCTCCCATTGGTGAAATGTGTGCGCACGTGTACACACACACACACACACACACACACACGTCACCCTGATAGGTTAGCACAAAGGGAATGAGATTGAGCAATCTAAACCCTTCCTTTCCCTCCCCTGCCCAGCCGGCCATTTCTCTCCTCTCTGGTTACCACCCTCCCACCCACACCTGTTTGATGAACTGGTTCAGGGCAGGAGTGAGGTGTGGGTTCTGGCAGGCTGGGGCTGCACAAGGCTGTGGCCCTGGAGGCATTGCTCAGATGCTCTCTGCTGGACCCACACCCAGCGACAGTGTTGTCAGCATAACATTTATGAGCTTCAGATTTGCTCACCCACCCACACGGGTGGAGCCAAGTCTCCCGGCTCCACAGTGCTCAGTGGTGAGCAGTGTGGCCTTAGCTATGACTCAGCTCCCACAGGACAGGGCCCAGACATCAGGGGACAGCACCCTCCACTGGTCAAAGGAGAGCCTCGCTTCTATCAGAAGTTGATCCTAGGGATCGCCTCTTCCCCACCCTCCAAAAAAAAAAAACAAAGGGAAATGATTCTTACAACGTGGATGGTTCAATACTCCTTCTGGAAGTTAAAAGGCCCAAACAGTCCATCAACTGGAGTGCATGTTGGGAGAGAAGGAGCCTAGTCAAGAGCAGCCTTGGGCCCCGTGGGAAACAATAATGGTGTGGAAATACAGAAGGCAGAAGCCAGGATTTTGAGGATGGGGGGATAGAACAGTAGGGAGGGTGGGGAGTAGAGTAGTGAGTGGTCCCTGAACAGTGTGGGACCATTCAATGTCCTAGGACTGGTGTCTTCTCCAGCCCTCCAGGCTGACCTCAGTGTGCTGGCCAGCCTCCCTACCTTGGAGGTAAATGATTTGATCTTCCCGAAGAGTGACTTCTTGCTAGTAAAGATGAGGTCATCCTCCACGTCCTCGCCTTCCATGATGGCACAACTGTCAGCTGCTGGCAAGTCACAGTCCTTGAGGGTAGCGTTCATCACCAGCTTGGAGTACTTGTACTCTAGTCTATGAGGCAGGAGGATGGGAAAGATAAGACAATGAAATGTGGAATAAGGAAGGGGAGAGGGAGAGAGGCTGGGCCCTAAACAGGTAACCACAGGTAAGGAAACCAAAGCCCAGCAAAATGGTGTGAGGCCTGGGAATACAGCTAAGGAACCTTGACTTCCAGTTCAGTGATCTTTTTCCCTTAGGGCTAGCTGTGCCTGTGTTCTCAAAGCTTAATAGAAATACTGGAATCATGGGGCGCCTGGGTGGCTCAGTGGGTTAAAGCCTCTGCCTTCGGCTCAGGTCATGATCTCAGGGTCCTGGGATCGAGCCCCACATCGGGTTCTCTGCTCAGCAGGAAGCCTGCTTCCTCCTCTCTCTCTGCCTGCCTCTCTGCCTGCTTGTGATCCTCTCTCTCTCTGTCAAATAAATAAATAAAATCTTTAAAAAAAAAAAAGAAATACTGGAATCATAAAGTTATTATTTTAATTAGTAATAATAACAGCAAACTAAGGATTCTCCGCCTTTCCTTTGAGCATCTAATGGTCATTGATAGACTGCCACGTGATACTGTCCCTGATCAGGAGTCCGGATAGCCAAGGCATCCATTGGATAAGTGGCTCAACAAGTCTCTGGCCAGAGTCACAGGGTCTGTGGCTCACTGCAGAGAAAAGCCTCATGGACTGAATTCTCAGAGGTTCTCCTCCCGGTGCAGTGACTCAACCCTGCCCATCGCCAGACTCCAGTACCCCCATCACGTACTTTTGATTCTTCTTCCAAAAGTAACAGGTCAGGACAGTGAGCAGGATGGCGGTACAGGTGCCTGCAGAGATGCCCACTTTCAGCCAGAAGTCGATCGTTTTGCAGATGGTGACTCTCTGCTCAGGCAGGGAGATGCCACCCGCGCACAGTTTCGGTTCGCGCCACACGTAAGTAGTCTTCTGTTGGGGAGAAAGACAAGGAACTCAGAGATCACATTCCCTTCTCTCCTGGGACATCCCCAAGCAGAGAGACCCACCTGGATCCCGGCCACGCAGCTGCTGACGATAGCGTGGTAGTCGGCTGGGGAGCAGAGTGGACAAGCAGCCAGGCTCTCCCACAGGAAGTGGAAATTACAGCCATCACAGGTCCCATCAGAACATGCGCTAGCAAAGCAGAAAGGAGACGTGAGTGCTTACTCGGACGGTGGCAAGAGCTGGTGGGAGTCCCATCATCTCACCTCTCTCCCCGGCATACTGTTAGCCCCACAGGATCCTTCCAACTAGTCCTTAATACCGGTTTTGCTCTCCAGTGTCCCTGATGACAAGAGACCTTCCCAGCCTCCACTGGGTTCTCTACCCTCTGCCTGTTTATTTCTGCCATATCAGATGAGAGCTAATGTCAGGTGTCTGAGCTTGTACCATGGCTGCCCCAGCCAGCCCTTCAGAGGCTTCTGTTCTCCCCCACAGACCTGTGACATTTTGCAAAAGCCTCTTTGATGCAGCTTCCTTGTGTGTTGGGGGGGTGGGAGGGTGGGGGGTGCTGGGTTTCAGGAATGGACTTTGGGTCATGGATATCTGTTAGGTATTTTACTGCGATGTTCACACCAGCAGGAACAGTGGTCTTATATTTTGACACCACTGAGTCAAAATATCTTGCGTTGCTCCCCCAACTCCCTGGGCAGCTGCTATTTAGAAACAGCATTCCCCGAGACGCCTGGGTGGCTCAGTCAGTTAGGCATCTGCCTTCAGCTCAGGTCATGGTCCCAGGGTCCTGGGATCGAGCCCTGTGCTGGGCTCCCTGCTGAGTGGGGAGTCTGGTTCTCTTTCTACCCTTCTCCCCTGCTGTGCTCCCTCTCTCTAATAAATAAATAAAATCTTAAAAAAAAAAACAAAACTGCATTCTTCAAACCATCCTTCTCAAGACACTAGTGCCCCTCGACATGTAAGTTGGGGGAGAAAAGGAGGTGGGGGAAGGGTACTGTGATCAAATTGGTTCCAGAACTCCTGATTTAGTGCACTCAACTATTAAACTCATAATCGCGTCTTTTGGTTGCGCAGAGATGCCTAAAGCCATTACTCCTCCTAATAATAGCAAGTACACACCAGACACCATAAGAAGTCCACAAGTCTCAAGGTCTCATTGAATCCTCAAGACCACCCCCTGAGGGAACTTGTTGTTTTCCTCATTTTACAGCGAAGGAACGAGAGGCCCAGAGAAGATAAGAAATGTATCCATGATAACAGAGCTAGTAAGCGGAGGACATGAATCCAATGACCATTTGGTCGCACCTAGCCGTCCCCATAATGGTATGGGATTGTGAGAGAAGCTTGGATTCTTCCTTCTGCCCCACTCTTGACATCTGAAGATTGAGAATTTGGAGTCATGACCGTGTCCCCAAGAGCCCACTAATGGCTCTCAGACTGTTCTCTCTTTGGCTCTCGGGATGAAACGAGTCCAAAGAAGGGAGACCTCATCACACCCCTTTACCTCGGCAGCGACAGACTTCCAGGGGAGGGTTTCAGTGGGCTGCATCTAACACGGATGGTGGTCGATCTCCCAGAACTGCAGGACTGGGTCACGTCGTTGGACCTGCAGAGCAAGCCAGCCCCCCATGGGGGTAGAAGTCACCCACCTGATTCACTGGAGAGTCACTAAGTGAGGTCAACATGGAACAGTTCCCTTGCTGGGGAAGTCAGGACTTGGGGGTGCACAGGTGTTGGTTTATACACTGAGCGAGTGGGGATCAGGGAGATCTGGTCAAGGGGAAAGGCACCGGTCCAGGAGAGGTTAGCATAGGCATAACACCGGAGTCTCCTAAGGCAGGAAGGGAAGTCAGCCACAGGTAACCCCATATTTCTCCCTGCCTCCGGGGCAGGCCTGCCCCAATAATACCCCAGAAGCTGGGATCAGTGAACTCCCAGCCTGTAGCTGTCACTGCTGGGTGAATCTGCTAGGCCTCGGACATGTCCTGGCTCGATAAGTAGGTGGCCGGAGAGAGGGATGCACCAGAAATGGTGGAGGGGCTAGGTTTCCCTTGCATCGGCCTGGTCTCTCATCTTCACCTATAAAAGAAGATCACGTCCGGTATTCCCAAGGACTCCGGGTGGAAAAGTTCAGCTGGGGAGGTGATTCCATCCAGAGTCATATCTGTTGTCACCCCTGCCAAATTAGAGCTCCTAATTAGTTGTCACTAGTAGCATGAGCCGGCAGCCACTTCAATTCTTTCAATACCTGCCAACATCCAACCTTCCTCCATCTCCTCACATCCCCGACTGGCTCATGAAAGGGTGAACCAAGGTTTGTCAGAGGCCCCAGGGGGCACTTGGCACCCCAGGATGGAATAGAAGGCAGAGGTCAAGAGGGTGGGCCCCTCATCTGGGGCCTTTTTTTACCTCAGAGCCCGGTAGCCTCACTCTCTCTTACACACACACACACACACACACACAAGCTCAAACGGGCTGGAGCGGCTGGGTCACTCACCGATAAGACGGTCGGCGAGGCTGACAGGCTGCGAGGACACTCCAGCCTTGTAGCCTGTCACCTCCGGGGGGATGATGACCGCCTGGCAGACGTAGGCTGTGATGGATTTGGAGAAACCCGACTCACCCTCAGGAATCCGGAGGTCAGTGACATTGTCGGCACACACGGACATTTTCTTACCCTGGGTTGGGGGACGTAGGGAGGAGGGAGTGGGAAGGAGTGAATGGTCACACGATTCCCAAACAGGAAGAGGGCACATTGCTTTCGCATCTGAAATTTCAACCTTCCAGGGTATGTTGCAGTGGAATGATTTCATCCCAGATCTAATTACAAGACACTTTTTTTTTTTTTCAGCTAAAAATAAGGCCTCAGTGTCCTAGTTTCTGGAACTCTGGCCCAGGGGTCGCAACCCTTTTTGTTTCTTTGGAGTCATATGGGAGCCTTATATGAGTAGCGTTGTGATGGTGGCAAAGGACCTGGAGCTCTAACCTACCAGCCCACCAGTTAAGGGTCTTCCTTCTCCTGGCCAGTTTTCTAGATAGATATTGAAATATATAACTGATTCCCTAAAGTTTTTGAACATCTGGCTTGGTTCACATTTCCTCTCTGTGTCTCCCTTGGTCTTGTCGTGAGAGCGCTTTCCAGACAGAGATTCCCAGCAGTTAAAACAGACCCCACAACTAGCCCCCTCCCTGCCTTGAGATAGGACATCTTAGAAATAACTGGAACCTAATCCACTGAAAAAGAATGTACCAAGAGAGAAAAGTCTATGTTTATGTAGAGAACATGACAAGAAATAAAATACTCTGTAACAACCCTCACTGTAGAGAACTCTGGAAGATGGTAAAAATAAGACTCCTTCCTGGAGATTTTGTAATAGAGGAAATATTGAGATATTATTTCTTCAAAAACGTTAAATTTATGGAATATCAGTATATAACTTGTTTGCCTGCATAAAATCACTTACTACTTCAAATTTAAGAATACTAAACCAAAAGAATAAATACAAAAGCACTAATTCAAAAGGATATGTGCACCCCTGAGTTTATTGGAGCATATTTACAATAGCGAAATTGTGGAAGCAGCCCAAGTACCCACTGATAAATTAAGGGATAAAGAAGATGTGGTATATATAGACAATGGAATGTTATTCAGCCATAAAAAAGAATGAAATTATGCCTTTTGCAACAACATGGATGGAGCTAGAGAGTATTACGCTAAGTGAAATAAGTCCGTCAAAGACAAATGCCAGGGGTGCCTGGGTTAAAGCTTCTGCTTTCGGCTCAGGTCATGATCTCAAGGTCCTGGGATCGAGCCCCGCATCGGGCTCTTTCCTCCACGGGGAGCCTGCTTCCCCCTCTCTCTCTGCCTGCTTCTCCTGCCTCTCTGCCTACCTGTGATCTCTCTCTCTGTCAAATAAGTAAATGAATAAATAAAAAATATAAAAAAAAAGACAAATGCCATATGATTCTACTTATATATGGAATTTAAGAAACAAAACAAATGAACAAAGGGAAAGGGGGGGGGCAAGCCAAGAAAGAGACTCTAGACTATAGAGAACAGGCTGATGGCTACCAGGGGAGAGGTGGGGGGGGGGTGAAACAGGTGATGGGGATTAAGGAGAGCACCTGTGATGAGCACGTGCTAAACCACTCTATTGTACTCCTGAAACTAATGTAACATTATGTTGCATTATGTAATGTACGTTAACTATACTGGAATTAAAAGTTTAATAAAATGTTTAAAAATGGAAGTGTACTGAGCACTTACAATGTACGGTTTTCAATATTCTAAATTTATTACAAACAAAGTCATGTCAATTGCTAAATCTAGTGATTCTTAGTTTATTTTTTAGATGGTAAGAAATAAGGGACATGAGAACAGAAAGAAACCTTTGCGTTATGGTAAAACAAAGAGCTATTTTGTCTTTGAACTGACAGCAGGGTGACAGTACACAGGAAACATTTCTGGAAAGAATACAGGGGCGAAGACCAAAAAAGGCAATCTCTCTAAATTCCCTGTCTTCATCTCTCTCCCCATTCACTGAATGAAATTTTTGCTACCTGGGTCTTGCTTTAATCAGTCTCAATTTCTGAGTTATCATTCTTTGGAAGCTTCACTTGAACTTCTTCAAAGACTTGTAAAAACAAGATAAAGACATGCATCTCTAATCTTCCATAGATTATTTCTTTTTTTGTTGTTAAGATATAATTGCTATACAACATTGATTAGTTTATTTCTTGGCATGTTCTCTATATAAACACAAATCAGCTTTTTTTGCATGCTCCAGAAGGTGGTAGAAGATGGACTGTGTGTTAAGTGAGGTCTCACTGCCACACAGGGTCCCAGACTAAAGGCTCAAGATGCCCTTTATTTTGTAACAAAGTGCCATAGTGCTGTGATTACTCTTTACCTTTCTGTCTTTGACTTTTGCATCCAACACATTTACAGCAGCATGAAACAGCTAAAGGTAACATTCTTTCCATATCCTAGAAAGCCTTTCACATTACTTTTTAAAAAACTGTCCGCAAAGGTTCTTAGAGATGAACTACATACAGTTTATTTTATGCAGCCTTTAGGAAACAAATGACAAATGCCATGATTAGTGAAGACTGCTCTTTAGAGGGGAAAAAAATATCTTCCTCCGACATTGTTTTTATATATTCCTTTTGAAGGAATGAAAGTCGGGTAGGAGTAAATGAGTATCTTATCTCAAACGCCTTTATTTTCCTAAATGTTTATAATCCAGATGATTTAATTTTAGAGGAAACGGTCCTCCAGGAGAATAATCATCACTTAGAAACGTTGGCATTTTCTCAGCCACCTGCGATCTGGTTTTTAGGCTCTGCGCCCGTGTCCGTGTGTGGCTCTGACCCTCCGGTGTCCCCTTTCGATGTGATGCCCTCCGCACTCACACAGCTTACCTGGTTTCCACACAGACTGAGGGTAAAGTGATGGAAATATTTCAGCCCTTTGGAAGTGAAACTTGGCCCTCCAGCCAGAGAGACGGTGTTTGCCAAAGCCAAGAAGCTGTAGTCCAAAACCCTGGTCGGGGTGCTGATGGAGAAGGTGCAGTCATTGTAGCACAAAGAGTGGATCTGGGGGGAAAGGCTCGGTCAGGTTGGCTGTTCAGGCGGGGGCTTCCGGGGACCGTGCGGAGAGTGGCAGCCGTCGTCCCCAGCCTGGTCCAGCCCAGGAGCGAGAGAAGCGGACCTAACGATTGGGTGGGCATTAAATAAGGGAAACGGGCCAGTGGGGGTCACGGACATCGCATAACTCGTTGGCACGTATATGGTATCAAACCCGAGTCTACTATTTTTCAGTAAGGAATTCGGTCCAATTTTATAGCCTAGTCCCTATAATAGACCTCTCTCGAGACACAAGGTGGCCCCTTCTTGCTTTTCAGCAGAAGACAAGGAGGTGCTAACTGGGAGAAGGGTGTTCGGGATGGCAGAAGAGAGGTTACCAGCCTTGCCTGTGCCCTGTTTAAAAGCCTGCCTCCTCTCTCCCGGGTTCTCTGTAGGACACTGAGCTTCAGAGGGGATTTAGGGGCGCCTGGGTGACTCAGTCAGACTCCTGGCTTTGGCTCAGGTCCAATGGGTCGCGAAATGGAGCCCCACATGGGCTCTGTGCTCAGCAAGAAGTCAGCTTCTCTCCTTCTCTCTCTGAACCGCCCCCCCCCCCACACACACACCTTGAGCACACTTGTGCTCACCCTTGCTCTCTCTCTCTCTCTCTCTCTCTCTCTCTCTCCATCTTTGGCATAAATAAATAAATTTTAAAAAGGAGGAGGAGTTATATCCCATAAACCCTATAAACCCCTTACTCCTTTTTAGAATCCCCATTCAGCAGCAGCCTTATGCAACTGTCATTCCCTCTCATAGCAGCAGAGGGAGCCCCAGGGGAGGAAGTTTGCCACAAAGGTCTAGGGTGCCTGGGGCCAGCAGAATTGTGGCATTTACTGCGCAGCTAAACTGAGCAGCATTTGCGGACTGTATAAGTAATGCCTCACAGATGTTTGTGTATCAATGTGGTTGTGATAAGTAAAATACAAGTTCATTTCAAAAGCATTAATGAATACCTAAGAGCTTTTTGTCATATTACTTTCTTAGCTTCAGAAAGTGCATAGAGGCAACACTACTGTTATTTTACTTTAGAGAAAACCTCTAGGATAAAAGACAGTAATGCCAGTTAACTGTATGGGTTGCCTTCCCAAAGGAGAGGGGGCCAACTTCCACGACAATAGGCTGGATTGAGGTAGGTAGGCTGAATGTGAGCCCGAGCTCTTTATCCTTCCCTTTAGGTCTCTGCAGAGATGCCAAATAACCCTCTGGACCAGACTGTCACAGATCTCCCTAACCCACCCTGGGAAGATGAGCCCTGCCCATGGCCGAGGCCTAGACCCTGCAAACCAACCTCTCTACAGCTAGGAACTTGCCCTCCACGCTCAAAGCCTGGGTGGGTATCCTCAAGGACTCTAACCTGGGAGTAAGCTACAGGGAATGCTTGGCTGTCAGCCCCTCAGGAACCTCCTCCCTCCTCTCCTCCCTCCAGAGGGCCAAGGTTAGGATGCATGACACACTGCTGGCACCTTGTTGCTCTTGGTCCCTGGACCGCAGGGCACACAGGCCTGGATGCCATAAGGCTGGTGGGCCTTCAGGATTGTGTTCGGGGGGCAGGAGTGGCAGGTTCCTGAGTCCCGATCGATGTAGTAGCCAGCAGGACAAGAGGTACAGGAGGAGCCCATGTCAGAGGCTTCTAGGGCACAGGGGCGGCAGTAGGAGGCCACCCCGTCCATGACGTTGGTGACATTGATGGAATAGATTTTGGCGACGTCATTGGTGTACTTCCTGCCCTGGAAACAGGAGGAGAGGAGGCAGAGGCCTGAGACATCAACAGCAATTGAGTTCTCTAGAAATAGCAAACGACTACTTAGCCCTCTTTACTCTATAATACTTGAGAAAAATCTGAGAAGCGTCCTATTCTTCTTCACTAAAGAGTAGCCCTTTGTGAACATTCCATGTCACACTAAACCAAGACGAACCCATTCTAAATATTGTATAAAAATAGTAAGCGCCGTGGGAGAAATATGCAGTAGATATCGTCATATGAAAAAAGCAGCTCTCTTGGGGCGCCTGGGTGGCTCAGCCATTAAGCGTCTGCCTTCAGCCCAGGTCAGATCCCAGGCCCCTGGGATCGAGCCCCACATCGGGCTCTCTGCTCTGCAGGAAGCCTGCTTCTCCCGCTACCACTCCCTCTGCTTGTGTTCCCTCTCTCGCTGTGTTTCTCTCTGTCAAATAAATAAAATCTTAAAAAAATTAAAAAAAAATTAAAAAATAAAAGCAGCTCTCTTCCTTGTGAAAGGGGACAAAAAAATGTACTTGGACTGAGAGTGCCATCTTCCTGGGAGGTCATTTGGACAAGGCTGGATGCTTCTCAGGGCCTGGAATAGGCAGTTCCGTGTTGACTTGTTCAGATCCATCGAACGCTTGGGTTCTGAACCTCACACTCACACTTAAGCTACTGCCAGAAATCATCCTGGCTCAGAGGTCTCTTCTGGGAGCCAGGGGTCTGGAGAAGGGCAGGAGCTTACTGTCTCGTGAAAAGTGGTCCTCTGGAAGGCCCAGGTGAAGCTCATGGTAGCATTCTCCTCGATGATATAGGTGTAGGACTGTTTGCCTTTGGAACCTTTCCATGTCTCCACTGGAGTGTTGGTCCTAGAATTCACACCCTGAACCCAAGACAGACAAGTGAAGAAGGCACAGTGGCTGGGTGACTGGGGGCAGGGGGGACAGGGTTCCCATACTGCTGCTATCCCCGGGGCCATTACAGTCTGTCAGGCCCATGTCTTAACCTGTTAAACTGTGAAGTCCCTAACGGACGCTCTGGGCCCTTCCTCGGTGAGCTTACTAGAAATGGGGCTGTCAGTTACACCGATGCACCAAAGGGGGCCAGCGGTCATGCTGGTCATGCTCATGGCCAAAGGGGACCAACACTCGCCATAGTCCCCAGAAGCCCCATAGCAGACGAAGAAAGGGAAACATACCACCATGAAGTAGAGCTCACAGTTCACCGAACAGATGGTCTCAAAGACGAATGTGATCCTGGCCACCTCCTTATTCTCTGTGTCTGCCATCACCGACTGTGGAGGTCTGTGGAGCAGAAATCACAAGTCAGTTCCAGACATCGGCCAGAGCTTCCTGAAGAGCCCAGACAGCAGCAAAAGGGCTGCTGGGGGACAGGATTAAGTTCTGAGGATGTTGGAAAGAGCGTGGGTTAAGTCCAATTCTGCCACTAGCTATGTGACCAAACTGTACTTTCCTCATCTGTAAAATGAAGGTGATAATATCTTTCTTATTTAAACTTCCATCACTGTGGTGAGATCCAAGGGCATAACAGAGGGAGGAGGGCTTCGTAAATGCTCTGTAATCTCACTAGCAAACTGGGCTCCTCAGACCAGCAACATCGCCCTCACCGGAGCTTATTAGAGACCTGGAACCTCAGGCCACCTCCTAGACCCACTGAATCAGAATCCGCACGTTAACGCGATTCCCAGGTGATGCAGAAGCACAACAAGGTTTGAGAAGCTCCACCATCATAAGATGCAAATTACCTACATTCACCTAGCGCTGCACTCTCTGGGGTGGGGGGAGCTTTTCTCGGGTCGAATGAGCAGATAATTCAATTTGTCATCTCTTCAGCCAAGTCCTCAGGCTGGTTGTTCTTTTGGGAAAGAGAGAGCCAGGCCCCAGGGGGCAGGAGGTGAGGAATCACTTTACTGTAGCAGGCAGCTTTGCAAATTGAAATGTCCTTTTCGGGAATGTTACCCCTGTGCCCCCAAAGCCTAAAAAGTTTACTCACCTTGCAAATGGGATGTAACTGCTCATTTCTGAGTAGTGTAAATTAAGAGAAGGGACATAAATACCTTTTGAGCAACTACCATGGGCTGAGCGCTGTGCCAGTGATGGAAAGGAGGGAGCTTGAAGAAGTTAATGGAGAAGCCAGACTAGCAATAGGGAACACCACTGAGTGGTCCTCCCTCATCTTGAAAGTGCATACAGGCAGAAGAATTCACTTTGGCTTTGGAAATCCACTTATGGCTTTTCTTTTGTCCTTGGCCATTTGCTCATAACCTAAGGACCACCAGTCCCAACTCCTATCTACACAGTTATGCTCACCACTGGGCTGGAAAAATCATCTCAACCTGAAACCTTTAGTCCAAAGTCACAGACTGTCAATCCCCCTTGTTTTACCGATGAGGAGCCTGAAGCCTACAGGAACATGGTGCCTTTCCCAAGTTCACAAAGCCAGTAAGTGGCGAAGTTCAAGTGCCTGTCTTCAGTACAATGTTCTTTCCACCACACCACACTGCCTGCAGTATTTGTTTCAATGGCAAACCCATAGCCGTAATGTCCTAGGTCTTCTTGAGATGTGGGGATTAATATGACAAAAAGAGCAATCCATTTCAGTCTTCTCGTCCCAATTAAAGACGAACTGTCCGGTACTTCTGGCCCTCTTTTTTAATTTTTAAAATTTAATTTATTTATTTTGGATTTACTTATTTTAGAGAGAGAGAAAGTGCACAGTGGGGAGGGGCAGAGGGAGAGAGAGAATCTCAAGCAGGCTCCCTACTGAGCAAAGGGCACAATGCGGGGCTCCATCCCATGCCCCTGAGATCATGACCTGGGCAGAAATCCAGAGTCGGATGCTTAACCGACTGAGTCACCCAGGCACCCCAGCCCTCTTTTTAAAAGTTGTTTGTTTGTTTGTTTGTTTGTTTGTAACATTTTATCAGATGGCATGAGGAGGAAGAATTCGAGGAGCACGTGGCCAGTCCAGGAGAGAAGCCGGATGTGACAGAGTGCCAGTGGGAGGTCTGCCAGTGTGGGTAGCAACAAAGAGGCCACGTTACCCTTCGGGTTAATGCTCTCAGACCACTACCCTGCTCTCCTCTGTTCTGAACTCATGTTTCCACACTCCAGAAGCCCTCTCCTCTACAACATTCCAAGCTATGTGGGACTTGGATGTGGTCAAGGTGGCGTGGGCTTCCCCTTAGCTCTGTATCCCTCACCTGAATCCTGGCACAACCAGCGTGAGAATCATGAAGTCATTGTCTGAGGCTCCAACAGCCGTATAAATGTGATCACCGGCCACCTCCCAGCCTGGAAAAGGAGAGGGGAGAGTCAGCGCCCCAGGGGTTCCAGGTGCCAGGCAAACACGCACCCAGCTGAGACTCTGAGAGAGAGCGAGAAAGAACACCATCTTTTGATGCATCCAGAACCATCACCAGAAGCAAACCATGTTATTTTAATTTTTCTTTTTAGATTTTTTATTTTTATTTAATGGACAGAGAGAGAGATCACAAGTAGGCAGAGAGGCAGGCAGAGAGAGAGGGGGAAGCAGGCTCCCTGCTGAGCAGAGAGCCCCATGTGGGACTTGATCCCAGGACCCTGAGATCATGACCTGAGCCGAAGGCAGAGGCTTTAACCCACTGAGCCACCCAGGCACCCGCAAACCATGTTATTAATCCTGCTACTTTGGTCGAAGACTCTGAAGCTCTCAGAGCAAGCCCTTTGTAGTGCATGCACATGGTTTCCAGCTCTGGTCCTAGCTCTACAACTAAGGTCTGGCAGAATGAAGGTCCACGGGGAGTGGAACATTCCAGAGAATGCATGGCGTGATTAGCTCATTTTTCTGCGGATGTCACTATTATGAAGAAATGTGAAGTGGGAGAGCTCCCGGTCAGCAGGGGGCTAACCGCTCACAGTGAGGAGGCACTTACCGGTCATGCCCTTGTACTCAAAGTTGATCCCACTGAGGACGGTGGTTTCCATGTTTGAGGGCAGCGTATTCCACCATTTGTATTCGAATCCCACGGCTGGCTCAGTCCCGGCTGGGCAGTGGCTGCAGTCTGGGGGAACCATAAGGTCCGTGCCTTCAGCAAGGGGGCCGCAGCCCACCCCCACCCCCGACGGGGGCTGCTGTCCCCCAGACAAGGGACAACAGTGGTGGGCAGTGTGCACATTCTGCTGACCACTATGAGTGCCCATGACGCCCACCCAGATGGAGGATGCAGGCTGCATCCTCCGATGGACAGGATGCAGACAGAGAAGTTACCAGAGCCATTGGAGTAAGAGCCGTAAGGGCAGGGCTCGCAGCTGCTGTTGTTGGTTTTGAAAAAGCCCGGGTTGCAGGGCGGGCAGCGGGTCTTCACGCCAGAGGCAGGCAGCTTCACGGCCCCCTCGAGCTCCTCACCGCAGATCTTCGGCTGGGCCCATTTGTACATGAGCTGGGTCTGCAGAAATGAATTCAGAATGGCTCAGCCTGTGTGGGATTTAGCACATCTTTAGAGTGGTGGGGGGCATGGGGGACTCTGGGCTGTAAGGAAAGTTTCATGAGGACAGGGGACCCCCTCTGGTCACCAATGTATCCCATGCTTCTGGCCCAGACCCCGGCACATGGCTGTGCTCAGCAAATATCTGCTGAATGTTGACTGGATGAAGAGGGATATACTCAGCGAGGACATATGTGACAGGGAGAAGGGAAGGACCAGTTGTCTCCAGAGAAAGCTCCGGTTCCAATGTAGCATCTTATGACTACTGAGGTCACAGGAAAAGTAGCTGATGAAAATCCCAAAACATAAAAAGCGATGTCCCCCTTTGTCTTCCAAGTATTTTCTTGGCTTTTCCATCGATTCAGTAGACATTTATAGAAGCCTGCTACACCTGTGTGCCAGAGCTGGGGGCTCAGCGATGAATGAGATGTGGCTCCTTCCCTTAAGGAGCTCACCATCTAGCAAGGCCAACAATCGCAGAAGGACCTGTGTGGGCGGACCGACACTGTGTTCTCTGGGACATCAAGGCAAAAGGGACAATGTTGGCCAAAGGGTACAAACTCCCACTGATAAGACTGGAAAATTCTGGGGGTCTAAGGTGCATCAAGGTGATCACAGTTAATAGCACTAGACTACTCCATATACTTGAGAGCTGCTTAGAGAGTAGGTCTTAAATGTTTGCACCGCACACACAAAAAGGGTAATTATGTGATATCATGGAGGTGTCAGTTAATGCTACGGTGGTCATCAGTTATATCTCGATAAAGCTGGGCGGAACTGGGAAGAGGAACGGTCCGCCATCAGATCAGTGGACAAGGGAAACGTTGTGGCTGTCACTCACTAGGGCCGTCCTACTCGTCTGATGGAGGTACTGGATACAGAAGAGGGGATGACCCGCAGGAGGCTCCTGGTTCGGCAGGTGCAAGCCTGCTGCGTGGCCCCTGGGCCAAGTCAGAGATGAAAAGTGTAATCCACAAGAGTGGATTGCATTGAAGGGGTGACGACCTGGGCAGCACGGCCATGTGTGGGGAAAAGTGGACGAATGAGGCATCTGTCCATTTTATTCAGCAGAAGAAAGGACCAGTGTTAGGAGGAGCCTGTGCTGCCGTGGGTCCCGAGGCTCCTCTCCCGACCCCCTCAGCTCCGACCCCCTCAGCTCCACCGTGAAGAGATTCCTCCCTGTGAAGAGCAGCCAATGGCCAGAGCCCCAGGCTTGTGCTCTAACCCGGGTGCTCTCGCCCAGCTTGTCCCCTTGGGAGAGAGCAGGAAGACTGACTCGGGCCATCTCCTGGGGAAGCACATGCAGCAGCGCCTGCGGACGGGCCAGCCTGGTCCCTGGGGATCCACCAAGGCACCTCAAAGGCCACAAGGGCAATCATGGGAGTCGGCTCAAGTTATGGCCCTTGATTTAAAAATACAGTTTAGAAGACAAAGTGAAATCATGAGACTGAGCAGAGCCAGTGCAGGCGTGAGGCACAGATCATGAGAGCTCTGCAAGGCAGTCCTGATGAACGCATATTCATGTGCACTCATGCTTCAGGGATCCTCCCCTGAGCCTTGGCTGGGCTGCAAGGCGCTCCGGCCGTGCTGAGCATCCAGAGGCCCCAGGCTGTTCAGCCAAGGGCAGACATCCAGGCTGGCAGGCAGCAGAGCTCCCCGCAGCTCTAGACGGCCTCGGCCAGAGGGGCAAGGGAGGGCCTGGGGCAGAAGGAAGCAAAGACAGTCACATTCAGCCATGTGTTGTGCTGAGGGGGGAGAAGAGCAGCAGGATTAAGCACCCCCATTTAAGTTGTGAGGCAACTGATGCCAAGAAGATGAAAATGATTTTTACAAGGTCATACAGAACCCCAGACACTGCACAATGAAAGTAAGACTCGTGAGATGTGTCACCATTCTCCCTCGGCTGCCGGGGGAGAGAATGATGCTCCAAACACGAGGGCAGGGGTGGGAGAGGGTGGGGAGTAAGAGATGATGATGAAAAACAATCCCTGCTAAGGACCAGACTCTATCCCGTGCTTATCTGGCAAGAGGAGAATTCATCCAGCCGTCCAACCAGCAAACACTTATGCACCCTAATAGCCAAGCCTATGCTTGACGCTGATTTCCCAACTTCTGCCTTCCTGAGAGGCTGTGGTTTAGGGACACAGACAATTCATCCAGGACATCTGATCTAAGACCAATCTCTCCACTTGTGCCCTGAGCCACCCCAGCTCACTTTCTGCTGTTCCTTGAATTTGCCGGACACAAGTGGGCCTTCTCCACCCCCGCCGTGCGCTCTGCCTGGAAACCGCTGTGGCCACCCCTCGTCTCACTCGGATCTCTGTTCAAATCTTACGTCCTCAAATGTCATCCCAACCCCCTCTAAAACAGCATTATACCCTCTGTCACTCTCTGTCAACTCATCCTTTCTTAATTTTTTGCTTCCGCTCACTGCCATCTGATACACGCTAATTTAGGGTTTATTTGTTATTTCTCTTTCCACTTGCTCCCCAGCAAGAATGAAGCCGCATGAAAGCAGATGTCCCCCCCACCCCGTTTGATTAGCGGCTGTATGTGGGGTGCCTGGCACCGTAAGTGACTTTTGAACACATGACCTCCTCTGAAAGGCCTTCCCTGACCCCCCAGTCCTGGTCACTGCTCTTCCGGCTTCCCCCGGCCCCCTGCACATCCTCCTCCTGTTCTCATCCCTCACCTTCCCTCCCAGGACTGTGAGCTCCGGGAAGGCAGGAGCCTTGGTCACCTTCGGCGGAGGGGGGGGACCCCCAGCTGGAGCACAAGGCCTGGCACAGAATTTGTACTCAAATCACGCCTGCGGACTCAGAGGTGATGCAGACTACAAAGGAAAGTCTCCCTGAGGCAGAAAGCCTGGGGGAAAGAAGGATCCAGCAGAGAGGGAACAGTGAGCCCGTTCCCCAATGAGCCAGGAAGTGGGAATGAGTTCCCTTTGCGAGCCTAAGGAGCAGCACCGAGGCGACAAGTCTGATGAGTTCCATGAGGAAATAAGTGTGCGTGGACAAGCAGGCATGGCCCAGAGGGGCCAAGTGAATGGAAGAAACCAAGCAAAAGAAAACCCAATGGCTTTTTGCAACAGAGTATGTGTGAATAAGCAGCGGAAAAAATGGAGCAAAAACAGTTTCCGACCTGAAGATGAAAGAGGCCATCATCTCGCTTTGCCTGCCCACACCCGCCCCCCGCCCCCGGGGCCCCACGGTCCCCGCACAGGTCTGTGGGGTTTTCTCCCGTGCCAGCTCCACTGACCTCTGGAACTCCAAATGCGTTAAGCCCAAGGAGCGGGCAAAGGAGCTCTCTGGGGGCAAAGGGGCTCCAAGACCGTGCTACCCACCTCTCCGTTGGCATCGCAGGCTGTGTGAGTATAGAAGTAATCTTTGTCTGTGCAGGCTGGGCGCACTTTGCAGGAGGAGGATCCCTTCTCTAAATTGCAAAAGTAAGGACAAACAGATGAAGTCACATAAGAAACAGCTCTTGACCACTTGCTCATGACCCTAGGACCTCCAAGACCCTGGGATACAGCACAACACAGGTATTGAGGGAAGTAGAAAACCCGGCACACCCACCCTTCCCTCTGCCTCGCTTCCAGTCCCCGAAGCCCCGCTCAGATGACCCCTTTGCACCCGTCCCTGGTGCTATGAGAAGGCACTGGGGGAGCAGGGCATAAGGAAGGGGACTGGACAGCGGACCGGTGAGGAGGGTGGGGAGCTGGAGAGAGCATTTTCCAGGTTAAACACCACTAACAAGAGTTCTTGGCACCCACCACCTTCCATGTGCTTTAGAATCCTGTGCACTTGGTTTTTCTACTCCCAAAGGATTAAAGCAAAACATAGGGAACCTTAGGACCTTCATACTCTCATTCCAATTCCTTCTCTGCATTTTTGCTTCATATCTGCCTCTAATGAAGGCCTTCCACCTTTGGAATTTCCTCTTCTCCGTGCACCCACCCTCCACAAATGAGGTGGTAATTTCCTCTGACTCCACTTATGACAAAGAGTTCTTTCCATTTTCCCCTCCCCCCAGCACCCTGTTACTATCTCCAACCCTTGACCTGCTCCTAATAAAAAAGGTATCAACTATCGTTTTATTTATTCTACTCTCTGAATGTTAGCTCTGCTTTAACCCTATGAATGCCCGGAGGGCAAGAACTATTTCAGCGTATGCCTCTTTAAAGCAATGGACTTCACCTTTTTGGAATTACAAACATTTTGAGAATTTGAAAAAAGACTTGTTTCCTCTATCCAGAAAAATATACGTAATGTATGCAAATAAATTTTTTAGAAGTTTCCAGGGAATTTATTTTCTCCAGAATGAAGACCACTGCTTGGGGCACCTGGGTGGCTCAGTCGTTCAGCGTCTGCCTTTGGCTTGGGTTGTGATCCCAGGGTCCTGGGATCGAGCCCCATGTCGGGGTCCCTGCATGGCAGGAAACCTGCTTCTCCCTCTCCCACTCCCCCTGCTTGTGTTCCCTCTCTCTGTCAAACGAATAAATGGAAACTTTAAAAGAAAAAAAAGAAAGAAAAGAAAAGAAAACCACTGCTTTATAGAGGGACAGTACAATACTATTACTACTGCTCCTGTCACCGTCATTTCTCAGGTGACTGCTGTGTCACCTGCAGGCAAGCGTTTGATACGAGCGTGCCCTCCTCTCTCTGTAGATTACCTGACAGGCCATGTGATAAACTGGAATGAGATTTCAGTCAGACAGTCTGGGTTTGGATCCTGCTCCATTTAGTAGCTGTGCCACTTAGGCAAGTTACTGAACCTCTTGAACCGCAGTGCTCTCATCCGTAGAGCAGGAATAATAATATCTACCTTACCGGAACCAGCACGTCCCTGGAGCGTTGGAAGTAGGGACTCACTAAATGCTGGTAACTATCACTCCCTGCATTTGTGGAAATTATTTTTATTTGTTGGCATGAGATTAAAAAAAAAAGATGTATTTATTTGTTTGAGAGAGAGAGAGAGCCCAGGGGAAGGGGGCAGAGGGAGAGAGAATTTCAGGTAGACTGCCTGCTAAGTGCGGAGCCTGACCTCATGACCTGAGCCAAGGTCAAGTCTGACGCTCAACCAAGTGAGCCACCCAGGCATCCCTTGTCATGTGATTTTATTTATTTGTTTGTTTATATCTTTAAAAGATATTTATTTATTTGACAGAGAGAGGGAGCACAAGCAGGGGGAGTAGGAGAGGGAGAAGCAGGCTTCCCACCGAGCAGGGAGCCCAATGCGGGGCTCGATCCCAGGACCCTGGGATCATGACCTGAGCCGAAGGCAGACGCTTAATGACTGAGCCACCCAGGCGACCCCCTTGTCATGGTTTTTTTTTTTTTTTTTTTGTCATGGGGTTTTAAATAAGGATTGAAAGTTTCTTTCTTTCCCTTCCAGTTAAGGCTTATTTCTCCACTGATCCTTTCTTCTTTCTGAGACATCAAATGAGTTCCCAGATCAGAGAATCTCCTAGTTAGACCCTTGCGGGGCTGCCCTGGGGAGCTCCCTCCACCTCGAGTTCCACACCTCTTCTGTTCCTGTTTTATTAGCCTGGGCAAGAGGGGGCTACCGCCTGAGGACCAGCTGGAGTCTTCTCAGCTCATTGACTTGGTTAACAAGCAGCAGGCCTCATTCAGCACAGAGGGACCCAGGGACTCCTGCTTTGACAAGCTGGGCCAGGAGGAATTTGGAAGGAGTGCTGAAAACACACCGATTCCCAGGACCCAGCATAGAGGGTCTAGCGAGTTGCAAGTTCCACGTGAGAAAGTACATGTTGCAACAAGGACCTTTCTCCGCTTGTCCAAATATTTGCTCAACCTGATACCCTAGCTCCAGGTTTCAGCAAAAGTGGTCCAGCTGTTTACACACTTGATGATTGCTAACGTCGTTTTAATAAATGATTAACCCAAGTGCTGAGCCGGATGTCACTAGCTCAGGTTTCATCAAGGTGTTGAAGTTGGGTACTGGTCAAATTTGAAAGATCTGCCCAGATGTTCGGGCAAGGGAGCGAAAAGTGGTTCCTCTGGCGTCAGCCCCGGGGCAAGACTGTGAGAAGATAAAGTTTATCATGAGGGCTCGAGTTTCTCTCTCTGAGTCTTCCTCCTCCTTTCAGGACTTCTCCCCACCCCCAGGAGTATAATGTCCTCTCATTCGGATCCATTTCATCAAAGGAAAACATTCCCCCTAAGGACTAAAGCATCTAATGAATGCTTGGTCCAGTTCAGATACCACCCCAGCCTCTGGGCAAATCCCTCAACCTCTCTGTGCTGCCCTTTATTCTTTTATAAACAGGGAGATCATTCCTGCGCTCTGGTAAATTGTAAAGTACTATCTAAGTGGCTTGTTATTGCTCTTACCTATGCTAAGAGTACTTTCGTATTAAGAGAAGACAGCTGGAATGAGCCTTAACGTAAATGAATAAATGAACACAGTTGATCCTTGATCCTTGAACAACAAAGGTTTGAACCGGAAGGGTCGATTTATATGTGGAATACACACACACACACACACACATATATAATGTATGTATATATAGCACAGTATTGTAAATGTATTTTCTCTTCTTATGATTTTCTTTTTTTATTTTATTTTATTTATTTGACAGAGAAAGAGAGATCACAAGTAGGCAGAGAGGTAGGCAGAGGGAGGGGGAAGCAGGCTCGCTGCTGAGCCTGATGCGGGGCTCGATCCCAGGACCCTGAGATCAGGACCTGGGCTGAAGGCAGAGGCTTTAACCCACTGAGCCACTCAGGCGCCTCTCTCCTATGATTTGCTTAATGATATTTTCTTCTCTTCAACTTTTATTGTAAGTATACAGTATATAATACATAAAACATACAAAATGTGTATTGATCAATTGTCTATCAGTAAGACCTCTCGTCATTAGTAGTTAAGTTTCTGGAAAGTCAAAAGTTATTGTCCCTGTACTGTTCAAGGTTCAGCTATGATAAAATTAGTGCTTCCTACGTGTCAGGCACTGTTCTAAATCTTTTATCTGTAGTAGCCAATTGATCTGCACAATAACATGATGAGGTAGATACGATTATCGCCATTCCTATTTTACAGGTGAGGAAACTGAGGCACAGACAAGTGGCTTGCCCAAGGTGGCAGAGCTAGTAGGTGGTAGAGCAGAGACCTGAACCTTAGTAATTTATTCTGGAGTCCGTGCTCTTAAACCCCATGCTATTCTACTAGGAAATGAATCCCTAATATTGAACGTAACACAAAGGAATTCTTCTTAACGATCACATTTTAGGTATCAGTAAGAAAGATGCTTTTAACCAAGCTTCTGTCCTTAACTTCTATAGTCCCATTAGCTCCATCTGAGTCTAGGACCTAGATATCAGCAATGGCACCTGTTGCGAAATCTCTGGACTGTGGCCTCTGCCTCCAACTGTGTCCTTCCTCATCCATTTCCGCAATGGCAGCTAGAGTGGTCTTTCAAAATCATGAGCCATATCACATCACTCCCCACCTTAAGATTCTTAAACAGCCCCCCACTGCTGGCAGGATCAAATCCCAAATGTTCAGCAATGGCACAGAAGGGCTGGTCCGTAGTCCCTGCCCACCTCTTAGCCTTGGATGCTAGTTCTCTCCAAGTCAGCTCCTGCCATGCTGAGTTTCTCCAAGATCCTCAAGCCTTCTGGCTTTGGCTACACTCCTTCCAGAACATCCATTAAACCACCGACTCATCTTTCAAGACCACTGCCACTGAAGCTTTTCCTCCCTCCCCATGGAGGATTGACCAGGTTCCATCTTTGCCTCTACTGTGCGCTACACTCAGAACTCCCATTCCGGCAGCAGCTGCCACACCATGCACTTTCTACACTTAGGCGCTCCTATAACCACATTCCCACTTTTCGACCAAAGCCGGAAGGCAGGCACCAGCTCCAAATCTAGCACCAAGCCCAGGCCTTGGCACCCGGCAGGCCCTCGGGACTTATTCGTAAATGGATGACTAAAGGCTCGCAGGGTCTTCTGTCTCTCCCTTTATCCACATTCCATTGCAGGTTCTGATCAGATCTCTGCATTGCCCCAGCCTCCCACCGACCCTGTATTCTGGAAGAGTCAAGTCATGGTAAAAACTCACTTTCCAGTCAAAGAGGTGGATGAGAAATGGGTGGCAGAAGGGGAAGACTCCAAGAACTCAGACTCCCAACTCAACACCTAATAATATACCTAATAACAACACCTAATAACAACACCTAATAACATAATAGCTTTCTGGATAACAAACAATTTACGTAAAGAGTTGATCAAAACATTCCCAGGCGGTTTTTCTAGTGCCACCTTGCCATTCAAACCCTTGAACAACTGCTGGGCTAGCAAGGCAGCTGGGGACAAGACAAACAAGGGCTGCCATTGATAGAGCAGGGAAGGAGAATAAGAAATTCAAGTGGAAAGACAGGAATTTAGACATATAGATTAAAAACTTCCCTCCAGATCTAAACATTCCTGTTCTTGCTGAAAACTATACTCATTTGGCAAGATCTGCGTCGATAAATAGGACTTTTGTTTGTAAAAATAAGCAGTTCACAGGGTCAATGGCTGGCCCTGGCCGAACACCGTGTCATGTGATGCCTGTGTGCAGGACGGGTGTGTCTGTGGACAGATTTGAGGGTCTCCTTGAGGGAGAGCCTTGAGCCGAGCCGGGTGTAGCTCAAGTGTGGCTCTGTGTAAGGAAGGAAAAACGGAATAGTTATGGGCTTCCTGGGAAGAGGGTCCTCTGGGGGGGACTGCCCACCTTACACCAGAGCACTGCTGCCCTGGGACTCCCT
>CM053606.1:80109605-80122306 GCA_028646535.1 Procyon lotor | reverse complement strand
TTTTTTTTTTTTAAAGATTTTATTTATTTGACAGCGAGAAACACAGCGAGAGAGGGGACACAAGCAGAGGGAATGGTAGCGGGAGAAGCAGGCTTCCCGCGGAGCAGGGAGCCCGATGCGGGGCTCGATCCCAGGACGCTGGGATCTGACCTGGGCCGAAGGCAGACGCTTAACGACTGAGCCACCCAGGCGCCCCTATGCGGGTATTTCTAAACAAGATTTCCTATGATTGTGCTTTTTAATCACAATTAAACCTCGTATAAATGGCATCATGTGTCTGTGTTCGGAAACTTGCTTTTTTTGGTTAGTTTCAATATAATGATTGCAAGATTCATCCAGACCCACACACAAAGCTCCTTCTTCATTTCTGCCACTACCTAATTTTACCTTGCATGGTCCTGACATACTTACTTACCTGTTACTCACTGGTGGACTTTTAGATTGTTTGTGGGGTTTTTTTTTGCTATTGTACACACTCTGTGAGAGACGTTCTTGTTCCTCTCCTTGTATGCATGTCTGAGGGTGACGCCGGGCTAGAGGCATGTGAACCTCCAGCTTTACCAGCTCTTGCCACAGCGTTCTCCAAAGTGCTTGCTATGGATGTACACCCCCTGGCATGTGAGAGCGTTCCTGTTTCTCCACATGCTCCCCAAATTTGGAATGGTCAGTTATTGCCAATGTGTTATGGTAGGAGATAATGGGTCCTTGGGCTTTAAATTTTCTTTCCTTGATTATTAGCGAGGCTCAGCACCTTTTCTTTCGTTTATTTGCCATTTGGCTTCCTCCTCCGATCATATTCTAATTCCCCTTTCATTTATTTAAGCCTTCTTTATTTTTTTTAAGATTTTATTTATTTATTTGACAGAGAGAGGGATCACAAGGCAGGCAGAGAGGCAGGCAGAGAGAGAGGGGGAAGCAGGCTCCCTGCTGAGCAGAGAGCCCGATGTGGGGCTCGATCCCAGGACCCTGAGATCATGACCTGAGCCGAAGGCAGAGGCTTCAACCCATTGAGCCACCCAGGCGCCCCTTAAGTCTTCTTTAATTGTCTGTCCTCCTGGTTGGCTGACAGACTCTGCTAGGGCAGAGATCACATTTGTCTTGCTCACTATTGCTGCGAGGGCACAAGGCCCTGGGCCTGGAACACAGGAGGGACTCGGGATTACACGGGCGGGTGTGGAAAAGGGTGACCAAAGATAAGCCCACTATATCATTGTTTGGCCTGAGACCAGCCCAGGCAATTATTAACAGTGGGCAGTGAAGGGGATCTCCAATAGCCCACTGGCTTCCCCCTGCCTTTGTTAGAATAACATGTACTTCCAGTTCTTCAATGGTGCTATTCTCAAACGGAAGCTTATCCAAAATACCTAAGCTGAGCTCATCTCAGACACCCTGGCTAACCTAATGGTATTGATTTCTCCTGTTAAAAGAGACGACCCTTACTGCTGATGGGCTCCATGGAGTTATCTATAAATAACTCCCAAAGTGAGATGAATAATTAAAAGGATGCCGTAAGTGGGCTACATTTGCACAAGGTATCACGATTCTAGGTTTTGTCAGAGCTGTCTCTGGTGAAGATCATTTCACGTTCAATAACAACAACATGTGTTGATTGATTTCTAGTGCCAGGCATTGCTCTAAATTCTTCACATGGATCGTTTCATTTAGTCCTTACCACAACCTATAAGAAGAATACCGTGTTTATCACTGTTTTTTGTTTTCTGTTTGGGGGATGAGGAAATTGAGGCACAGAAGTGATTCGGACGCTTAACTAATCACACAACTGATCACATAGTAATTAGTCTGATAAGTGTCGTAAAGAGAAATAGAAGATGGGGTAAGAGCGTGTATGTAATGGGAATCTCCGGGGCCAGGGCCAGCAGCTCCCAGGAAGTGACATTTAGGCAGAGACCTGAGGGTAAAGCAGAAGTCAGCCGAAAGAGCTGGAGAAGAGTGTGTCCAAAGACCCAGGCGGGGAGCACCCGGGTGGCCCAGTTGACTGAGGGTCCGACTCCTGATTTTGGCTCAGGTCATGATCTCAGGGTTGTGAGACGGAGCCCCACCTCAGGCTCCTCGCTGGGTGTTGAGTCTGCTTGAGATTCTCTCTCCCTCTGCCCCTCCCCCTACTCATGCATGCTCGCTCGCTCGCTCTAATAAATAACATCTTCAAAAAAAAAACCACACACACACACACAAAGACCCAGGAGGGAAGGGAAGGAGCGTGGTTGCCAGTGTGGCTGGAGCCCTGGTAAGCCAGAGGGAAGGTAACTTGGGCGAAGCCGGCGAAACGGGCAGAAGGCAGAGGCTACACCGAGGCAGGGCCATGCAGGCCGTGGCAAGGTATTGGATTTTATTCCCAGAAAGCAGGAATCCGTGGAATCTGGAGTTTTGAGTGGGGAAGTACCATGCATGGGTCTGGCCGCTGGTGGCCAGGGGCCCAGCGGAGGCTGGAGTGGAAGCCGAGACCAGGTGGGGGGAGGGGAGACAGAACAGGCAGGAGGCGGGTCTGCTCAGGTCGCAGCAGTGGGCGCGGATTCAGGTAAATACCCAGTCGAGCAGGAAAGCCAGGCACTGGGTTTCTTGGTACTAGCTCCACGGCCGCCTTTCTGAGGGCGGTGGGGAAATCACAGAGCCTCTCTAGGTGCCCATTTCCTCTCTGTTTTTACAGAGGAGAAACATCCTTTCCCCCCTCCAGGGGATGTCTCGGGCTGCCTGAAGATCCAGGCCCTGAAGCCTTCTGTGCTATGGAAATACAAGTTGTTATTAACCGGCCCACATCCTGTCTTGCTGCGTGGTAATGATTTCTGGACTCTCAGTGAGGTCCCCAGAGAGAGAGAAACTCTTTCTTCGTGAGGGTAAGAATTGATTGAGTGAGCCAGGCCTACACCTTGTTTGAGGGCAATCACATTCTCTATTAGGGCGCAAATGGGTCCTCTTTCAGCTTTAATCCCCTCTGGCTTTATCTCTGCTGCCAACCTTGTCATGCCAATGATTTTGACATATAGTATTAAACTCTAAAGTGACATTAAAATTGGACGATAAAACGCCTGCTGCCCGGCTCTGATAATGATGCTTCCGTTGTTTTGTTTTTTTTTTTTCCTCTCTTGGATAATGGTACTTCTATTTAAGTGTAGGAATGGGAGACATTGGTCTCAATTTTAGAAATCCAAGTGTCACACAAGTGTAAACAATTTTTAACTTCTTTTTATCCTTTTGATTGCTTAGGTATAAGAGAAACTTTCATGTCCTTTTCTCCCATCTTTTATTTTTTCTCCCATCTTTTATTTTTTCAAGGGGGGAGGGGCAGAATCTTAAGCAGGCTCCATGCTGAGCTCGGAGCCCGACGAAGATGACAGAAGACGTGGGGCTCCTCTCACAACCCTGAGATCATGGCCTGAGGCGAAATCAAGAGTCATATGCTTAACTGACTGAGCCTCCCAAGTGGCCCTTCTCTCATCTTCTTTGTCAACATTTAACCAAGGGCAGTAGGTGATTGTCTTTCACGTCTGTACACCCCTCCACAATTACCCCGTAAGAACCCAACATTGCCTTGCGTACACTACATGTTCTTTCAGAATGTCTGCCCGGGGCAGTAGAAAGCTTGGGACTGCGTCCGAATTCCAATAGCACACGTTCGAAGCTGGGTGAAAAAGGACAAGTCACTTAACCTCTCTGAGCCTCCTGTTCCTCAGGTGTGTGAAGGGAACAATAATACTACTTCCAGAGGGTTCTTGAGAGGATTATACAAAGTAACAGAGGGAAAGCATCCAGAACAGTGCCTGCCACATAAAAGCTGCATCATTTAACTCTTGTTCCTGGGATTAAATATCCAAGGCTATGATAAGGATAGCTCACCAATTCCCGAAGAACCCGGGGCTGAGTTTTTCAAGTACTTTAAAGATCACCTTCTGAACTGGAAAATTTTCTGGTTTGGACTGCCACTGACCAAAGCTCTGGACCTAGCCTATCCCCTCCAACCCTATAAACCCCAGTAGAGCTGACCTGTTTTAGAAGTTAGCACCGAAGCCAGGGAGATACCTAACGCTTTGTGCATTGTGTTGCACTCAAGTTGAGGAAGTTTATTGCTGATCCAAAATCCCATGGTGGAAATCCAGTTAGCTTTTGTTTTAAGTGGACTGGGCTACTTTACCCTCGTCCACCTTATCCACCTATTGCCCCCGGTTCTTCACCTCTCACGAGCGCCCGTCGGTCACTGGTAAGTTTGGATCAGTAAGGGTGGGCTGAGGTGGGCATCATACCCAACAGCCCCGTGGGAAGCAGCTCCAGCCTCCCCTTGGCTGCTTGGCTCCCTCGTTTCCATCCTCCCCAGCCCAGCACAGGGGAAGGGAGAGGGGGAGGCACTCACGCAGTACAGTTCTCCGTGGACTCAGTGGTGCTGTCCTCCATCTCCATGTTGGTTGAGAGGCTGGCAAAGCCATGGGGCAGCTCGTCCCACTCATCAAACCGGATGCCCGTGCCAAGGGAGTAGCGGCCCTCGGCGCACGGCTTACAGGACTGGTCCTTCATGTCCAGAAACTCCCCAGCTTTGCAGGAGAAGGCTGGAACACAGAGCGGGGATGAGGGGAGGGTGGTGAGGCTGCTGCCCCCCCCCCCCAGGAGAAGCGGGCAGCTTGTGGGCACCCGAAAAGGGGGAGCAGAGGATCAAGACCTAGGAGTTTGCCCCACAAAGATTTAGAACTGTGGCACATCTCGGATGATTCCATGTATATGGAATGTCCAAAGTCGGCAAATCCACAGAGACAGAAAGCAGATTTGTGGTGCCTGGGACTTGGTGGGGAGAGCATGGGGAGAGGTTGCTCGTGGATGTGATGTTTCTTTTGGGGGTGATGAGAATATTGTGAAGCTAGACAGTGATGGTGCAACTGTGATTATTCAGAAAAAAATCACTGGGCTTTACACTTTCAAGGGGTGAATTTTATAACATACAGATTATATCTCAAGAAAGCTGTTATTTAAAAAAAAAAAAAAAGATTTAGGGCTGTGGGAATTCTGCCTTGCTGAGGGGCTTTGGGCTTGTCTGTGACATTTCTTAAGGGAAAGCCTCAAACATTCTGAGAACTCTCCAGTAGAACCATGGCCTCTCGTGCCAACCCCTCTGAAGGGTGCTTCAGCCATGAGTTTCCCCCTTGAGTCTCTGGCCTCTGTCTCTTCTGGTTCCACTGCCGCCATGTTGGTTGGGTTCTCAGGCCTATTAGCTCAACTACTGCAGTGTCCTCCTAACTAGTTCCGTGTTTCCTGTTTTTTGCTCATTCTGTGGTCAGAGGTCTCTTTCTAAAACAACAGATATGGGGCACCTGGGTGGCTCAGTCATTAAGCATCTGCCTCCCACTCCAGTCGTGATCCCGGGGTCCTGGGATCAAGCCCCACATCGGGCTCCCTGCTCAGCAGGAAGCCTGCTTCTCCCTTTCCCACTCCCCCTGCTTATGTTCCCTCTCTCACTGTGTCTCTCTCTATCAAATAAATAAATAAAATCTTAAAAAATAAAATAAATAAAATAAAACACTGATATGTACTATTATTCCTGTTGTTTAAAAAATCATCAGGCACTCCCCTTTGGTTATAGAATTAAGCTCTCAGCCAAGTATTTGAAGTCTTCCATAATTTCCCCTCGACCTGACTTTCCAGCTTGATCTCCCTCTACAGGCTTTTCTCCACCTCAGCCCCCTCTGTCACCTTCCCTGTGTTGCCTCTGCCCCAGACCACATGTTCTTCCCTGAATGTATCTGGTGTTTTTCCACCTGCAAACTTTTTGCCCAAGTGGTCCCCCCAGCTCTTCCTGATCCCCAAGCATCCATCAGTAACTCCCGTTCTTCTTCATCCCATATTAACACATCATATCGACGTGTGCCTCCCACTAGGCTCTGGGCTCCTCCAGGGGCAGTGGCTCAGTGACAGGCCCAGACGTGGCAGGGGCTCCATAAAGGTTTGCTGAAAAAAATGAACGGAGGCGTGGATGTCTGCTTCTTCTACCAGACTGTAGGCATCCGAAGGCAGAGACTGGGCCTTAGGTCTCCTCGTGGTTCACGGCACATGCACATAGGAGGAGCTCAACTGAGGTGGCCGAGTTACCTCAAGATGGCTCATTTCTTACCATTAGTCACACCTCGGTCCTGCTCAGATCTTAGCAATATGCACTCATTAATTTAACAGACACTTATTTGCTCCCCAATGGAACCGGGCATGAGGCAAGCGTTTTTTTTTAGAATTTAAATGTCCCCAATCTCCTTTCCAAATCTTCAAGTATTCATTGACTCTAGTCCCTATTGTTACCCCTTTGTATTTCTAGAAAGTACATTGGGGTGGGGGGGAGCTGCAGACAAGTCGCCCCCTTCCCGACTGCATGGGCAGCTCCACGGCTGGGGTGGGGAAGGTTCTCATTCCCTGAAGTGAAGCCCAGTGCATTTTAAAGATCTGTCTCTGCAGAAAGATCTTTCTCTCTTCTCTGGTTTCCTTTTCAAGAACAAAAGCAAATCACAGTCTCCCCTAATGACTGATTGTGGCTGGTGAGTGTAGATTGGAGAGACCCGCCCAGGCACAAAAGCAAATGGATGCGAACCAGGAAAAAAAAAAAAAAAAAGATCTGAGTGGCACACAGCTGGAGTTGCTCATTCTTTATCCCCTAATGGGATTTCAATTAAAAGAAAAATGAAAATAAAGGCAAATTTAGATGCCCGGTTTGCAGCCATGATATAACATTTCTGCGCCAAGTCTCAATGGGGTGGAGGGCTAACTGAGGGAAAGATCTGATTCCTTAAGTCAGCAGCACCATCTGGGAGGGCCTAGCTCCGGTGGTGGGAGGCTTGGGGCAAAGGCCAAGGGCAAGAGGCAGGATGGCTTACAGCACTCGGTGCCCTTGACCGGGTCAGGGAGGCTGGTGCACAGGCCCGGGGTGTGCGGCACGGCGACCCTCCACCTGGATCCTGTGCTGTCACACGCGGTGTACTCGTAGTGGTACTCAGACTGCGGGGGAGACAACGGAGGGCAAGATGTGCATTAGTGGGGATCAAACATTAATAGCTTTCTGCCCACCGCCCACCCAGCATGACGACTAGCCGAGGGGCCATGCCAGACCCCTGCCTCCACCCTGCCCAGCAGGGAGCAAGGATCGTGGTGGCTACTGACACTGACCAACGTGGTACCAAGCCAGCCACACACCCCCTTACCCCCACCTCTTCCCGGGCAGCGAGCAGGGATCGTGCCCAAATGCTTGTTAGGAAGCCTACAGGAGCTACAATGACTTGGATCCTTCCTCTCCACCCGGCTGTGGTCTAGTCCTTAGAAATCCTTTCTGTGTGGCGACTCTCTTGGCCCTTGTGTATAAGGAATGACCTCATAGGCAAGAGTAAGGTGATAAGGGAACTACAAAACCTAGAAACAGGTGCAGTTTTTCTTGTCCCCAACGGTAGAATTATGAGCAAGTTCTGGTCCATGAAAACGTGCAAAGGATTGTCACAGAAGCTCTATTTCCTTGTTCCCCATACTCCCTCTGCCCAGAAAGACTCTAAATTCCCACCTTGCGTTTTATGAAAACATCATTATTTTCACTCAGGCAGCTTTCATCACCAGAACCTGTTCATACCTAATTTCTCTGAGCACTGGGAAACTCACAGTTCAGTCGCTTTCCTGAACGAAGACTGACCTAAATAACAGCCACTACACAGCCTAGTCAAGCATTACATAGAATAATAGTAACAACAAAAATAATAAAAAGCACTCTGTGGGAGGAAAAAAGACCACCATAGATGCATCCCATGCCCTTAAACGTTGCTTCCTCTTTTAAATCTTATAATAAGCGACAGACCACAGGATTAATGTAATTTTGGCTCTGACAAGTATTTTATAAGCTGCCTTTACCTAAATCTATATCCAAGTGCCAGAGTACTTGGGACTATAGTATCCATAAGAAAAACAGCTTTGAAGTCCCCCTTCAACCCACCTAAAAGCATAACTGCGTACCACGTGTAAATACAAGGAGCAGAGACTAAAAATGAGACAGTTTTGAAGTCTGCTAATCTAAGAATGCATCAGAACCAAAAGGGGACAACTTTACCTTTTGGAAGAGTAAACACACTGCATTTCTTCTAAGATGCATATTTCTTTCACATTTTAACATCCATGAAATCACAACTGATGTAATGAGAAAGCACTGTGTCATATTTTAACTGATAAAACTCTTCCTCTCTTTGCTGTACATAGAAAATGGTGGGTCCTAGAAGCAATGGCATCTCAGATTTGTGGAAACACGGTGAACGTGTCGTTTCTCGAGCTGTCGTTTCAGAAACTTAGGATTGTAAGAGAAGAACTTTATTTCTCTCTATTGTACATATTTACCAGATATATATTTTATGCCCAGCTGTTAGAGTTACTCAGTGTCGTGTCCAGTAGGGCTCTAGAGAACAGACACAAACTCAGCATTTTCATCTACAGGGAGAAGATGCAGAGAAGGGGAAAATTGGGGGAATTGTGAGCGTAACTTTTGATGAGAATCTTTGGCTTTGGACTTAGATGTCGGTGTCATCTAGGAAAGAAAGGACAGCAGGATGGCAATCCTTTGTGCCCTTGGGCTACTGTCTCTCAATCCATTTTCCCCCACAATTCCAGTCTTTTCCTTATCTCAGAGGACGCTGAGATGAATAGGGCAACTACACATATAGCAATTCCAGGTCTAAAAACAACACTCCCCAAAGGGTTTTTCCTGTAGGAATGAGGGTTAAAATCCACAGCGTGTAAATTAAATGCAGAATTGAGCGAACCGGGCAGAAAGGATTTGATGTTCTGCCTGTGAGCATAATCACGCTGGTCATCTGCATAGTAATTTTGCAAGTCCCAAACATGGCCTCATTTGATCTTCAACTTCCCCAGAAGAAAGCAGAGCGGGAGTGTTTCCCTCGTACAGATGAGAAAACACTCTCAACGAGGTGAAAGGGCCTGTCCCAGCTCACACTGCAAGTAAGTCACCGAGCTAGAACCCGGGCCTTCCCACCCGAAATCTGCCACCTTCATACATCCAGCCAAACACAAGTTCCCACTGGGCCAAATTTAACAGCCAAATCTAAAAATTAAATAAGACAGTGTTGGCTGTCTGCCAGCAGCCAGACTCACTTCTGAGGCCTGAGGATTGGTGTTAAAATACCTAATCCGTTCGGGCAGATCATTTGGCTTTTTGGAGACACACAGGCCAAGTCCGTTTCTTTCCGCTGCCTTTCATTTGGTGTCCCCTGGGTCCCACTTGGGTGGAAGGTTTGCTGGGAAAATGGTTGATTCCAAGCCTTAGAAAATTCCCCTTTCAATATGTGCTAATTTACTTCGTGTCACTTGGGGATATTTCCACCATCCAAGGTGGTGAGTCTGCTGCAGCTGTTTCAAATCTGAACTATACTTGGAGGCTGCACCATTCAGGACATAAGCTTAGACAGGCAGCTGAATCAGAGGCATTAACTGGCAGCACTCCTCGACTACAGTCAGCATTCCATGAACAAATCAAGTTTACCCAGCGATCTGTCTTTGAAAGCATACAGTCTGTGTAACATACAAGTTGATGAAGGAGACCCACAGATATATTTGGTGTGTGTGCCCAGCACACAATTCTTTGCTCTCCATGCACAGTGATATGACGCATATCCAAATCACAGTTTTATTCTTTTTAAGATTTATATTTATTTACTTGAGGGGGGAGGGGCCAAAGGAGAGAGAGAGAATCTCTAGCACGCTCCCCGCTAAGCATGGAGCCAGACACAGGGCTTGATCCCCCAGCCCTGAGATCATGACTTGAGCCAAACCAAGAACTGGATGTTTAACCAACAGAGCCAGCCAGGTGCCACCCCCCTACCACCCTGCAAATCACAATTTAATTTAAATTTATTTATTTATTTATAAAAAGATTTTATTTATTTATTTGACAGAGAGAGAGAGATCACAAGTAGGCGGACAGAGAGGGGGAAGCAGGCTCCCCGCTGAGCAGAGAGCCTGATGCGGGGCTCGATCCCAGGACCCTGAGATCCTGACTTGAGCCGAAGGCAGAGGCTTTGACCCACTGAGCTACCCAGGCACTCTAAGATAATTTTATTGTAAAAGTTTTATTTATTTATGAGAGAGAGAGAGAGAGAGAGAGGGAGGGAGAGAAGCAGACTCCACGCTGAGCACAGAGCCCCACACAGGGCTTGATCCCACGACCCTGAGATCATGACCTGAGCCGAAACCAAGAGTCAGATCCTTAACCAACTGAGCCACCCGAGCTCCCCACCCCCCCAAAAAAAGATTATGCTACAGGAACCTGCCCAATCTCTGACTTAACCTATTAAGTATACCAGAGAGTAGAAGCCTATGATCTGAAAGTCTATGTTTAAGAAATATCCCCGAAAGAAAAGCATGTATGTTGGCCAAATTAAAAAAAAAAAAGCCATGAGGGAGGAGGGGAGAGGGGAGGAAGACGACAGACAGAGTGGCCATCAGGACCATCTCACTGGATACGCCCACCCCAGGAGGTCCCTTGGTGCTTATGTGCTTTCTACTGACAGCTGTTGGAAAGCAGTGTGCTGCAATTGTGCAAATAAAGAGCAAGTGCCAAAAAACATTGTTTTTCAAACATTCTGCTCTTTTGGAATTAAAATGTCTAAACTCTGGAAATCCTGTTCACTGGGAACACGTCAGGTCTTCCACATTCTAGGAAAATGGTGTTCACTTATTCCTCATTCAACATGTAGTTTCCGAGGGCCTCTTCTGTACTAAGGTCTGAGGAAGCAGCGAGGTCTGAGACAGTCTTGGTTCTCAAGGAGCATAGACGCGTGTGTGGGGGGGAGTGTGCTGGTAGGCATGGGGAAGGGAGGAGACAGATCGTAAACACTTATAAAGGTAAGCTAATTCTGGTCTCTCCATTCTCCACAATTAATTATCCTTGCATGGTCTTCCTTGCCTCCAGTTTCTCCAGAGAAGGTGTAGATATCTGTGAGGGACTGCATTTTTGTGTCCCCATGGTATGATAGTATTTGGAGGTGAGGCCTTTGGGAGGTAATTAGGACATGAGGCTGGACCCCCACAAAGGGATCAGTATCCTTAGAGGAAGAGGAACAGAGTCTCGTATAAGAGAGAATACAGGGGCGCCTGGATGGCTCAGTCGTTGGGCGTCTGCCTTCAGCTCAGGTCATGATCCCAGGGTCCTGGGATCGAGCCCCGCATCGGGCTCCCCGCATCGGGCTCCCTGCTCGGCGGGAAGCCTGCTTCTCCCGCTACCATTCCCTTTGCTTGTGTTCCCTCTCTCGCTGTGTTTCTCTCTGTCAAATAAATAAAATCTTAAAAAAAAAAAAAAGAGAGAGAGAGAGGATACAGTGAGAAGGTTATCTGCAAACCAGGCAGAGTGCTCGTCCCTGACACTGGATCTCCCTACACCGTGATCTTGGACTTCCCAGCCTTCAGAACCATGAGTAAGAAATGCTTGCCATTGAAGCTACACAGCCTATAGGATTCCGTGAGAGCAGCCCAAGCGGACAAGACCATGTCTAAGGACTCTGGCAAAGGCTGTAACACGTCTCTGACTCCAACTTGACGCTAACCATGGAAACACACTGTTTCTTTTTCAACTCGCGGTGGCTCGAAAGCCATGACAAGGCCAAGCACCACAAACGTGAACCTCACTCCTTCAAAGGAAGTAACCTCTGTGACAGCAGAGACGACACAGGGGTCGGGCAGGACTGTCAGAGGGACAGGTGATCGGGTGGCTGTGTGGCCCATTACTCCTCCAGCCTCCTTCCTGCCAGGGCGTTTCCCCAGTCCAGCTGGCCACGGACGCTGGCAACGGGCGCCCCAGACTGGCTGGAAGGTCAAAAGGCTGCTCCCCAAACCGGGCCTGCTGGGATTAACACGGTGCTGCCAGGAGTCCCAGGAGCCAGAGCTGCAGAGGTCCCTGGAGGGAAATGAGGGCTCAGGGCGGTGCTGAGCAAGCCGTGGGAGGGAGTGACTCTTCTGGGCCTCAGTCTTTGCATTTGCAAACTGAGAAGGTTGAACTGAGGCCTTTTCTAAGATTCCTTCCACTTCTGGTACCTTATTCTTCTATGGCCGGAGCCTGCGTAGCAATCAGTTCTCCCTTCCACCATTGCTCCCTGCTTCCTTCAAAATGGCTCTGCTCAGTTTTTAAGATAATTACCAAAGTAATCCATGTTCATTGCGGAAAAGATGAGAATACAGGCCACAATTAAAATGATACTAAAAAAAATTTTTTTTTAATAATAAAATAAAATGATAGTAAAAATCGGCCGCAAGCCCAAGCAAGCAGAGATCACTATTTTAAACGAACGACTGTGTTTCTTTCCAGAGCCTTTTTCTATACGTGCGCATGCATTTCTAAAAACAAAATGAAGATCACACAGTTTGGAGTTTTGTACTGTGACTCTTTTGTTTTTTGTTTTGTTTGTTGTTGTTGTTTTTTACAATTTTGGTCACAAGCACTTTCCCGTGTCTTTAATGGCTGTACCGCAGTTCCTTTAACATTGAATTTTACCCAACTTTTTCCTTATTTTAAATAGCACTACTATGAAGCCTTCTGTGTATCTCTCATTATTTGATTTGGATACATTCCCAGAAGTGGAATTTACTAGGGTAAAGAGTACAAGTTTCTTTAAGGTTCTCGATTGGGGAGGGAGATTTCTAAGCGAAAACTGATATCTCTAAGTCCTTTTTTTTTTTTTTTT
>CM053606.1:80046270-80109505 GCA_028646535.1 Procyon lotor | reverse complement strand
GGCAGGGAGCCTGCTTCCCCCTTTCCCTCTGCCTCTCTCTCTGCCTACTTGTGATCTCTCCCTGTGTCAAATAAATAAATAAAATCTTTAAAAAAAAAAAAAACAATATAATGACCCCCATCCCCCAGTTTCAATACTTAATTTCTGCCATTCTTGTTCATCTATCTGGACCCAGTCCCCATTTATTTCCACCTACTCCTCCCTTTTGGAGCTCTTTTTTTTATTTTTAGGTAAAATTTATACACCTTGGAATGCACGAATCTTCACTGTTTGAGTTGGATAAAGGGCTCCACCCAAGTAAAACATTGGCAGGGCGGTGAATCACAACAACGATGGTTAGTGGGGCTGGGGGGATCCCTCCCCTGCCACAAGCAGGATAGACAGAGCCCAGCAGGGGGTCCCGCACCCTAAGTCTGAGTATCACCAAGTAGCTGTTGCATAAAAGCCCCAACCACCTGAGGAAGCAGGAGATAAACAGGACTTGCATTTGTCTTGGCTGGAAAGGGCCTTCGTCGAGAAACAGGTTCTTAAGTCAACCCGGATTTTGACTGTAGGCCCTGGGGTCTGGAGGAGGTCACCTCCTGCTCTTCCCCCACCTGCAGCCTCGTCCCCTTCTCTCACCTTCCTTGACGAGCAGATCCTCTGGAGAGAATCTCAGGGTGGGGGGCAGAATAGGCCGGGCAAACACCCTACGCTTGATACACTGGGATCAATAGGTATTTGTTGACTCAGTGGCAAATGCTTCTTTGCTTGGAAAGCACGTGACTCCGATGGGAGCAGATCCCATTAAACAATCCTGACTGTCAAGGAGACACTGACCTTTGCCGGGAGGGACGGCATACAGAACATGGGAAACCACATGAAATACCAGAATTTGAACATCAGTGTCCCAAATGAGACTTTCTCTTAGGCCCAGCCGTAGCAGGATGCACTCCTGCTCTTTGTTCTTTTTGCTCTGGAGTGCCCTCATTCAGGTTTTGGGTGAATGGTCTGGCTGAGGCTCAGGGGCATAGTGACCTCAGTTCCCCATTGTGAACACAGGATCTTTCTTATTGTTCTGCAGCCTGTCAGGCTGGGGAGAGCGGCAGGACTTTTCCCTCCCTCCCTCCCTCCTCCTCACCCTCAAGGGGACTGCTAACTCGGTAGCAGCAGCGTCTCCTGGCTCCTAGGACCCAGACATACCCCCTTCAGGCCTCCGGTGCTCACGTCTATCTGATCATCACAACTGCCTGGGGATCATGTTAAAAATACAGATTCCTGGGCTCCATACCCAAGATTCTGATTTTCATCTAGATCTTTTTCCCCTTGCTCTCTCCTTCCTTCAAAAACTCACTCTTCTCATTGGGGAGGGTATGTGCTATGGTAAGTGCTGTGAAATGTGTAAGGCTGACGATTCACAGACATGTACCCTGGGGCAGATAATACATGATATGTTAATTTATAAATACATACATACATACATACATACTAGCAGGAAAAAAAAACTCACTCTTCTATGCCTTGAGACTTAAGTATTTGTCTCATTTGGAAGCAAATCAGGAAAACAGATATCCCACAGAACAGAGATCCTTAATCTACGGCCCATGGACCATTTCTCCGATGCAACGAGATGCAGAATTGCAGGTATGTGCATTTTCCTGGGCAGAGGGTCTATAGATTTCATCAGATCCTCAAAGGAGTCTGCAGTCCATCACTCCTCCCCCAGCAGAAAACCATGAAAATCTGTCATAAAATCAGTAATTTTAAAATAGTTTACTATTTCACGAAGCAAAGGCTGTTCACTTTTTAGAAGGGAGCTGAAATGCTTTAAAGTCAAGGATTTTCAAATTATGATCCAAAGTCTAGGGGTTTAGAAAGCCCCTTTGGAGGGGAGTGGGGATCCCCCCGCTTGAATGAAGCAATGCTGTGTTGTTGGTTTTTTCCTAAAATATTACAGATGTGTTTTTCTCGGTGAAGATTTTGCTTTAACCAAAAGTTTCACACCCCAGAAAAGTTTTACACCCTAGACTCGGCTTGAAGGAGCAAATGGCTCAAGGTAGAATTGCCGGCACGGAGGCAGACTCAGTCAAGGATGTCTTCGTGGCCTTCCTTTAATCACGCTCCTAGTCAGGTGTTTCCTCTCCTTGCAAGTGACACAGCCTCTCCCCCAGAACAAGCACCAGACCCAGCAGCAGCCAAAGCAAACAGACCCCAGGCAGGCTGGCCCCCGCTGGCTGTCCTCAATCTGTGTGCTGTTGCCTAGCAACACGGGAGCCCTGGGGTTCCCAGTCTGAAGGAGAATGGGGGAGTCCCGGTCTTTGCTACCCCTTCTTTCAGCATTTCCTAGTCTACTCTGGGTTTTCAAGCTTCCATTTTGGTCAAAAACAGCAGGGACAGTGCTCGGTCACCCTTGCAGGACCTGCCCTGCTGATCTGGCCGTGGGTGCGTTGGACAAAATGGGATCCTGGGTCTTTACATGCGGCTGGGGCAGTTTGTGCCACCATGCCCTGGGCCAGCCAGGACTCTGACCCTGCTGTCCAACCTGCCTGGAACCTGAGCTGCCTGTCCATTTTGGGCACAGTCTTGGTCTGGGAGCTTCTGGGAGACACTGATAGGGCAATAGGGAGACAGATTTAGTGTGGTGATGAAAGCCACCATTAGTGAGCAGCTATGAGCACTCTCTTTCCCGGCTCTGGGCTGGTCACTCTACATACATCTTCCCGTTTAGTCCCACCAAGGCCCCTGATATTATCCCTCTTTACAAATGTAATCCCATCCCCTCCACCCCACTGATCCTCAAATCCTGAGCGACTTCTTTCCATACACTTAACCACTTTCAAACACACTTTATAACTTAGTTATTCGTCATGTTTCTTGTCTATTTCCACCCCTGCCCTCACCCCAGATCAGATGCAAACTGCATAAGCAGAGGCATCTTTGTTTTTGTTCACTGATGTAGCCCAAGTGCCCAGAACAGTGCCTGACACACAATGGCTATCAATAAGGATTTGCTGAATAACTGCATGGTGGGGAAAAGATAGATTCTAGAGAGGTTCTGGAGCTGTGCACAGCACTCTTGATTAGAGCCCAAAGATCCAGGCTCTCACCTTGTCCTGCCACCCTAAACTGCATAATCGGGGATCAGTTATTAAATCTCCCTGTGCCCACAAAACAGGGATGACAGTGCCCTGCTAAGGTGATTTTTTTATTATCATTATTTTTTTTTTAATTTCCTTTCCTTTTTTTTTTTTTTAAGGTTTTCTTTATTTGACAGAGAGAGAGAGAGATTACAAGTAGGCAGAGGGGCAGGCAGAGAGAGAAGGGGAAGCAGGCTCCCTGCCAAGCAGAAAGCCTGATGCGGGGCTTGATCCCAGGACCCTGAGATCATAACCTGACCTGAAGGCAGAGGCTTTAACCCACTGAGCCACCCAGGCGCCCCTATTATTATTTTTTAAGTAGGCTCCACACTGGGCCCAAACCCACAGCCCTGAGATCCAGACCTGAGCTGAGATCGGCAGTCAATCGCTCAGCTGACTGAGCCCCTGGGGTGCCCCACACTTTATTTTATTTATTTGTTTGTTTGTTTATAATCATCAAGTAGATCCCACCCACCTACCCAAACTGAGTAATAGCAAATTCTCGGGACAGTTAGGAGATGATATTCAGGAAAGCTCTTTGTAAACTGGCTAACAAAAGAAAAAAGAAAACAAAGCCAGTGGCTGCCATGACCCTGCCTGGAGAAAACTCAAGGAGGGGGTGCCAAGCCTCTTCCCTCCTCTTCCTGGCAATAGGGCTGTGAGGAAGGAGACATTTGTGGCCTAACAGCAACGATGACAGCAGGAGGCAGACCCCCCTCCTTGGTTCCCCTTGCTGTTTACCGCCTGTCCCAACTCACCCTCTGATCCCAGTCTGCTCATACATATGAAATAACATCTGTCCTCTTCCCACTTTTTCTTCCCTAGCAACCCCCCCAAAGCTAATCTCTCCAAGAGAAAGGCTAGTCGTTGACATTTAGACACTTGGTACCTCCAACCAGCCTGTCAGGTGCAGAGAGCTTCTCCGTATTGCTTATAAACATCCCTAGGATTGAAATGGCTCTGTCGCCAGGAAACAAAATGTCCCTTTATAAATTCCAATCCCTCTCTGATAGGTGAGGGCTCAGTACACACATCTGTCTACAAGGCAGAGCTTTATGAGATCCTATTTCAAAGATGAGCTTTTCTTGGTTTTTTAATGAGATCAAAATGTTCTGTTACATTTTTTCACCAGAGCTCCTAATCATGCATGAAAGAAACAGGGCAGCTAGGTACTGGCCTGTGCAAAACTCTCCGAGGACAGGATGTGTTTGCTGTTGCTGACGGAGAATTCGAACCGGGAGGAGACTCCCAGCCTGGTGAGCCAGGTCAATGCACAGGACTTCTGGAAGTCCAATGGAGCAAACAGGGCTGAACAGCCGCAATGCCACTGTCTCCTAGAATACTGTTTCTCACACTGGGGCTTACGAGTCCTCAAACTCTTACCCAGCACAGTCACTCTCCATCTTCCCCACCCCTAGCCCCTGGCACCTACCAATCTTGTTTTTTTTTTTTTTTTTTTAAAGATTTTATTTATTTATTTGACACAGAGAGATCACAAGTAGGCAGAGAGGCAGGCAGAGAGAGAGAGGGAAGCAGGCTCCCTCTGAGCAGAGACCCCGATATGGGGCTCGATCCCAGGACCCTGAGATCATGACCTGAGCCAAAGGCAGAGGCTTTAACCACTGAGCCACTCAGGCGCCCCCCACCAGTCTGCTTTGTATGTGTGTGTTGATTTACCTATTCCTGACCTCTCATATAAATGGAATTATACAAATGGTGGCCTTCTGTGGTTTTGTGTTTTTGTTTTTTGTTTTTTTTTTTTTATCTAAGCAATCTCTACATCCAGCGTGAGGCTTTAAGTCATGACCCTGAGATCAAGGGCCTCATGCTCTACCAACTGAGCCAGCCAGGAGCCCCTAATAGGCAGTTTTTGTATCTGGCTTCTCTCTCTCTCTCTTTTTTTTTAAAGATTTTATTTATTTGAGAGAGAGAGAGAGAAAGTGAGAGAGAGCATGAGTGGAGAGAAGGTCAGAGGGAGAAGCAGACTCCCTGCGGAGCTAGAAGCCCAATGAGGGACTTGATCCCAGAACTCCAGGATCATGACCTGGGCCAAAGGCAGTTGCTTAACCAACTGAGCCACTCAGGTGCCCTGTATCTGGCTTCTCTTAATCAGCATAGTGTTTTTGAGATTCTTCCGTGCGGTAGCACATATCAGTACTTAATTCCTTTTTATGGCCCAGTAACGTTCCATTGTATGGATATACCACATTTTATTTACCCATTCATTACTGGGACATTTGGGAGGTTTCCACTTTCTGGCTATTGTGAATAATGCTGCTATGACCATTCGTGTCCAAGTTCTGGTGTGAACAAACATCTGTTTTCAGTTCTCTTGGAAATACACTTAGGAGTGGACTCGCTCGGTCCTATATGGTAACTCTATGTTTGACTTCTCGAGAACGGCCCAACCGCCTCCCACAGTGGCTGCACCGTTTTCCATTCCCACAGCACTAAGGTTTCAGTGACTCCGCATCCTCGCCAACACTTGCTTGTTCTCTGTCTTTGCAGCCGCACGAGCCGACTACGTTATCTCTTAGACATACCCAGCCCAGCGCTACTCGGGGACAGACCCTCCCTCAGGAGCTCCCCACAGCTGATCGTGCACTCCCGGTCCCAGCCCGGGACTGGGCTTCAGTGACACTGATGGCTGGTCACCGACTCTAATGGGAGCATTTATACCCTGGAAATCAGCAAACACGATAAACCAGGGTTTCCCTAAACCTCTGAAGAGCAAGTGGTTAAACATTGACCAGCACACCGCTAACAGTATCCGTGTAGCCCTAATGCTGTAGCGTTTTTGCTTTGCTCTTTCCCTCTGCTTGTAAATCCGTCCCTCTGCGTTTGTGTTTTCTAGTTCAGTTAAAATCCTAGCCTTTCCTAAAGCTCCCTTCAAATCTCTTACACAAAGCTATTTCCGAACTTTCAATTGCCTTCATGGACTGATGATTCCAAGTTTACACCTTGAGCCCAGCCCTTACCTTGGAGCTCCTGATCCTAATCTTTGACTGCTTCTGAGGGTACTCCTCAAGCACCTCAGTTCCAACATTTAAAAATAGTTTTCAACTCCTCTCTTCCACTGGTGTTCCACACCATCGTCTACCTGCTATGGCAATACTGGTCTTCAGGGTTTATGGAATAATACTTTCTTTTCCTTAATTTTATCTGCTAACAATTTATACTAGAATGATAATAATGTTTATATTTTTATAAATGTACATTTTAGGAGCACCTGGGTGGCTCAGTCGTTAAGCGTCTGCCTTCAGCTCAGGTCATGATCCCAGTGTCCTGGGATCAAGCCCCGCATCCGGCTCCCAGCTCCACGGGGAGTCTTCTTCTTCCTCTGACCTTCTCCCCTTTCATGCTCTCTCTCACTCTCTCTCTCTTGAATAAATAAATAAAATCTTAAAAAAAAAATAAAAGTACATTTGCTTGATGTGTTATAGAAAGTGCATTTAAAATGTTTGAATATTTAGCTTTACTTATTTCTTTAAAATATTTACTAAATTCCAAATACTTGAAAAAATACAATGACCAGTCTTGGCATTGCCTTTTTCCTCTGATATTGAAACTGCTACATTCAGCCCCTGTTCAAGCCAGGAAGTGTGTTTTCTACCTTCACGATATCTCTTGAATCAGTCCTCCTCTCTCCATCCACGCTGCTATCAATTAAGTCAAAACACAACTATTTCTTGCCCAAAGGAGCCTCCTTACTTGGTCTCCCAGGCTTTGCTCCCTTCGTCCCTCCAAGCCACGGCCAGCGTGACCCGTCCAACTGCAGAACAGAATGTACCACTGCCCCATTGCCCTCAGAGTAAGCACGAGACCCCCTGCAAGGTTCACTCTGCTCCCTGGCCCCTACTTACTTCTACCCTTTCCATCCCTAATCTGACCTTATGCCCTCGCCATAATACTTTGAGATGTTTTCCCGCTTCATCTCCGAGTAATTCAGCTAAAAATACTTACTACAGATAGGGTAGGAGATATAAACATGATCAAGGCGGTTCCAGCATATACAGGCACTGGTACAGTTTTCATTTTGTGGGACAAGAAGGGGAGAGTCTGTTCCGTGCTTCCCTCCTAGCTTCTGGTGATGGCCAACCATCCTGGGATTTCCTTGGTTTGTGGTAGCATAACCCCAGTCTTCACATGCCATTTTCCCTGAGTGTGTGTGTCTGTGTCTGTGTCCAGATTTCCTCTTGAGATAAGGACACCAGTCATATAGGAATAGGCCCTGCTCTAATGACCTCGTCTTGACCACAATCTGCAAAGACCCTATTTCCAAATAAGGTCACATTCAGAGGTGCTGGAGGACATAGAACATAGATGACGACCATAATGTACTCTAAGGTACATACCTCAAGTTTTCTTGTTTTTTTTAGACTTTTGAAGTTTTTTGATTTTTTGTTTTTGAGAGAGGGAGAGTGAGTGGGGGAAGGGGCAGGGGAGAGGGAGAGAGAGGATCTTAAGCAGGCTCCTCACTCCGTGCAGACCCCAATGTGGGGCTTGTTCATTCTTATCTGAGACCATGACATGAGCCGAAATCAAGAGCTGGATGCTTAACCGACTGAGCCACCCAGGCGCCCCTTTACCTCAGATTTTCTATCTGGACAAAGAGAATTGTAGCTCTAGGTCTCATGCTGTAAAATTTGAAAATGACTTTTTGGGCCCCCATCCCCCCAAAAAACAACACCAATAAGCAGAATGATGTTACATCCTATGAGGGAAAATGAAGTGACTATTAGGCATTTCTCAGGGTCCTCGACCTTGGCAAGTTTTACCTTTTTAATCTTCACAACCACCCCAAGTCCTTCACATCAAAGACTGTCTCATCCATTGTCATGTCCCCACCACCCAACTTAGAACGCGGTATTGAAATACTCGGACAATAAATACGTGTTGGGTCAATGAACTGTGGGGTAGATATTATTTACCCCATTTTAAGAATGAAGACGTTAGTTCAGAGATGCTCAGACACGTGCCCCAAAGTCACATGGCTGGTGAGTAAGCAGCAGGTGTGGGGCTCAAGGCCAGACCCACTTGTCTTCAAAGCTCTTATCCTTTCCATTACATTCAAAGCAGTGGTTCTCAAAGTGTGGTCCCAAGACCCAAGAGGCCCAATAAGTTTGCATTAGAAATGCAGATTCTTAGGGCTCTTCAATGACTCGCTGAATCAGAACCTCTAGGGTGCGGCCATCAGTCTGGGCTGTAGGAAGCCCTCCATCAGCGGACACCAGCGCAGTTGGGAGCCCCTGCACGAAACCAGGACGCTGGCCCGGGGAAGTCGAGGTTGGGTGGTGACTGAGAGATTGGCTCAGTCTTTTTTGGTGGGGGGACAGGGGTCACCTATGTACTCGTGGAATTTCCAGAAACGTCGCCTTCCAGGTCCAACCGCTGTTACTATTTTTTTATGCTGAGAAATTACATTACCTCGGTACTTTTAAAAAGGAGGGGGCAGAGAGAGTGCCTGGAGGTAATTACTTAAATCTGGACCCTTCCTTCCCATTTCTTTCCTCTGCTGGAAATGTTGGGACGTCCCCGGGAGAAGCTCTGACAACACACCCCCGAGGACTTTCCACTTGGAAAGGAGAACCGACAGTCCTCTCCAGGATGAGGTGGGCAAGATGCTTTGAAAGTTGCCAGAGGGCTTCCCAGTTGCATGAAGTAAGGATAAAGGTGGAACCGACTAGCTCTGCAGAACGTCATCTACACGCTCATGAAGAAGAGCCCAGAGCAGGAGACGCAGCGGCCAACTGAACAGATAGCGGCTTCCCACCAGGAAACCGAGGAGGCCGTCAGAGAGTCCCCCCTGTTCACGGGACAGAGGACCAGGACTCAGCAACCCTTTGCAAGGATGGCCTGGTTCTCAAAGGAAGTCACTTTTCTTTCTGAGGGTCTTGGTGGCACACAAGGGTGGCAGCCAGATGATGCCAGCCCCGGGGGAGAGTCCCAGTGCCCTGGGAGGTGGAGAAGGCCTGCGTAAGGCCCAAACCAGCGTTCCACCGCCAGGCTCTGCCCGGAGGAGCCGTGAGGCTTTGTGGTGGAAAATGTGCAAACACCTAAAGCTAAAGCAAGGGGAGAGAACAGTGCCACTGACCACCTGTAACGTTTTCCTTTGGGAAACTGTAATACTGTCCACTGTGAGAAAGAGAAGTGAGGCTGGGGGTTGGGTGGGGGGGGGGGGGGTCGGGGAACTGGATGAAAGAACGGGGCCCAAAGCAGAATGCTCAGCTTCAAGCCATTTGCCTGAGTTCACTTTTTCAGATGGCTTCTGCTACAAAGTAGAAAAAGAAAGCCTTCTTTATGCGGTACTAAAATTGGTATCAGGGTTCCTCTGCCCCCTCCCACATCCCCCCACCCACGGCCAGGCACCTGACAGCGCCTGGGGCTCTGGCAGCCACTGCATACAGCAATCTCGAAAGGTTCCCCCAGCACCAGCCTGGGGCTCCATCACTGGGAACTCGTTCACATCAGCACCTCTTGCTTTGCCAAAGCAGAAGTGGCCTGGGTCCAAGAGTGAAATTTGGTGGAAGAAATTAAAGCAGGATGCTGTCCTCCCTAATTTTCAGGAAGGCCTCAGATGATCCTCCTGTTTTTTAGCAGTCGCAGGAGGAATCAGGACAAATCTCCTACTTCTTTATTTTTATACTCACTGATCAGCAAGCCATCTTAGTTTTTTCCCTCCCACTCCGAGACTACTAACCTCAATAATGGTTAACAGATAGGAATTAAACATCATATCCCCTGCTATTTCAATTTGAGACCAAAGGAAATTACCCTGGCTTAAAAAGAAGCTATATTTCATATCTACTTCATATATATATATGACACAAATAATAATCACTGGTCCCATAATAGTCTCCACAGACTTCAGTAATTAAATTAATGAATCAGTGAATCTCTCTGCAATGTCTTTCTCTGATGTTCCTAATCTTTTCCATTCTCATGCCACAGCTTGCCCATTGGTACATTGTTCTGTTGCATCTGCCTGCTAAATAATCTTCTCACGTGTTTTCTTAATGGGCTCTGAGCACTACACGTCCTATAATGTTTTCATCTTTTACCTTGGCCACTAGGGAGCTCAGGGTCAAGTTTCCAGTTCATTTGCTTGTATAGTATTTATATATTCATTTAATTATTCTTTCTGTATTTGTCATTCTAAATTGTATTTTTTCCTGCCATAATATCATCTTTTTTTTTTTTAAGATTTTATTTATTTATTTGACAGAGAGAGAGAGATCACAAGGAGGCAGAGAGGCAGGCAGAGAGAGAGAGGGAAGCAGGCTCCCTGCTGAGCAGAGAGCCCGATGCGGGGCTCGATCCCAGGACCCCGAGATCATGACCTGAGCTGAAGGCAGAGGCTTTAACCCACTGAGCCACCCAGGCGCCCCCATAATATTCATCTTATGTTTAGATTTTACTATTCTGATGGAATATTTCCTGAAAAGTGAAGTCCTTATAGGTGGAGGCACTATTAATTACTTAATTAAAATAAGACCATTCATGGTTTGATTGCCTTCCTCTCTTACCTCATGTCTCATCATGTTCTCCTCCCCTCCTTTTCTGCTCCTCACAATACACTGGCCTTCTTTTAGTCCTTTGTACTCACTTCAGGGCCTTTGCTTGTGTTGATTCCTACCCTTCATGACTTATTATTCCTGGACATCCTTCACACCCCAGCTGGGTTATGGCTACCCCAAGAGTTCCCTGAACTTCCTTCTCAAGTCAAATCCCCTAATATGTATGTATGCATATATATATACATGTATATATGTATATATATATATATCCTACTAGACTACAAATGTCTGACACATAATGGGTCTGTGATAGTTTGTTGAATGAATGAATGGGTGAATGAATGAGTGAATGAATGAGTTCATACATACAGATACACTGGTGTCTCTGGTCCAGCTTTTTCCCTATTCTCCAAAACACCTATCTAAGCATTCACTACTCTAAAGAAAAAATTTCTCCAGTGTATTCATAATCAAGTTCCATCCTTCTCCCTAACACTCTCTACTCTATAAGGTCCTCCAAGACTTGCCTCAATCCACCTTCCCATTCCCTTTCCTTCCTCTTCCATGAAAGCCACATTGGACAAACTGAAATTCCCCCATATGTAGCCATGCACATTCCCATCTCCTGGGCTAGAATGTTCTCCCCAGTGACCTGTCCAGCATCTACTCTACACTGGAAGGAGGCTAAACTTAGGATGCTACCCTAGGCGCTCAGAGGCCACGTCCCCCAAAGCCTTCTCTGCTTTCCGCAGTTTCCCTCTTACAGTCTCTTATAGTGCAAACCCAAAGCCTTTTGTTTAGATTCACTTTTATCTCTTATGTAAATGCATTATATTTATGACAGATTCCCTTTCCTGTAGGGAAATGAAATGAAGGACTGTAGACTCCTTCAAGGCCAGCATTGAGCCAGTCCATTCCAAATTCCCAGCTGCAAGCACAGTGTCTGGCATACTACGAGAGGCCCAAATGATCATTGTATTGATACATAGTAATAATAACAACATGGAGATGGAGGAACATCAAATTTAGGAAACTAGTCCAACAGCAAAAGGAATGGATGATTTCATGACAGGCTGCGATGTGGTGGTTTTAAAATATGCCCACATATTCTTGGATGTTCCTCCCTCCAAGAGGAAGAGAGAGCCTAATCCTCCCCACCCCCATGGCCAGAGTGTGGGCTGGACTCAGCCAGCAACTTGCTTCTAATGAACAGAAAGAACATGGCGAGAGTGATGGCGTGTTGCTCTTGAGATTAGGTCATAAAAGGGGCTGCGGCTTCCTCCTTGCTCTCCAGCTCTGGAGGGAGCTGGCTGCCATGTCCCGAGGGCACTCCGGCAGCTCCAGAGAGAGATCCAGGTGTGAGGACGTCATTCCTGCTGGTAGCCACGTGAGTGGATCATGTTGGGAGTGGGTCCAAGCAAGCTCTGAAGACTGCAGGGCCAGGTGACCTCTCAACCGTACCCTCACCAGAGACTCTGCGTCAGACTCAGCCAGGCCTAAATGCCTGACTCACCGGCACTGAGATCATGAATGTTTGGTTTTTCAAACCACTGAGTTTTAGGGCAGTTTGTTACAAAGCAGTAGATAATAGATAAGAATAGATAACATATGTGCTTATCCACTCAGAAAAAGATGATAGTTTTTAATTCCTGTTGGACCAGAGGAGATCTCTGTCTCATTGAGAGCTGATTTTACAAGGTTAATAACCCTGGTGTTAAAATAATCATACTCTGTTCTCTCCGCCTGGTAGGAGACCCGCCTACACCTTCAGTTCTTATCTAAATGTTACCACTTCTCTAGGGGCCCCCAGGTGGCTCAGTTGGTTAAGCATCCAACTCCAGATTTTGGCAGGTCATGATCTCAGGGTGGTGGGATAGGACTCCCCACTGAATGGGAAGTCTGCTTGAGATTCTTTCTCTCCCTCTCCCTTGGCGCCACCCCCCGCCCCGCTCATGCGTGTGCTAAAATAAATAAATAAATCTTCAAATAAATAAATAAATGAATGTTATCTCTTCCCTAAATCCCTGCTTGACTTTCTCACATCTTTTGAGAAGCTCTCTTAACCACCCACCCCAGCCCATACTGAAATAACTTTTCTCTGTTCATTTGCAATGTGGCTTCTGATGACCATAATCACTTTGGCTTACTGAGTACTTACTACGTGTTGGTGTCGTGGTTGAATAGCATCTCTCTAAAGTTCATGTCCACTCAGAGCCTCAGAAGATATAACCTTATTTGGAAATTGGGGGATGGACCCTAAGTTCAGTGGCTGATGTCCTTATAAGAAGGCCATGTGAAGACACAGAGACACATGAGGAGAAGGCCATGTGACAAGAGAGCATGGATTGAGGTGATGCAGCTACCAATCCAGGACTGCCAAGGATTGCCAGCGACCACTAGAAGCTAGGAAGAGAAAGGAAGATTCCTCCCTGGAGCCATCAGAGAGAGCATGGCACCATGACACCTTGAACTTGAACTTCTTGCCTCCAGAACTGGGAGAGAATAGATTTCTGTTGCTTTAGGACACCTGGCCCTAGCAAACAAATACAACGAGTCATCCTGTGCACATCTTATTTCTCATTTCTACGTTCACAAAAATGCTTCAAATTAAATATGATTAGCTCCTTTGATAAATGAGTCTGACAGCCGGTGAAGCTGCACCGAGGGTACAAAGTCAGTCTCCAGAGGCTGTGCTTTGCCCGCTGCTCCTCCCTCTCTGGCCTCATTCTATCATGCACCGATCTCTGTTTGTAACTGCTTCTTCCTGGAAAGGCCATAAGTGCCTCAGGGTCGGCTGTCCTACAATGCCCTACAACTCTCCCATGGTCTCTTTCAGTCTATGATGTTCAAAAAATACTTGGTGGGTAAATTATTTCAAATTTCAGAGGATTAAAAATATAAGAGAAAAAAAATAAGTATCTGTCGGAGAAAACTTGACAATGGCCCATGATTTCTAGAGGAAATCTATCGTTAACGTTTTCAAACTGTGAGTACTCCTATGACCGCTGTTCTCTGGCAGCAGGTACCAATACAAACAGTATCTGTCACTGTTGGAACGAGTGTTGGAAACAGCAGGACCATCAGGACCATCAGGTGACCCATTATGTTGCTTCACAGTTACAAAGTTTAAAAAAGAATACTTTTTACCCCAATTGTAGGTCCGCTCTATAAAGAGTGAGCCTCTCATTACCTGGGGTAAAAAGCATTTTTTTTTTAAACATTGGTAATTGTTAAGCAATAAACCTCACTTGAGGGTAAGCCCTCACTCTGCTGTATTAGGGAGCTGGTGAGGATGCTTCGTCTGGGTGGCCACTGGGATCCGCCCTGACACCAGCTTTTAGTGAGGCCACAATTTTATATCTAAACGACACTCCCCAGAGAGAACCAACCTGTTGATCTCCTTGGTCCTCAGTTTCTGCAAGTATAAAATAGAGATTTTAATGGCGATAGCAATCATAATCGGAAACAAAAGCCTGGTGATTTTTAAGTTATCTAAAACTCAAGAGGATCTCATCTTTCAGAGAAGCTCCTGGCAATCTGTGGCATATTCCCCGTGGTATCCCCTTTATCTGCTCATCCTCATTCACGTCCATTCCCTTTGTTTGCTCATCATCTGACTAAAATGATAATTACATCAAAGACAATAAAGCACACTGGCCACGATCACACAGTCTTCTGAAAAGTTACCCGAATCTATCTCCATCCGAGAAAAACGAGCTGGTGAATATAAAAATCAGGAGTCGTCTTTTGGATAATCCAGGACTAAAAACTCTATGTATTCTTTTAAAAATATGCCTTATCCCTCCCCCCACGTAGTCCTTTGTTTCCTTCTGACTTCCTGCTACCTTGTTTCTTACTCTGTATTTGGTCCCGGCCCTTTCCTTTCTTGTAGGGATGATTTTATAGAGCTTGATATTTGCAAAGGGAAGCTCTAGCCCTCATCTTTTTTAAAAAAATGTTTTACAAGGAAAATAAGTTGAGCCATTAATTCAAAATTTATGTAGCATCTAGCCCATGTTTAGCACAGGGCTTGGCGCACCTGACTTTTCTGAAGAGTTGTCCTGAGCCAGCACCACCTTATGAGAATCTAAACCAAGTCAGATAAATGGATATACTTGATGCTTCCTTTTATCTTTTCTCTTGGTGGCTTACTAGCCACTCTTTTATCTTCACGTGATTGAGGTTGGAGGGCAAAGTAATCAATTTCAAGCAGAAAATTAGTCAACTTCAGTTTCTTTTCTAATTGAAAAACAGCTTCCTTGACTGCTGTGCATGGGGTAAGAAGAGGGGTGCTCCAATTAGCACACGGGCTTATTACATTAAAGTCCAATTATTAATACTGGGTTTTGCATTTTATTGTATCATTAGCACAATTCCGATTTAGAAAATCACGTCCTAGGCCTGTGAGAGTCATTTTATTTATTTTTTTCACTTTGCATGGTTCTGTGGGTCTTTTAAAAAATGCTTTTAATAACACGTGTCAAATCAAAGGAGAAGAACGGGTGATAACCTCACATTAGGGTTCTCAGACTTAAAAAGATTTTGAAAAGCGCAGAGCTAAGAAGTATGAAAAATATATTTTCTTTCGGCAGCTGTCAAGCACTAACTATAATTATCTGTTCTGTGCTTTATCTGGTATGACATAGAAGGAGAGCTTAGGAAGAAATGTGACAAACGGCACAGTTTTTATCACTTTACTAGAGGAATGATACAGACTGAGGAAGAGCTCTGAGTGGGACCAAATTATTTTCTGAAAATCTGGCAAAATTAGCCATCAGGCCCGTCTGCCCTGACTGGGAAAAGCTGGCAGCCTGATAGAGCCGACAGCCTCTGCAGCCTGGTCCGCCGGGTCTCCGTGATTCCCCGGGGAGAACAGAGCGGCGGCAGCCCTCCCAAACAACGCCTCCCTCCTCCATCTGACTGCAGATGGAGAAGGCTAATGCTGTCTTTAAAAACCCATGCTCCCAGCCTGACACACCTCTATCAAAATGCCAAACCCTTGGACTCGTTGACCTCCTACTTTTAAGAATTGATCTGACAGGCAGACTCAGACAAGTATGCCTCAATACCCATAGGAGGATGTTCAAGGACGCACTGTTGCCACATAAATGACTGGAATCGACCCAGTCACCAAATGTCTGCTTTAGTAAATCACGGCACACGCTTGTCATGAACCGCCATGGAGTTGTTAAAAATAAAGGTGCGGATCTATGATAGGGAAAACAGTGAAATACAGACAGGACAAGTATTCTGACCCGATGTGTGTAGAAGGCGAAAAGAACAGACAGATGTGCTTGTAGAGGCGTAAGATATTTCAAGAAGAATATCGAAGCAGGAGCTGACGGAGGTTAGCCTTTGGGGACTTGCGGGGGGGGGGGGCGGGGAGGAGAAACTTTTTCTTCTAGGCTTCTACCCTTCGCACAATTGGGGCTGATATGCAGAAAACAGCACGGTGGGGAAGAGTCCAGCTGCCTGAGTTCCTGCGCTCTTCCCAGCCAAGAAACCTCTGGCAGGCTAATCTCTCCGTGGCAGGCACTGGGAATGTAGAAATGATCCAAACGTACAAGAATAGCAGTCCTCGCTGAGTTTACATTCTAGTCAGAAAATATGGGCAATTAAAAAAAAAAAAACATGTGTGCGCGCACAGATGTATGCATGTAAATTGTATGCCAGAGGGCCAAGGGGGCTGTGGGAGAGAGTGGAGCAGGGGAGAGGAGAGGGATGGGGTAGAATGGAGGTGGGGTACCTACGTCACAGAGCTCTTACAAGGACCAAACGGGTTCCTGCCTCTAGGTCACTTGGGGCACTATTATTATGAGCACATATTACCTTATGATGTAAAAATAAATAACAATTTTTAAACAAACAATGCCCCCCGGGGACTTTTGCTTAAGATCTCATATCTTCTTTTTATAGTTTTGAAACTTCAAAATGGAGATATAGATTTCTCATTTTGCAAGTGTGAAATGATGTTGCCCAGCCACCCTGGCCTTCCCTCTGTCTCCTAGGCACAGACTCTTTCCTGCCTGTGAGCTTGTCCACCTCTCCTCACCAGACAGACCTCTCCACCAGAGCCTTCATTCAGCTCGCCGCATAAACCTTCTCCCCAGAGAGGCCAGCACTCGCCTTCCCAACCTACCATCTAGGGTAGATCTATGATCTATGATTAGGTCTCCTTGTTATATCTTTTGCTTTTCTTTCATATCATTTAGCCAAATTTGTAAGTCGATCGTATTGGTTATTTGGGAGTATCAAGACTGCTCTCCAAGCCCAGGTCCTCCCCAGGGCCATTTACTCGGGGAAACGTGAAAGAGAGGAGAGGGGGATCTGGAGGCAGTGTGGCCAAGAGCAGGGTTTTCACTCCCAGCTGGTGGAGGGAGAAGAAGCCAAGAAGCAATTTAGAACAAGATTGGTGTATAGGGATTTGTTTGTATTGTTTGCCATAGAAGGATTAAGAGTCTGTCTCTCAGTTGCAGTAATAGCTTCGAGAAACACTCTGAGGTCTCTTGGGAGCTCTAGGTTGGGTCCTTCCTGAAACAGGAGGGGTCCTTCAGCTATGGGCCAAGCAAAAAAAAGGGGTGTGTGTGTGTGTGTCTGTGTGTCTGTGTGTGTTGTCTACCAATTTGTCAAGTTTGAAAGGACTGACAGTATTGCCAGAGATATGAGAAAAGGTGAGGACATGCAAAGTTCATGGAAAGTAAAATGGGTGCAATTTCCCCAAAAGAGAAATTGGATAATAGAGAGCAATATAAAATATATGTGCTCTTTGATCAAGGAATCTCCATTTATGGAATATAGCTTAAGGAGTTCACAGGATAACAATCCAGCAAATGTTTACAAATATACATGCAAAAACATTCATTTCAGTATTGTTGATAGAAATAGGATTTAGAAACCATCTCGATTGGTTGGTTAAATAGATTATATGATGTACATGCTACAGAACTCTATGTAGCCTTAAAAATGATGAAGTTAGACCTATATTTATTAACAGAGATGTCTCTTGCAAATTCTTGCATGAAAAAAAAGGTCACAACACAGCATGTGTTATACGATCCCATTTGTGGATAATTATATATTTATAGCTCTACATTTAAGCGTAGAAGCATAGAAAGTTTACAAGTATAGGTGTGCCTGGATGGCTCAGTGGGTTAAAGCCTCTGCCTTCGGCTCGGGTCCTGGTCTCAGGGTCCTGGGATCGAGCCCCGCATCGGGCTCTCTGCTCAGCAGGGAGCCTGCTTCCTCCTCCCTCTGCCTGTCTCGCTGCCTACTTGTGATCTTTTCTCTCTGTCAGATAAATAAATAAAGTCTTAAAAAAAAAAAGTCTACAAGTATAGAAAGAAGTCTGGAAATATGCAACGAAGTGTTAATAGTGATGTTAGCCAGTTACAAAATTTTGGGTAAGTTTTGCATCCTTGTTTGCATTCTATACTTCCTGATATTTTAGAATAAGAACGTACCATTGTTACAGAAATAATAAAGCTATTTAAAAATAGTATTCAATAGGCCAAAAGGGAATAAGGCAATCTGGAGTTCAGTTCCATTCCTCAGTTTTTAAAAAGCACATTTATTAAGCACTGACTCTACGCTATGCATTTTGCAAAACACCATAAGCATTATTTTGCTTAATCCTCCCACCAATCCATAAAACATATAAATTATCCCCATTTTCCAAATGAAAAAATAGAGAAAAATACAGGCGAGTATCTTGCCCAAGACGATGCAGTCGAAACAGTCGCTAGGATTAAACCACAGGCGACGAACTTGTACAGTTGTCACCACCAACACCGACCATAGAATCATCATGCGAGCCACATACAAGCTTTTAAAATTACCAGTAGGCACATTTGAAAAAGTATAGAGATGCAGGTGAAAATAAACTTCTCAGGTGAAATTAATTTTAACACTACGTTTCAACATGCCATCAGCGTGCAATATTATTGAGATATTTTGCATTCATTTTTTCTGTACTAACTCTTCCAAAATCCAGTATGAGTGTTACACTTCACCACATAACTCAATTCAGAGGCTAAATTTTAATCAAAAATACAGGAACTCTATTTAGATTTCATAAAATTTCTGGTTAAGAAAGTAGATGGGGACCCCTGGGTGGCTCAGTCAGTTAAGCAACCAACTCCGGATTTCGGCTTAGGCCATGATCTCAGGGTGGTGAGAATAAGCCACAAGAGCTCCACTCTCAATGGGGAATCTGCCTTTTTCCCTCCCCCTCTATTCCTCTCTCCCTCCCTCTCTGCTCCTCTCTCCCTCTCCCTCTGCCCCTCTCCCCACTTGCACATTCTCTCTCTAAAATAGATAAATTAAAAATAAATAAATAAATAAATAAAATAAAATAGATAAATAAACCAAAAAAAAAAAAAGTAGATGCACATACCCAAGTAGTTCCAAACACAGCTAACAATTTTTTAATGACTGAGTTGAGTGTGCGTTTTAACTTTTAATTAAAATTAAAGAAAATTAAAAATCCATTTTCTCAGGGCACCTGGGTGGCTCAGTTGGTTAAGTGTCTGCCCTCGGCTCAGGTCATGATCCCAGGGTCCTGGGATGGAGCCCTGTATCGGGCTCCCGGCTCAATGGGGAGTCTGCTTCTCCCTCTCATTCTCTCTCCGTGTTCTCTCTCTCTCTCAAATAAATAAAAATCTTTTTTAAAAATATCCACTTCCTCAGCTGTACTGGCTGCATTTTCATTGGTTGGTCGCCACACAAGGCTGGTGGCTACTGTATCCAGATAGCACAACTCCAGACCCTTAACGGCTATGCTCTCTTCCTTCTCTTTGCCAAATTTTACTAGCTTTGTCCTCAGAATATCTTTCACATCTACTCTTTTCCCCTTTCCAACACTTTTACCCCTGTTAAATTCTTATTAATTCTTTACTACTATAAGACCATGCTAATTATAGTTCTACTGAAAATCTGGAACAGCTAACATTTATTGAGTACTTACTATGCACCAGGAAGTATTCTAAGCACTTCACTCACTCAAGCGTCATAATATTATAATCAATTAAGTGGACTTTTTTAATATTCCCATGGCAATGATGAAGAAGCTGAGGTGTGAGGAGATTAAATAACTTCCCCATGGTCATGCCATTAACTGAGTGAAGGAGCTGGAAATTGAACCCACCCCACCCAGTATATCCAGACCCCACACTCTGTACCACTACTCTGCCTCCCTCTCACAAAAACATACATAAAACTGATAATTCGAATGCTAGGAGTATAGGTGATTTTTACTCTCTTCTTCTTATTTATCTAGTTTCCCCCAAGCTTTCTACAAATGAAATGTGTCACTTTTACAATTTTTAAAGTTTTTTTTTCTTTTTTTAAGATTTTTATTTATTTATTTGAGAGAGAGCGCACACATAAGCAGGGAGAGGAGCAGAAGGGGAGGGAGAAGCAGACTCCCCACCCCACTGAGCGCAGAGCCTGACATGGCACTCAAGCCCAACAACCCCAAGATCATGACCTGAGCCAAAGTCAGATGCCCCACTGACTGAGCCACCCAGGTGCCCCTAAAGTTTTTCTTTTAAAGTAAGGCAGATTGGGGTGCTTGAGTAGCTCAGTCAGTTGAGCAACTGACTTTTGATTTTGGCTCAGGTTGTGATCTCGGAGTTGTGAGATGGAGCCCTGCAATGGGCTCCGCACTCGGCGTGAAGTCTGCTTGAGATTCTCTCCCTCTCTTTCTGCCCCAGTCCCCACTCTCTCTCCTCTCTCTCGAATAAATAAATAAAATCCTTTTAAAAATAAAATAAAGGTAGATAATGATCAGTCTGGCTCAGTTTTAGTATACTCCTACCTTGAGATGGGAGGATAGACAAAATGACTTCCCAAAAGCCTTCAGATCTCAAATATCTATTACTCATCAGACCTCTCTGATAGTAACCAAAACCAGTACATCTCGCAACCCAGAAGAGTACTTAGTGAGGGGCACCTGGGTGGCTCAGGTGGTTAAGCATCTGCCTTCAGATCAAGTCATGATCTCAGGGTCCTGGGATTGAGTCCCGCAGCAGGCTCCCTCTGCTCCTCTCGCCTGCCTGTGCTCTCTCTCTCTCTAATAAATAAATAAAAGCTTTGAAAAAAAAAAAAGAGTACTTTGTGACAAAAGACTTTCAATTTCCCCCCTCCACCAAATACAGACAAATTAATGTTTTAAATGTCCACGCTTGGTGACTCCCAACCAAAAAGTCACTTCAAAACTTTTTTTTTTAAGTTTTTAAATTTTTATTTAAGTAAGCTTTACACCCAATGTGGGGCTCAAACTCATGACCTCAAGATCAAGAATCGCACGCCCTCTGACTGAGCAGCCAGGTGCCCCAAGAGTCACTTTGTTTTTAAATTTTTTTTAAAGATGCATTTATTTATTTTAGAGAGAGACCGAGAGAGCAGGAGGAGGGAGAGAATCTCAAGCAGACTCCCCACTGAGTGTGGATCTGGAGGTGGGGGGCTTGATCCCCCAACTCTGATATCAGGACCAAGCAGAAACCAAGAGCCAGAAGCTCAGCCAACTGAGCCACCCAGGTGCCCCCCCAGGAGTCACGTTAAATCTTAGACTTTTGGTGAAATATTTCCTGAAAGCTCAGGGGTCCTGAACGTTTTCTAGATCTACTCATTTCCCTGTCGAATGCAAACCTTGAGTAATGAGTTAGAAGCAAATACAGAGTATTTGTACTCTGTATTGCACTGTAGTGCTCGCTTCGGCAGCACATATACTAAAATGAGTTAGAAGCAAATACAGGAGGAAACATAAAAGGCCCAGAGCTATGATCATGCAGTTAAGTATCATGCAGGATCTTAGGACTCTCTCCCTCCCGGTAGAGGGGCTGACCCAGGGGGGTCAGAGCCGTGAAAGCCATCACTCTGCTCCTAAAGCTGTTCTTTCTGCATCTCCCACACCCACTCGAAAACCCTGACCTTGGCTTGCCCCTCTCCTTCACCCTACTCTTAAAGTCAGTTGCCAAACTCTGTAACCTCTACCTTGGGCATATTTTTCATATCTACACCTTTCCATGTGTCTCACTGCCACCGGTACTTCTGCTGGCCTCCTCCTTGACTGGCCTCCTTGCCCCCATCTCCCTCTCTCACCTTCTGGCCTTCCTCAACTGTATTTACTTTTCATTCATGTTAATCCACTCTGAGCAGGCCGCTCGGTCTGCCAGAAATCCTTCAGGGATTCTCCACTTCAGATTTCTAACTTTCCAGCCTTGATTTCTATTGTCCCCCACACCTACTCCGCATTCCAACCTTATCTCCCACTGTACTCACACGTACTTCACATTTCAGCCTCCTGGTCTACGTGCGATTCCCAGGACCCCTCGCTTTTTCCTCGTGGACCTTTCTGCAGGCTCCCCCCTCTATCTAATCCATCCCTGCCCATTGCAGTCCTACTGATTATTTCAGAACTAGGTCAAGTGCCGACTGTTCAAATATGTTTTCTTCTTCTCCAGTATGGCCACTCCTGCATTGCTTACCATATGTTAACCCTGCGTTATCATTTATATATCCTTATTTGTGTACTTAAGTTTTCTGCCTACCAGTATTTCTTAAGCACTTGTGAAAGCACTGGGCACTTTGCATGTGTTATCTAACTTAATTTAATCCTCACAACAGCCTTGTGAGAGTAAGAATAACAATGAGTATTACCATTCCCATTTTACAGATCAGGAAACTGAGGCTGCAAGAAGTCAATTAACTTGTTCGATGTAGCATCCTTACTAAGTGGCAGAGTCATCACTCACTCATCCAATTTTATTGCCAAATTCCAAAGCCCTGTGGACTTTTCAGTACAGACTGGGAAGTCCCTTTGGGGGCAATTAGCACCAGAGCCTCAGGATAAGGCAGATCTGTTAAAGAAGGTTTTCTGCTCCTCTCTCATTTGATGTATATTCATTGTGCTATAGGAAATGCTCCTTTGGCTCTCAGTAAGCACTTGGCCCAGGCTAGCACAGGGCTAAAGAAATGATTCATGAAAACAAATACCATACAGGATGCTTAGGTCTGCTGGTGACCTTATTGTAAAACTGTGTAAGCAAAGCACGCCACACCCCAGCACAGGTTTAGCAATCTAGAACTCCCCGTTCTCTGCCACCTCAGTTTAGGTCTCCTGCTAAATCTGTTTCCTGATTAGATCTGGAGGGGTTCCTCAGATTTCAGAAATGAGGCTGGAACAGCATTGTTGTCACATCAGGGTGGCCTGAAAAGAGTCCCTGCCAGGAATATCCAACATGGACTCACAAGAAATTCATATGAAGATTAAGAACAGAGAAGGGTTAGTAAACCCTGAATTGATTTTTTACCATTTAGGGTTGGAAGCCCCCAAACTTGTTGAGTCAGTTCACATTGCCAAATGAAGACTATTGTTAACAATGGGTTTATTCTCTTCCTTATTATTTGGAGTCAAGAGTGTCCAGCAGCCACTTTTTTGCTCAAGGAGAGTCTAAACAGGACTTGCAGGGAGGCCTGAGTGGCTCAGTCGCTTAAGTGTTTGCCTTCAGCTCAGGTCATGATCCCAGGGTCCTGGGATCAAGTCCCACATCGGGTTCCTTGCTCGGTGGGGAGCCTGCTTCTCCCTCTGCCTGCTGCCCTTGCTTGTGTTCTCTCTCTCTCTCTCTCTCTCTGACAAATAAAATCTTAAGAAAAAATAAATAAACAGGATTTGCTGATTCCTGTGGCCAATGAGCATGACTCATAAGCCACTTTGACTCTGGCATGGGGTACGAATCAAATGGTAAGGAAGCTGAACAGGAAAGGGGGTTAGGTAACTCTAATTTACGTTTGATTTTCATGGTTTTGGGGGTTTTGGGGGGTTATTTTCTCTTTCAATACTCAAAACAATCCTTTTTGAGGTAGGTGTTATTGAAACACCCATTGTACAGATCCAAAAACTGTGTGGTAAATAACAGGCACGGACTAGGACCCTGGTTTGTTGAGTTGCACAGATTTCCACTGCCCCGAGCTCGGGCTCTGCAGTAAGACCTTTTGCTTAGGCAAATGTCAGCCATTTAAAAAGGACTAAATGTAAAATTGTGCCCAAGTTAGAGTTCTCAAGCATCAGTATTCTTCCTTCCCTCCAAACCAAGATGATACAAAGTGTTTAATTTCTTATGTCTCACATGTTCCAGAGTTGACAAGATCTCAACAAGAAGCAGTAGTGGAACTCTAAGATTCTTACCTGCCACTCAGGAGACTCCCATGGTGGACTCTTAGGCACGGGCTCTTGCTTGAGCTAGATATCTCAGTTGGTGAGGCCACACACCACCAAGGCCCATAAGCCACAGTCACTGAGAAGAGCACCCTGTTCCTAGCCATCTTTAAAACAGGTCATAAAGGGGCGCCAGGAAGGCTCAGTTGGTTAAGCATCTGATTTCGGCTCAGGTCATGATCTCAAGGTCCTGGGATTGAGCCCACAGGGGCAGGCTCCCTGCTCAGCCCTGAGTTTGCTTCTCCATTTCCCCCTGCCCTTCCCCCTCGCTCATTTGCATTCTCTCTTGCTCTCTCTCTCAAATAAATGAATAAAATCTTAAAAAAAAACAAAAACAAAAACAAAAAACCAGTTCATAAAGTGGCTGAGTGAAAATGTAGACAGTCCAGGGAAGGTCATCACCGGAACTGGTAAAAAGTTATCAAAAGTGCCACTGACTGAAATCACTTGTGTCCTATTCATGAATGAAGTAAAACAATTCTCTCTCCTCTCCCCACCTTTCACTTCTTCGTGATCTGTTATGTTGTAGACAGTCTAAAGGATAGAGCACCCTCATAATAATATATTTCCATATAAGAGGGGGTTGCTGAACACGGACAACTTATCAAAAGGTATTTCAATCTCTTAAAACCCTAGTCAAGTGTGACATTGGATTTTCTTTTTACAGGGCTAGACTCTTGGTGTATTATGAAATCTTCCACATCTCACAGAGATAACACAACTACTCTCATTTTACCTTCCCCAGCGCAGTTCTTGTTGCTGTCTCTGCCATATGGTTAAAAAACCTTACCCAGAGGACAACCAAATAATGATATTTCAACCTTATAGAAACTCCTGAGTTTTGTTACTTCTTAATACCTTTGTGTATTCCTCCAAAAAGAATGCTCAAAGAATTTTCCAGGGGGAGACATTCACCGCCTATCGTCTGAATTGTGTTGGCAACCTTTTAGAAACACCTTGAAAAAGACTCGTGACATAGGTCAGCAGAAGTCCAGAGAAGGAAAGTAGACATTGGCGGAAAGCGAGATATTACAGCCTCAAAGTCTGGTCAGAGGGGGTCGTGGGCTGTCAGGTACACTAAACAAAGCACACCCGGGGAGGCGAAGCACTTAGCAGCGGGCAAGGTAACTAACTGGATGTTTAACAAGGAGGGGGAGAGAGAGGTGATGGGTTCCTTCAGTCCCCCTGACACATCTCCCACCTTCACACTTTATTTGAAACCATGATAAAACCACAAGGATTCCCACTTTGTTCCCTTACTTTCCTCTGGCCTGCCTAACTCCTTTCTTACCCCGCTCTTCCCTCTCACTTTCCAATTTGCCCAGGGACCCAGGTCCCTCCTGGGCTCCTCGGAGCTGGGACCTTCTCCTCTGAGCTCAGCAGCCCAAGCTGTGAGGATGATCTATTTCATGAGTCCTTCAGTGGGCTGGCCTCTCCATGACGCCAGTCTGCTCCTCTTCCCGCTCCCCCCTCCCCACGCCTCATCCCCAAAGAAACCTAAACTCTGTGGCCTCTGCAACTGTCTGTGCCTGGGTCCCCAAGGTCTCCGCCACGATCCAAGATTTGTCTGACCAAAGTGGGGTCGGGTCGGGGAGGGCAGTACCTCTTTACAGGCGTGAAGCTCCGGTCCCGCTCCCTGGGTCACCTGGAAGGCGGTCCCAACCCAGAGCAGCAGCCGCAGAAGCCGGAGTGTGCGCCGCTCTGTTCTTCCCCTGCCTCCGGCAGAGGGATGGAGGCTGCGCCCCGGCTCAGCCATAGCGTCGTCCTGAGCGAGCGGCAGCAGCGGCTCAGGTGCTGCGGCTGCTGCTACTGCTGGCAGAAGGCGGAAAAAAAGGGGAGGGAGGTTCACAGGGGGAGGATGCAAGGGGCTGGGCTCGCTTCAGTCACCTCCCTGCGGCTACGCCGAGGCCGCCCATCCTTCCTCCTCCCTCCTTCCTCTTCTCCTCCTACCCACGTCGCCTTGGCAACCGCCTCCTCTTTCCCTCCGCGCGGGTGGGTCAGGGACCACGCGCTCCTCTGCCGCTCACCTGCCGGTCGCCATGGCAGCCGCCGCCGCTGGCGCGCGCTGCGTGCGAGCGCACGCGCCCGGGGTCTGCAACCGGCCCAACAGGCGGGCACCGGGGTTGTGTAAAGAACGCAGTAGAAACATCCTCCAGGCTAACGCCACCAAATTCATGTTTTCCATTGCTCTTTCGGCTCGTGGGCCATTTATGAGCGTCTCTAATTTTGCAGACGTGGCGGTGGTCAATACTTATTTAGCACCTCCTTTGTGTGCAGCGACAGAAGGAAGATTGAGACGCAGTCTCACCTCCAGAAGTTCCAACCCAGAAGAGTGGCCCCGGTAGATGTTACTTACTGCAACAGCCGCTTCTGGAGATCTTACTTCCATTCTGCCAAATGCACCCGTGCCTTTACAACCAGCTCTATGAGAAGCCTTAGAACTGGCATAGTTAAACCGAGTTTAAGCAAGGAGCGTTTGCGTGAGCCTGAAAATTTCCAAGCACGACACCTGGGCTCTTCCGTTTCTTAACATCCTCATTCTCTCGTTGCTTTGAAAAATTCTTTGGTTACATGCGAGGGAGAAGGAAATTCCTGGGTCATCTTTTAGGACTTCTTTACTTAACTGAAGTCTTTAGCAGAAGTCCTGCACGCAGGGAAGCCGACGTTTTTCAACTAAGGCTCCCAAGTGCAAATGCAGGGCTCCCCGGTACGCTGGGCGGCGCTTTCCCCTCTGCGTTCCCCGGAGCTTCCTCCCGAGAGGGTCTCCCGCGCCGGACCGCCAGGTGGCGCCCTTCCCGAAGGGAATTCACCTCAGTCACAGATGGCGGGAGAGTTGCCTGGCAACCGAAAGTGGGCGTTCCAAACAATTGGGACCCGGGATCCTCCGCGTGCGTTGTGTGCGGCTGCGCGGGCTCTCCATCCCTCACACCAGCGTCTCACTCTGCATTTTACCATGCCTTTCACCCGAGACCCTTTCCAGCACCCTGCTTTGGATAACGATGATACCTATCTGGGAAAACTCCGGGCTTCCAAGGTACTGTGGTTTCTTGCGTAAATTCCCACCAAGGGCGATGACACTCTTCTTTCTGTTGGCGTGATGGGCAGAGATGGTAACTTAAAGCACTCTGGTGAGGACACTGACTAAGGTACCGGAGAAGTTTGTTTTCTGCCTGCCTCTTGGCTCTATATTCAGATCTGCTAACGTTTCAGAGATGCTTTTGAGGAGAGGGAAGTAGAGCTCTAACCCAGAGGAACAAGGGGCTCTCGTTGCCCAAAGCAAGCTTGGTATAATGTGGATTAAACAGGCCCCTTTCCCACCAAGCCGCCCTTTGCCCTGTTTGGAAACCTGTTCTCTGAAGAGATATGAGATATGGAATGGGAGAGAATGCTCTGGAAGCCACCAGGTCATGCTTTATACGTCTGCCCTCACACCATCTCTGTCTTTTGGATAATGCTGGAATGTGTGTTTGTATGTGTGTCAGTGATTTGAGGAATTTAGAATAATCTTTTTTTCTGGTAGAAGTATTTGGGATGCTTGAAATGGTGCAAACTAAGGTGAATTCGATAGTAATTGTGGCTTGAAAACAGAATCAAGGAGCTTCCTTTTGTTTATTCAACATTTATCATTTACTATACACCAGGCACTCTGCTCAATACTGAGGATGTAGAGATGAGTTAGATATGGCTCCTGCTTTAGAGAAACTCTAGTAGAAAAGCTGACAACAGCAGCAGCAAAAATGCTTGCACATAGCACATGAGTTGTGACAGACTTATACTCTGTGTCGTATTGGGTGTCAGGAGAACTGGGAGCTTAAAGCTTCTCAGAGCAGGTGAGTTTTCACACCCAAATATGAGTGAACTGGGCCAGGTGAGGGAGGAGGTGGAATGTGAGTTAGAAAAAATGAAACAAGAACCAGAAATTAAAGGGACAGGGGGCAGCAGTACAGTCCTTTCCAGTACATGGAAAGGAGAGAAAGAGTGGCCTCTTTGGGGCCAAAGAGTCCAGAATGGCTGGAGCATCAATGTGGCATGGGGGAGGGGAGAGAGCAGGAGCTGGAGTCACCTTGTTGGGCTGGGTGTGCTGTGTACCCCATGTTAGTGAGCTAGGATTCCATCCTGGAGGCGCTGGGGAATCACGTCAGGATTTTAAGCACTAGAGTGACACGATCAATGGGTGTTTTATTTATTTTTTTTAAAGATTTTATTTATTTATTTGACAGAGAGATCACAAGTAGGCAGAGAGGCAGGGGGAAGCAGGCTCCCCGCTGAGCAGAGAGCCCGATGTGGGGCTCGATCCCAGGACCCTGAGATCATGACCTGAGCCGAAGGCAGAGGCTTTAACCCCCTGAGCCACCCAGGCCCCCCTCGATGGGTGTTTTAGAAAGCGCAGTGGAGTAGATTAGATAGAACGGGAGTGGGGACAAGAAGAATCAGCAAGGAGGCAGGAGCCTCAGGAGGCAACAGTCTCCAGGAGGGATAACAGGTCTAAATTAGGGGATGGCAATGAGGTGCAGGTGTGAAAAAGTTGCCAAGGGTAGGACTGATGAAACTTTGTGGCTGGATATGGGCCCAAGAGAAGGGACAAATCTAGGATAGCTCCTAGGTTTCTGAGGGCTTAACTGATACCATTTACTGAAGGAGGCATCCAAGGGAAGCAGGTTTGGGGAGAAAGATGTGCAGATCAGTTATGCAGATGTTGCTTTTGTGGTGCCTATGGGACATTTACGTGGAGATGAATAGTAGGCAACATGGTTGAGAGTTCTAGGCTGAAGATGTATATCCGGAAGCCGCAGCATCCATGTGCTGGTTGAAGCTATAGGAGGGAATGGGCTCATCCAGTGAATGTGAGAATATGAAAAACAGAAAAGAAGCCCCTGGAGAATGCACTGTCTAAGGGGCAGAGGGAGAAGGTAGAGCTGACAAGTGAGCTGAGCAGTAACAGTTAGAGGCAGGAGAACAACCAGGAGGAGCTGGACCCACAGAGCATGGAGAGAATGTTTGAGAGAATCAGAGTCGTGGTGCCAGAAAATGCAGCGGTCAAATAAGATCAGGTCTGGAAAGGATCCACCTAACCTCGCTAAAGATAGAGAGCATTGTTCACCAGCAAGAGCAGTTTCAGGGCTTGCTTGAGAAAGAGGCCAGACTGCAGTGGCTAAAGAGGGCATGGAAAGAGGGAGGAAGTGAAGATAGTAAGTATTGACTCTTGAAGAAGTCCAGTTCCGCAGGCAAGGTGAAAGAGTGGTAGTGAGGCAGTGGACAAAGAAATGAGAGAGAAGCTGGGGATAGGGGATGGATGCCAGGATGGTGCTGGTCTCTGGAGCAGAGGGAAAGGCTAGGTTCAAGGAAGAAAGGTTATTCTTTCTTATTATTACTTTTGAAGTATAGTTGGCATACGGTGTTCTCTTCATTTCAAGTGTACAACATAGCGATTTGACGATCTGATATGTTACTCAGTGTTCACCACAGTAAGGATAGTCAACACCCGTCACCATACAACGTTATTATAATAGTATTGACATTCTCCCCCCATGCTGCACTTTTCATGCCCACAACTTATTTATTTTATAACTGGAAGTTTGTATCTCTTAATTTCTTCACTATTTCACCCATGTCTCCACCCACCTTTCTTCTGGCAACCATTAGTTTGTTCTCTGCATTTATGGGTCTGTTTCTGCTTTTGTTTGTTTTGCTTTGCTTTTCAAGCTCCACATATAAGTGAAATCATATGGTATTGGTCTCTCTTTGTCTGAGTTATTTCACTTAGCAAATACCCTCTAGCTCCATCCATGTTGTCGAAAATGGCAAGATTTTTCTTTTTTATGGCTGAGTAATAGTGCATCGTGTATAGATAGGTAGATAGATAAACGGATAAAGAATGAAGCTATATATAGAGATAATCACATTTTCTTAATCCATTCATCTATCAATGGGCACTTTTGTTGTGTACATATCTTGGCTATTGTAAATAATGCTGCAGTAAATATAGTGCATTTATCTTTTTGAATTAGTGTTTTCATTTTCTTTGGGTAAATACCTAGTAGTGGAATTATTGGGTCATGTGGCATTTCTATTTTTAATTTCTTTTTGAAAGATTTTATTTACTTATTTGACAGAGAGAGAGAGATCACAAGTAGGCAGAGAGGGAGGCAGAGAGAGAGGGGGAAGCAGGCTTCCCGTTGAGCGGAGAGCCCAATGTGGGGCTCGATCCCAGGACCCTGAGATCATGACCTGAGCCAAAGGCAGAGGCTTAACCCGCTGAGCCACCCAGGCGCCCCTATTTTTAATTTTTTGAGGAGCCTCTATACTGTTTTCCCCAATGGCTACACCAATTTACACATTTCTTTTTCTGCACACAGTGTTCACCAACACTTGTTATTTCTTTTGGATACTAGCCATTCTGACTGGTGTGAGGTGATATTTCATCGTGGTTTTGGTTTGCATTTCCCTGATGATCAGTGATGTTGAGCATCTTTTCATGAGTCTGTTGGCCATTTCTATGTCCTCTTTGGAAAAATGTCTATGCAGGTCCTCTGCCCATTTTTTTAAAAAAGATTTTATTTATTTATTTGACAGAGAGAGAGATCACAAGTAGGCAGAGAGGCAGGCAGAAAGAGAGGATGAAGCAGGCACCCTGCTGAGCAGAGAGCCCGATCTGGGGCTCCATCCCAGGACCCTGAGATCATGACCTGAGCCGAAGGCAGAGGCTTTAACCCACTGAGCCACCCAGGTGCCCCTCTGCCCATTTTTTAATCAGATTGGGTTTTTTGGTGTTGAGTTGTGTAAGTTCTTGATATATTTTGGATATTGATTCCTTATCAGAGATATCATTTGCAAATATCTTCTCTCAGTAGGTTGTGTTTTCATTTTGTTGATGGCTTCCTTGGTGTGAGAGCTTTTTATTTTGGTGTAATCCCAATAGTTTATTTTTGCTTTTGTTTCCCTTTCCTGAGGAGATATATCCATAAATATGTTGATAGAGCTAACGTCTTAAGAAATTATTGCCTGTGTTTTCTTTTAAGATCTTTTATGGTTTCAGTTCTCACATTTAGGTTTTTAATCCATTTTCATTTTGTTTTTGTGTATGGTATAAGATAGTGGCCCAATTTCATTGTTTTGCATGTAGCTGTCCAGTTTTCCCAGCACCATTTATCATAGAAACTGTCTTTTCCCCATTGTATATTCTTGCATCCTTTTTCATATATTAGTTGACCATGTAAGCATGGGTTTATTTCTGGGCTGTCTATCCTATTTCACTGATCTATGTTCCTAATTTTGTGCCAGTACTATATTGTTTTTTTTTTTTAAGTTTATGTATTTATTTTAGCAATCTCTACACCCAACATAGGGGTCAAGCTCAAGACCCCAAAATCAAACATTGCATGCTCTTCCAACCAAGCCAGCCAGATGCCCCAAGTACCATATTGTTTTGATTACTATAATTTTGTAGTGTATCTTGAAATCTGGGATTGTGGTACCTCCAGCTTTGTTCTTTCTCAAGATTGCTTTGATATTCAAAGTCTTTTGTGGTTCCATAAATTTTAGTATTATTTTTTCTAGTCCTATGAAAAATGCTATTGGCATTTTGATGGGGATTGCACTGAATCTGCACATTGCTTTGAGTAGTATGGACATTTTAACAGTATTAATTCTTCCAGTCCATGAGTATGATATATCTTTCCATTTGTGCTGTCTTCAATTTCTTTCATCGGTGTCCTAGAATTTTCAGGTCTTTCACTGCCTTGGTTAAATTTATTCCTAGATATTTTATTATTTTTGGTGCAATTGTAAATGCGATTGTTTTCTTAATTTGTCTTTCTGCTACTTTGTTATTGATATATAGAAACACAACGGATTTCTTGATATTAATTTTGTATTCTGTAACTTTAGGGAATTCATATATTAATTCTAACAGTTTTTTCATATTCTATAGGGTTTTCTATATATAGTATTCTGTCATGTGCAAATAGTGAGAGTTTTACTTCTTTCTTAAAATTAGATGCCTTTTACTCCTTTTTCTTATCGGATTCTGTAGCTAAGACTTCCAGTACTATGTTGAATAAAAGTGGTGACCGTGGACATCCTTGTTTTGTTCCTGAACTTAGAAGAAAATCTTTGAGTTGTCACCATTGAAATTGATGTTAAATGTGGATTTTCATATTTACCTTTATTATGTTAAATGTGGGTTTTCATATTTACCTTTATTATGTTGAGATACGTTCCCTCTAAACCTGCTTGTTGAGATTTTTTTTTTAATTTTTATTTATTTATTTGACAGAGAGAGAGAGATCACAAGCAGGCAGAGAGAGAGGAGGAAGCAGGCTCCCTGCTGAGCAGAGAGCGCGATGCGGGGCTTGATCCCAGGACCCTGAGATCATGACCTGGGCCGAAGGCAGAGGCTTTAACCCACTGAGCCACCCAGGCGCCCTGTGATTTTTTTTTTATAAAAAAGAGATGTTGTGGGGCGCCTGGGTGGCTCAGTCGTCAAGCATCTGCCTTCGGCTCAGGTCATGATCCCAGGGTCCTGGGATCAAGCCCTGCATGGGGCTCCCTGCTCTGCAGGAAGCCTTCTTCTCCCGCTACCATTCCCTCTGCTTGTGTTCCCTCTCTCGCTGTGTTTCTCTCTGTCAAATAAATAAAATCTTTAAAAAAAAAAAAAAAAGAGAGAGATGTTGTATTTTGTCAAATACTTTTTCTGCATCTATTGAGATGATCATACTGTTTTTATCCTTCCTCTTGTTAATGTGATGTATCACATTGATTTGTGAATACTGACCCACCCCTGCATTGCTGGAAAAAATCCCACTTGATCATAGCGAATGATCCTTCAAATGTATTATTGAATTTAGTGTACTAATATTTTGTTGAAGATTTTTGCATCTGTATTCATCAGATACTGGCTTTTAGTTTTCTTTCATTCATAGTTTGTGCCTGATTTGGGTTGCAGGGTAATGCTGGCCTTGTAGAATGAATTTAGAAGTTTTCCTTCTATTTTTTGGAATAGTTTGAAAACAATAGGTATTAACTCTTCTTTAAATGTTTGGTAGAATTCACTTGTGAAGCTCTCTGGTCCTGCACTTTTGTTTGTTGGGAGTTTTTTTTTTATTACCATTTCAGTTTTGCTACTAGTAATTAGTCTGTTCAAATTTTCTATCTCTTCTTGATTTAGTTTTGGAAGATTCTGTGTTTCCAGGAATTTATATGTTTTTCTAGATTGTCCAGTTTGTTGGCATATAATTTTCGTAGTATTTTGTTATAATTTTTTGTGTTTCTGTGATGTTGGTTATTATTTCTCCTTCATTTCTAATTTTATTTAAGTCCTTGCTCTCTTTTTTTTTTCCCTGATGAGTCTAGCTAAAGATTTATCAGTTTTATGTTTTCTAAGAACCAGCTCTTGGTTTCATTTGGTTTCCTGGATCTTTGTGTATGTGTGTTTGTGTGTTTTAGTCTCTCATTTATTTCTGATCAGATCTTTATCATTTCCTTCCTTCTAATAACTTGTTGGCTCTTTGTTAGGCTTTTTTCTAGTTTTTTTAGGTATAAGATTAGACTGTTTGAGATTTTTCTTATTTCTTGAGGTAGGCCTATATCACTGTACAATTTCCTCTTAGAACTCTCAAAGTCTTCAGACAGACAGTTGTGTTTTCATTTTCATTTTCTCTATTTTTTTTTTAATTTCCTCTGATTTCTTAGTTGACCCATTGGTTGCTTAGTAGCACATTATTTAGCCTCTGCGTGTTTTTGTTTTCCAGGTTTTTTTCCTCCTAATTGATTTCTAGTTTCATACCATTGGGGTTGGAAAAGTTGCTTGATGTGATTTTAGTCTTCTTAAATTTATTGAAACTTATTTTGTGGCCTGACATGTGATCTATCCTGGACAATGCTCCACGTGCTCTTGAAAAGAATGTGTATTCTGGTGCTTTGGGTAGAATGTATATATCTGTTGGGTCTGTCTGATCGAAGGCGTCCTTCAAAGCCATCAATTCCTTGTTGATTTTCTATCTGGATGATTTATCCATTGATGTAAGTAGGTATTAAAGTCCTCTAGTATTGGCGTATTACTATCAGTTCTTCCTTTATATCTATTTATATTTGTTTTATTTAGGTGCTCCTATTTTAGGTACACAGCTATTTATATCATGATATTCTCTTGTTGGATTGATGCCTCTATCACTATGTAATGCCCTTATTTGACTCTTGCTACAGCCTTTGTTTTAAAGTTTATTTTGTCTAATATAAGTATTACTACCTGGCTCTCTTTTTTTTTTTTTTGCTTCCATTTGAATGGACTATCTTTTTCCATTCATAAGGGTTATCCTTGAGTTAAAGGTACATCCCTTTCTTTGAGATGGAAGGACCCTGGATGTGAGGATGGTATTCATGCTTGACAGTCTTGACTTCCCCAATGAAGGACAGTCTCATCCTTCTGCTGAATGAGGACATGATGAGGCTTATGCAGTCTTTAAGGAATGGGAGGAGAGCTGCCTATGCCTGCATCATATATTTGTAGTTTTCCTGTTTCATTTGTCATCTTTTTTGGTGATAGCACACTGTCTGGTACATGCTATTCAGTTAATGTCTAACTGACCTGAGTTACACAGCACTGCCATATATAGAGAGGAAAGGGGTTCCAACACTGGATAGGTTGAATTTGACTTCTACTAGGTTGAAGCTGTCCTCACTGGAATGCAGTCATGTTCAAACAGTATTTAGTTTTTGAACACCAAGTGTTAGAGGTCACGGTGCTAGGTACTAGAGTATAGTGAACAATATGGCATTTTACACTAAATGACAAAATCAGGTATGTGCTTTTCACATTCATGCTTATAGGGTTCTATTTCGAAGACTGTCCAGTGTACTTTGTCTTTGACACTTCTACGGTCACAAACCCTTCCCTACTTACTGCAATCTTTTTCTCTTCCTGCTTAGACACTGCACTCTCCCGGTTCTTTTGTCTCTTAGTGTCCTCTTTCCTCCTCCCTCCCCATTATAATATTGTGCAATTGTGAGCCCTTTTGGCCACACTCCTTTTTGTAGGCATCAGCCACTACTTCGTGTGGATGAGCCCCAGACCTCCATTACTTGTTCTGAGCTCTCCTCCAAGTTGCACACTTCCCATTTTCCACCTGTTGACTGCATTTGGCCAATGTATCTTTTCTTCAAACTCAATATGTCTAAACCTGAGCTCATCATCTTTCTTATCTTCTCCGCACTCTTCACCCCATCCCACTCCACCTCTTTTCCTGTATTCCTGGCCTACTTCTGTCAGTTCTAAGATTGAAAACTTAGGAGCATCAAAAGCCTGGGTGTCTTGCTTCATATCGTTCTTCCCTTTGAAGATATTCCCCTGAGGTTCAGTTAAAATAGGATGGAATAAGGAGATGGATGTCACTGAAGCTATCACATCAGTAGGGCCTCCTGTAACCAGGTCCTGCGTGTGGTTTCTCTTTTGCAGAAACTGCCATATAAGAACCCAGCTCACCTTGCTCAGCAACAGGAACCCTGGAGTCGGCTCAGCTCAACTCCCACAATCACCTCCATGAGGCGGGATGTTTATTTTTTTGATCCTGAGGTACCTAGCATTGAAATGCTATTTCTCTTTATATCTGCGTAAGACTCATGAATATCTTCTTTGAAAGGTCGTCTGTCCTTCATGGCGACAGCATCTTTATTTTGTTCCCAGTCCAAGGTCCTACCAAATCTAAAACCTAACACCAATTTATCTGGCCTCTGGGAAGTTGGAAGGCTTATGTTTTACTCCATTTGATTATCTGGAGCAAATCATTTTCTCACCAGACTTTTCGCTCTTCTGATTATAACCAGAAATGAGGTAAGGCCTAGAAAGCACAGGTGAAGGACAATATGATTTCCATTGCTCCTGTGAGAGCTCACTCCTCATTAGACCCAAGCATGACACAATTCTATGTTGACAAGAGTTAAAATGTCTTTGGTATGTAAGTTGGTGGACCTCAGGCCAAAAGGGGTTCACTCTGCTTTTGGGGAAAAAGTAGAGCCCAACAGAATCTGACCAGAGTTGGAGTAGAGGTAGCAAGCTAACCCTGGGGGGACTGACTTCCTCTGTAGATACCAAAGGATGACCTGGATTTCCGCTTAGCAGCCTTGTACAACCACCACACAGGGACATTCAAGAACAAAAGTGAGATACTCTTACACCAGGAGACCGCTCAGGATACCCATGGGTAAGTGGTGGAGGCAGAGCCTCTCCACCCTTAAGGACAATGCCATCCAGTCATGTAAGGTAAATCGTCACCTGGGAAATAACAAAGATAATCAGTAGGTACTCATTTGTAGACCCATTTCTGTGCTTTTTACATCTGTATCTATAATGCAATTTCTGTATTTTTATTTACTAAAATGAATAGAGATCCTCCAGCATTGTGCTCATCTGTATAAACAAACAAAATCTTCAGGTAATTCCCAGAGGGTAAAACGGGCCTTTGGCTGCATTATCTCTTTTTTTTAAAGATTTTATTTATTTATTTGACACAAAGAGAGATCACAAGTAGGCAGAGAGGCAGGCAGAGAGAGAGAAGGGGAGAGAGAGAGAGAAGCCAAGCAGAGAGCCTGACGCGGGGCTCGATCCCAGGACCCTGAGATCATGACCTGAGCTGAAGGCAGACGCTTTAACCCACTGAGCCACCCAGGTGCCCTTGGTTGCATTATTTTTGAGGCTGCATGAAACTATCTTTCCCTCCTCACCTTTCTTCTTCTGATTGATTTCACTCTCCCCTGTTCTTCCCCATACCATCTTCTAGAATCATCAAGACCCAATTCCCTGGAGAACTTTTACCCCCTCCTCCACCACCTTCCATCACTTCCCGGTCTAACATCAGATACTGGATCAACCCTAAGAAGGAGTCTATCCACAGCATCCAGGGATCCATAGGTAAGGGTTAGAAGACTGGATGGGCAGATGGGTGGTACAAGAATTTTTTAAAATTGACCCAGGAATCAGGGAGTTGAGGTGATTGGTCATTAGGGAACTTTAGGTTCCCTAAAGGTCTTGGAACAGCAGTGACTAAGCTGGCACATTATCAGACTAATACCAGAGGACATACTGCGTACAAGCTAGGAAATGAATCCATTTTTCAGAGCTTTTAACTCGGGCTTAGGTCTAGGGGACAAAATGTCTAGCAAAGGGCAGAAACCTGGGAATGGAAGACTTATAGCTATCTCCCATCTGTCCTCTCTATAGGCCAGTTTCCCCAGCTATTAAAAGAACCTTCTCCACAGTACCCAGAAACGTATGGGTGATTACAGGTTCCCAGAAAAGACTCAGGATTTGAAATTCACAGCCTACCCCCTGTTCTCTTTTCTCCACAGTGTCCCCTCACACCGCAGCCACCAATGGAGGCTACTCCCGAAAGAATGATGGTGGCTTCTTCTCTACCTAATGTTGACAGGCCCCTGGACTAATTAATCATAGTGGAACATCTGCTGCCCACCTCCATTAAATAGATTTGTGCTGGATGAAGCCTGAAGTGTGTTACCCATGGACTAAGAGTTGCCACTTGACTGCTCTTGTAAAATGTGGGAGGGAAGTTTCCCAACTTCTAGAAACTAGTCCTGTTGGACATATTTGCAATTTGCAAATTCATCTTGCTGAAAAGCTAAGGATATAGAACAAAACAGCACTTGGAGCGCCTTCATGGCTCAGTTGACTAATCATCTCTCTTAATCTCAGCTCAAATCTTGGGTCTTGGGGTCATGAGTTCAGGCCCACTTAGAAAAAGAGAAAAACAGCACTATTTTTGGCAGGGGACAGGTATTCATATTTTGTAAACTGGACTCATTCCAAACATAGATGTATCCATTCACATTTCTTGCAAACTTGTATGTCAGCCACTGAGCAAAGTGTTAGGGACATACCCTGTTCTCCTAATGAGCTTACCACACCAAAATTCTGGTAACTCTATGTAGCATTAGCGGTTATGCTGAGGTCACACTTAACATATTTCAGACCTTCTGGATTTAGACATCTGCTGGGCTCTACTTTTCCATAAGGGTTCCATCTTCCTGGATCTAACTCCTTGCTACCGTTCAAACCTCTAACTCTGCTGTCTTCTTGCCTGGGAGTCAATTCCATTTTGTCAGTTTGTGCTGTGAAATACAGCCCTTGATTCTTATAAATGTGGTTCAACAACCTGGTGCTTGGGTTTGAAGGTACCTAAAAACATGCATTAATGTGGTCTCTAAAATTTTAAGAAACTGCTGTTAGATTGGATAAGAAATTGCAGAACTTTCAGAATATTGTAGGGTAAATTCTCATTTCTAAGTTAGGACAACATATGCATCGTTGAATAATTAAAAAATGAAAATCTCTGTTACTCAGGTACAGGGTCCTTAAATTCCATCCTACTACTGCAGCTCCTCTTCCACAGAGATACTCCAACCTATTCAGATATGTGCTGCCAAGTGGCAATATCGTTTCAGTTCTCCTTATTTAGAATGGCTGAAAGTGGCAGAGAGGAGTGACTCTCTAGCTATCATCTCATGCAGGTTGATATTGAATATTAAAAAATGTATTACCATGACCCGTACATCAAGGCTCTTAAAAATATAGACTCGTGGACCTAATAATTCTAATTCAGTCAATCTGGGACGGGTCTCTGGAATCTTGACTTCTTATAAGCTCTCCAAGTTCTCTTAGGGACATCAATCGATCTATCTATCATCACCTTTAGCGGCATATGCTGTACAGGGGGCACCAGTGTTAGTACCATACAAAGGGTCATCACAAGTCGGGCCTAAAGGAAAAAAGGGAAGGTACTAGGGAAAAACACTGCAGCAGAAAAGGCTTCCGTGCCCTTCCTGCTCCCACAAGTCGGGCGATGGCTCCTTCACCCTCGCCTCAGCCCCCACGCCGGGCCCTGCCGCCGGCTGTTATCGTTTAACCCCAATGCCACCGGCGATCTCGTTTTGGGGCCGGGCTCAGATCAGAATCGCCTCGATAATCAGTGGCCCGGGACAAGCCCGGCCTCGTCTATCTGATCAATTCATCACTTCTGAGCGCCGGGCCCCGTTAAGACCAGCTCCGGGACCGCGGCGTTGCCGCCGCCGAAGGGGCCTCGCTGCACATAGCCCCGAGGGGGCTTCGCAGGAGGGGAGTCTTTTCATCTCGGGTCGGCCTGGCGGGGCTACGATCACAACCCGATCAAATAAGATCAAGGTGTAGGCGGGGGGAGGGGCTCAAGGAAGGGCGCACACACTCCCCTTGCACGTCTCATGCAAACACTCACGCATTCGCGCGTCCACTCACTCAGCCCACACGCGCCATCCACACAGCACTAAGGCACCACACAACACAACCTCTTCCCAAGCCGCGCTCCCTCCGAGAAGAGAGGAGAAGGCCGCACCCCCTTTTATATCCCTCCGCCCCCCTCCGCCTCGGAGGATTCTGGGAGGAACCACTGAGCTCTGGTTCTCGCCGGTGTGCGCTTTGCTGCCCCCGAGTGGCCCGGAGGGGAACCCAGGTCCTAGAGAAAAGCTGGACAAATTTCCACAATACTAAATTGTGCTTGTCTTGCGTTCTTTATGCATGTACATACTCATATCTGTATCATAGCTTTCCTTTGGTCTTAGACCCAAGTCTTTTGATCCAAGTTTTGAATATAAGATGATACAGTGTAAGGAGATTATAGGTGACCGACTGCTTTCCCATGGAAAGGCAAATCCTGGTCATTAACCAGTACCAGCTTCCCCAGGAGCTCCTTCCCCCAGGGGAGAAGGAAGACATCATTTTAGCAGAGAAAGGTGGGAATACATTATTTAAATCCAATCTCTTGGTAGTCAGGATAACTGAAATGAGTAAAGGTAGGAAGGCATACCCCTGTCGTTTACAAGAGCCCCCTTGCTACCGGCAACTTGATGCTATTTATAGCAGTTATATTGCTAAACCGTCACTCACTTTCATGTCCATTAAAGCAGGTCTAATTTTCAAACTCCAGAATGAGTAGTGGAAAAAAGTAGTGATTATATGTGAATTAGCTCCATTCATACCAGGGAACACAATTTTAATGTCTCCGTTCCTTCTTTCTCCTTCTTCAATGAAAAAGGTATGTGTGTAAGATAAATCAGAATTTTGTGAATTTATAATTTGTAACTGTGCCAGTTCTACCATGCACTCAGAATGAACAAATAAAGGGAAACTATCCATTTATGCACCAGAATGCCATTCACCGAAGGATTTTCTAGGTGCATGGCCGGTTAACCTGATAACCTCATTTGAATGAAGTTTATGGCTGGTAATGGCAGATATTTGTATTTTAATAGCAGTGGTAGATAAAATGTATTGAGTGTTATCTGCCTTTTTTTTTTTTTTTAAAGATTTTATTTATTTGACAGAGAGAAACACAGAGAGAGGGAACACAAGCAGAGGGAATGGTAGCGGGAGAAGCAGGCTCCCCGCTGCGCAGAGAGCCCGATGCGGGGCTCGATCCCAGGACTCCGGGATCATGACCTGAGCCGAAGGCAGACGCCCAACGACTGAGCCACCCAGGCGCCCCGTTATCTGCCTTTTTTAACATACTTCAAAACTTATTTATTTATATAAGCTGATACACGTATCTGCTCCCTCAAAGGAGAAAACTACACCTTCACAAATTCTGAACTATACTATATATTTGGTGACCATCACAAGGGGTCAACTGGAATAATGATAATCACTAAAGTAAACTAAAAAGGTATACTCGGGTAGAACCAAGGGGAGTATTGAACAACAACATTCAGTGAATTCATCATGTGACAAATAAAATGGACAAAAATGGTAGGGAAAGAAATTTTATTTTCAAGGATTTGTGCAGACAATGGTGAATAAAAAATTGTATTTTGACTATAAAAGGCTGACTTCATTCCACCCTGGCATTCAGAGTTTATGGTAATGCCAGTTTGAATCTGAGGCAATATTGCTACCCACTTCTTCCACCCCTAAAAGGCTCCCTCAGAGGAACAACTTCCTACAATTTTCACTCAAAAAACATATGACACATCAACCAAAGTAATGAGTTAAACAGCCTTCTGCTTATCTGCTTACATAAAGGCAAGAAATGAAATAAGCTGTGTATTTGTTTCTTGCTGTAAATTACCTTCATTCTGTGCACTTTTTGGTACATTCTTGTAGGAAAACATCTCAAAATATAACAATTTAGGTCAAGATGACCCACCCAGGAGGCTGTAAAAATTGAACTAGAACTGTGAAATGAAACGGGTTTAAAATCCGAAGCAGCTCTCCTCACTGAGCTTAGAGACATTAGCCCTATTGGAAAACAAGTCATTAAAGCTACAAAATAACAAGTGCAAAACATGCTGAACCTGTATTTCCAGGGAGTAACTTTCCTGCTGGCCACCAGGTCCCAAACACACCTACAAGGTGTAACTCTTCCTTTCTGTTCCAATAGATGTCCTTTCCCTCGTGTGAAAGATCCTCAGAAGTGACAATGGAAAACATTTTAATCATTGAAATTTACCCTGTGGGCCAATTCTTGAGGAGACAAAAAAGCCACAACTCTGAGATGATTAGACATGTAGTGTTTACTTGTGGACTTTTTATACCTCTAGAAACTCTCAAAGCACTAAACTGTCTTATTTCAGAACCCAAATTTCCTAGCAGCTTTTCTTTGGAGAAAAGACAAAAGACAATTTCCTGACACACAGGGGTCAACCACAACTGACTTGTCCCCAGTCAAGTTTTACTGGAACGGACAATTCAATTGGTTTCTATGTTGATGCCTGCTTTTCACAACTTAATTTTAGACCAACTCTCTCTCTCTTTTTTAAATGGAGAAGTCTTCCCTTCAAATGTTGAGTCATCTAAAATGATTTGTGTAAGAGTTACCGTATCCATGGAAAAGCCCATCAATCCCCATTGCAAACATCTGTTTTCCTTAACTTTAGAAAACACCCTCATTTTATTCGTGGATTCTGTGAACTTTCCAAACGTGCCCATGAATATCAGCAACTTCTCTCCCTCATTTGAATTTATCACGTTCTTATAACACAAAGAATTTCCAAGAAATAGGTAGAGAGTCCAATATGAGGAAAACTAAGAGTTGCCCCAAAAAAACAACTGATCAATTAAAATTGCCATAATAACCCAGACTCAAACACAGAGTAAGTTGTGTCTTGGATAACATGACAAATGTCCATTTAACATCACAATAAATTTTTAAACTAGATGACTTTACTAGTGTAAGAATTATATACTAGATTTCTTTTACTCTAACTGCAAATATATTAAAAATTATTTCTTCCTTCAATACTTTCTCGTTCCCCAATGGTGGTATTTAAGACTGAGTAACACTATTTAGCACTCAGTAATTTAGAGTATATAAAAGGCTTTAGGAAAACTGAAACAGTGGATTCATTTTCCATATACCATTTGATGGGATGAAGTCCCCTTTGGGGGATACCGGTAAACAGAACATTTTTCCTTATCTAAGTTACTGCTTTCCAGTCTCATTATGGACAGTTAATTCCCAAATCTTATGTAGGCCCATATTTTCTTGGCAAACTCTTGAGCTACCAGCACACAGCACATTTATTTCATCTGTCCTCTTTTTGCAGTGAGGACCATGCCTCTCTCTCTTGTGTTCCCAGATGGGTATATAAAAGAGAAATTTCCAAAGCCAAAAAATTTTCTTGGCGTTGTGTAACTTCTGTTCCCCCCAACCCAACCCACTCACCCCCACCCCCACCAATTTGCCAAGTCCAAATCAGTGAGAAAAAAAAAAAAGTCAAGTCTTGAAAATTCTCTCCCCTTCCAAGAGGTGTGAATACTGAGCCTCAGTTTGAAAAGATCCTGATGATAGGCTGAAGAACAGAATAGGTGTCAGGTTTTTATGCAGGAGGTATGTAATATTACCACCGTGGGGTATAATTTATCTGGACATTATATGCTCTCTGCTGAGGACTGATTCACACACAGATCCAAGGAAGTTGGCCTTCTGGAGTCCCCTGAAGCATAAATAATGTTTGTAACCATAAGGAATTTTCCCCACATATGGTAGGGGCAGATGCTGTAGTGTCATCTTGGGGACTTTGATGATTTTAGCTGAGCTCTCTCACGCTGGGCCCAGGCCCCGGACAGTTTCTTCACCCTCATCCTCTTGGTTGGCAGCTGATGAGACAGATGCTTTGGAATTCATTTTACAAACAGAACGTAAAAGGCCATTACAACACAGGCGATTGCCACAGCAGCATGCAGCCTGGTTCCGATCACAGCGGCTGGCAGACAAAAGTAAAAAGAGAAAAGAAATCACATCCTGCCCTTCATGTAAGTCCTCATTTTCAAGGTGGTATTTTTAAATCTCTAGTCATGACGAAGAGACCTGTCAAGGTTCTCAAGAACCCACCGAGGGATGTATTTAAATATTAAATACTAGCCTTAAGCTCTAGGTTCTAGGTGAATATACCGTTTGTATTTTGTTCTATTTTGAAAAAAGGTTTAGGTAGTTAGATTTACCCTTAAAGAAAGTAAAGAAAAAGCATCTGAGTTAATGAAACTTAAAAGAGACTCCAATATATTCTTTCCAGAAAGTCAGAAAAATTTTGCATTGGGAAAAAAATTCCAACAGATCTAGGCCAGTCTAAATTGATTTAATTTGGATGCTTTTACTCCATGGAGAATATTAAAATTACCTTGATGCTAAAATAAACTTATGTAAAAGTAGAACCGAAAACACTTCAGGCCTATCCCACCCCCCCCACACTTTGTAGCACCCCTCTGTCCAGAGATGGCCTCTCCCTGTCCAGAGATGATCATACCTTTGTAAAACACACCCCAAACTCCCTTCTTCTCTGATAGCAGCCAGGTTTTGAGACGAGGTACTTTCTTGAAGTAAGCACAGGTGCAAACAAAGAGCAAACCAAACACCAGAATTCCATCCAAGGAGTACACTGTTAACAAAAAGAAGGAAAAAAAAACCACACACACACACACCTTTGGTACAAGTCTAGCTTGCAACAGGTGATCCCATTTGAGAACTCCAAAGGAGAACAGAACGATATAATACCAAGATGATAAAATCAACTAGCAATGCCAACCCTTGACAAGAGGGAGCCAAAATCCTGGGACTAACAAGATTACTTCATTGTTCCCCAACTTGCTTGTAGACAATCCCCTTACAAAATTTTCACTGCACCCTCTCCTCCCCTTTCAAGAGCTCCAAGTCCTGACAAGAGTGCATCACAAATCAGTCTCCCAGGAATGGCCAGTGTTGGTAACAGTTTGAGAGGCATAAGAATCCTTGGAGTCTGAGCTGAAGAAAGTACCCATGTTGCTATTATCACTTATGTGATAAAGGTGAGCCAGATGTTTATCCACGTCTCTCAGATCTGCATTTGTTGAAGAATATGTTAAGGCAAAAAGTAAAGCTTAATTGGAAATAGCAAGGGTTTAAATTCATAAAACTACAATTTTCCTATGCTTACACTTCATGCATGATATTCTAATTACAAACCAAATTTCTGCTAGAATAACAGATTCTTGTAAAAGTATTGTGGGAAAAAAAGCTTTGAACAATTACTTCTATTTCTTGCATATGTAAAACAAGGTATCTCTTGTACAGGTAAGCACAATGAATTACCTAGCTGAGAAAAAAAAAAAAAATTCAGACCACAAAAGGAGGGAAGGTAACTACAATTTACTCAGTGATTATTATTATCAGACTGCTCTCTTGTTTCCTGGCTTGGATGATTTCTTTCTCCCAGTGATGTCCCTTCTGGTACTGTGCCTAGTAACTCAAGACCTGTGACTTGCCCAAGAAGTTCCAAAAGGCTATTTTACATAATCAGTAGCTGCCAGTTCTGCACAACTTTATCTCCCTCTCTCCAGTAAAACTATCTCATAGCCAGCTGTCACATGAGAAAGGGCCCGGTAAATTAGCATATACATGCAATTCTTAGGACCAACGATACTTTAATATATTCTTTCACTTCCATAAGTTCTTGTAGACAATGCCAAAATTTACAAGGAGGTGAACTCTGAGTCTCCACTCCCAGCCTTATGGAAAAGGTACTTCTAAGAAATGCTTTCCTGTGCCCCTCAAATCATACTAGGAGGCCTTTTCTTCTTTCCTGTAAAGCTGACTCTAAAGACCATAAAAGTCCTGCTTCTTGCACTTCTCTGGAATTCGGAAATCATATCTATAAAGTGTTCCAAGGCGTCTGGAAAATTAGGTCGGATAAACAGGGCTGCAACTGCCACATCGTTTAGAAGAGGCAGTGTCCAAATCCAACCCCTGCAACACTAGACAGGGTCTCTAGATAGGATCACTCTCAGGCAGGACTTCAGAATCAAACAAGAGAAAGCTTTCCGGCATTTTTCCAAAACAAGGAGAACTTTGTTTAAGGGTCTATATTCGCCTCCAACAAACGTGAGGCTTGACACTCTCTGTGATTTTTTGGTCCTCCCAACGAGGCTACAGTCCGAAAGTATGAAAACGTAGGGGACTGAGAGGAGGATCCTCTCTTTTCCTTGGTGCTAAAGCAATAGTTCAACTGGGACTGGCCTGCCCAGGAGTCTTGCAAGGGCTAGAACGAACTTTTAGGAAGGGGGAAGAGAAACCACAGAATAGGGACTCAGGACTCGGGGTGTGGAGATGAGGGGCACTGGTATTTCTAGATGGGCACAGGACTGGGGAATCGCGGAAGGGTTTGGGGGACAAGAGTTCGGGGCACTGAAAGGCCATGGTGGGGCTGGGCTGGGAGGGGGCGGGGAGAATGGCCACGTCAGTCCCGGTCCCTCCCGCCACGTTTCCTTTACTCCCACTCTTCATTTTGGGTATTGGCTCTCACCGTTCGTCATGGCGGCTGGGCCCGGGCCTGGCTAGGGTTTCCGGGATCAGCTGTGAGCGGTAACGGTGAAGACTGGAGAACCCAGCTCCGTGTTGACACTTCCCGATCGGGGCCGCAGCGACGGGTAGGCGGTGTAGTACGCAGGCGCAAGGACAGAGAGGCGAGCGCCGAATGCACTCAGGAGTGGCTAGCAGATTGCGGAGCTAAGGGACTTGTGTGGCGGTGCTTGCTGTAGACGCGCGCGTGAGCAGAGCGCCTTCTGAGAAGTTCCGAAGTGGCCATTGTAACCAAGTTTTTCGGGGTGTCTTTGCGGCAGTAGTGCTGGGGCCTAACCTGACCTGTTCATGTCAGTGTATTTGGCTAGATAAAGGCCTGCAGCTTTGCGCTTTATTCTGCGCTGTGGCAGCTGGTGTGTGTGCAAGCAGCAACCTTCCTGCGACGGAAAAGTTTTGGTCCTGGGATTCCAATTAAGAGAACTCTGACAACAGGGCTCATGAGGCGGCCCCTGCGACCTCCAGACTTGCTTTTGCTGCGCTGCCCTTTCTTACCTTCCCTTCTTTCATTTTCCTTCTTTCCTTTTTCTCTTTCTTGCTCCCCCCTCCCTTTTTTTTTTTTTTTTTCTTTCTTGCTTCCCTTTTGCTGCTGGACATACCAGAATTTTTGATGAAGTTATGTTAACTTCATCACTTCCTTCTTAACTGCTTATGGAAATCAGAATAGTTAGGCTCCGTCTGAACTCTCGGAATGAAGTAAGAAACTTCATAACAGAAACAAGTCACATATTTCAGACCCTAAAGTACCACTCTTCAGGAAACATACAGATAAGTGCCTGTTTGTTTCTGTGGGTTTTTCTTTAAACTTTCAAGAGAGTCTCGATACTCTTTTGTGTTTAAATGCTGAGGTCACCTTGCACACTTTAACCAGGAATGGGGGATATCAAAACAGCGCTTTTCACAAAACTTTCACAAGGTGAGGAAAAATATCAACAGTCTAATGATGGGGGGGTAGAGTGGAAGAGACAAAGCCGCAGGTTGCATTTTGTAAATCAAAATCTTTAACTGGGCACAACTCGACCTGCTTTATTAAAATGAGAGGGGCCCCTGGGTGGCTCAGTCGCTGAAGCCTCCGATTCTTGGTTTGGGCTCAGGTTACCGTCTGGGGGTCCTGCGACCGAGCCCGGGTGGGGCTCCCTGCTCACTGGGGAGTCTGCTTGTCTCTCTTTCCCTCTGCCCCCCCTCCCCCATGCTTGTTCGCGTGCTCTCTCTCGCAAATAAAAAATAAAACGCAGTTCGAGTGCAACTCAGTCTTCTGAGGCTGAAATTTTAAGTAAGGTTGCAATATTTGACAAGGTTCTAAAGGAACTAAATGCCGCTCTTGCTACAGTGCCATCTGCTGACTGCAGCCCACTTAGTTACAGAAAAAAAGCTATCAAAATGACTGCTTCTAAGAGCTGGAATGGAGAGGCAAGCCAAAAGAAGTCTGATGCAAGACAGACTCCTTGCAAAAATATACAGAAATGGGGCGCTTGGGTGGCTCAGTGGGTTAAAGCCTCTGCCTTCGGCTCAGGTCATCATCTCAGGCTCCTGGGATGGAACCCCACATCGGGCATGGGGCTCTCTGCTCAGCGGTGAACCTGCTTCCCCCGCCCCCCCCCCCCCCCCCCCCCCCCCCCCCCCCCCCCCCCCCCCCCCCCCCCCCCCCCCCCCCCCCGCCTCTCTGCCTACTTGTGACCTCTTTCTCTCTGTCAAATAAATAAAACCTTTAAAAAAAAAATACAGAAATGCAAGGGGGAAAAAAGGAAGACATAGGGGACAAAACCTAAGACAAGGCCAGATATATTTATGCATATACACATACAAATCCCCCTGCCCAAATGAACTGCTCACAACCACTCAAAAACAACATAAAAATCCCTAATTGTCTTGACCTTTTACTCTTTGATTCATTGTTATCAAAATCAGCATCAACACTAATAATATCACTAGCAACTGACTGTTAATTCCCTATGCCCATAGAGTCCAAACCAAGTCCTAAATAAATTCATGTTCACTAATTTGGATTGATTATATAGCTCATCTTCAATTAAAAAATTTCTCCTCTTTTTTGGATACTGTTGAACGGTGCTAGCCTCACTGTCCTACACCTAGTTGTCTTTAATCAGGTTTTCCACCTAAATATAGGTATTCCTAAGAAACCTACACCCTCTTTTTCCCATTTTAAAAATATTTCTATTTATTTATTTGACAGAGAGATAGAGAGTACAAGTAGGCAGAGTGGCAGGCAGAGGGAGAGGGAGAAGCATGCTTTCCACTGAGCGGGGAGCCCGATGCGTGGCTTCATGCGGGGCTTGATCCCTGGACCGTGGGATCATGACCTGAGCTGAAGGCAGCCGCTTAACAGACTGAGCCACCCAGGCGCCCCTTTTTTCCCATCATTAACTCTCACTTGATGACCTATTCTGTTCATGGTTTCAACTACTACCTCTTTGCAGAGTTCTTTTTTTTTTTTTTTTTTTTAAGATTCCATTTACTTGACTGAGAGAGTTACTGAGAGAAACACAGCTGGAGAGGGAACACAAGCAGAGGGAATGGTAGCGGGAGAAGAAGGCTCCCTGCTGAGCAAAGAGGCCGATGCGGGGCTCAATCCCAGGACCCTGGGATCATGACCTGAGCCGAAGGCAGACACTTAACGACTGAGCCACCCAGGCGCCCCTCTTTGCAGAGTTCTTAAGTTGATGTCCTATCCAAGCTCCAATCTTATATTCTAATAGATGTTCTCTGCTGAGATGTTTAAAGCCAATTGCAATTCCGCTCCGATTTCTCAGTTTCTGTGTTTAATATTCCTTTCCCCCAATCGCTAAAGTTTAAATCTGTAAGTTGTCTTTGAGTCAATTAAGTTTTTTCAAGATGCCATTCAGATTTTTCCCTTTTTAATCCCACAGCCATCGTGTTAGTGATTTTACTATGTCAGTCTTTATCCTCCAGTAGTGAAAACTTATATTCGTATGAGGTTTTGACGTTTCCAAAGCTAATGCACCTTGTTGTATGATCCTTTAATCCTCACAAGTGCCTTATTACCCTATTTTGGAAATAAACTGAGGTTTAGAGTAAAACTACTCAGTGTCACACTCAAGCAATACTTCTGGTCTTCTAAACTGAGGACTAGAAAATTTTGCTTAAAATCCTAACTGTTGTTTCCCATAACAGCAACCACTGGGTGCTAAATATCGTTTAACTCCTTACACTGCTATTCATGGCCTTCTTGCAGCACTTTCCACTGTCTCCCCAGGTAGACTTTAAGCTTCAGCTTTGAAAAGACTTCTGTGTCCTTCAAATGCACTGTTTGCTTTCACAGTTTTTGCTCATGACATTTACTGTTTTGGTGATAACTTTATATCATCATTTTTTACTAGAAGGAAACCACTCCCATTTTTTAATTAAAAGATTTATTTATTTTAGAAAGCGAGAGAGCACACAAGCAGGGGGAGGGGCAGAAGGAGAGGGAGGGACTCTCAAGCTGATTCTGACTCCCTGCTGAGCGTGGAGCCTGATGCAGGGCTTGATCTCACCACCCTGAGACCATGACCAGAGCTGAAATCAAGAGCTGGCCACTTACTGACTGAGCCACCCAGGCGCCCCAATTTTTGTCGCTCTCTGAAAGATAAGTCTTTTTCCCCATTGCTCTCAGAGTTTATGAATAAAGTTTAAGGACAAAGACATGACAGTTGAAGAGCAGAGAAGAGTGATTGATTAGCTGGCTAATTACTTTTTCAAAGGACAGTGAAAGACCACAATATCCTACCTTGATTAAGTAGTTATTTTATACTCTGCTCAGAATTTGCCGATTTCTGTTTCTTCTTTTTTCTATGTGTCTTTCTTCTTCCTACTCCTTCACTCTTATATTTATGTCCTTCTTTCTCTCTCTATCACAGTTTTTCTTTTCCAGGTTTTATGAAGTAATTTTCTTTTGGGGCGCCTGGGTGGCTCAGTCGTTAAGCGTCTGCCTTTGGCCCAGGTCAGATCCCAGGGTCCTGAGATCGAGCCCCGCATCGGGCTCCCTGCTCGGCAGGAAGCCTGCTTCTCCCGCTACCATTCCCTCTGCTTGTGTTCCCTCTCTCGCTGTGTTTCTCGCTGTCAAATAAATAAAATCTTTAAAAAAAAAAAAAAAAGTAATTTTTTTTATTGAATGAAATGACTCTCACCAGATTTTTTTTTTTATTAATTTTTATTAACATATAATGTATTATTTGCCCCGGGGTACATGTCTGTGAATCATCAGGCTTACACATTTCACAGCACTTAACAGCACATACCCTCCCCAATGTCCACAGCCCAGCCACCCTATCCCTATCCCCCCACCTCCCAGCCACCCTCAGTTCGTTTCGTCTCACCAGATTTTTGTTTCAATATTTGTTATACCAAGAATTTTTATATTTAAAAAATTAAATTCAAGTTTTCTTTCTGTAAAATTGGGTTGTATTGCTTGCTCTTTTCTAGAATCATTGAAGGATTAAATGAATTACTGTTTATAACAATAACTGGCATGAAGTAAGCACTCTATAAGGCTAGTTATTACTGTTGCTATTGATCATTTGTTTAAAAAATATTAACCAGTGTCTACTATGTGCTGAGTCCTTTGCTAGATTTTGCAGGAATAGAGGCAAAATGAGTCCCTGCCTTCGAGAACAAACTGTAAGATAGATGAAAGAACACATTTAATAGAGCACAGGCATTATGTATGTATTGACATTATCTTTGATCTTCATAACTGTTTTGCAGAATATTTTTCAAATGAGAAATCTGAGACTCAAAGAAGGCACATGGGTGACATCACATAGCTAGTTAGGATCCAAACCCAGGTCTGTCTGACTTCAGAGCTCCCTTCCTCTGATTTTCACACTGCTTCAAATTGGGATGCTTTCCACTGATACTAATCTTTGACCGTTTTGTTCCAAGCATTAGTGTTTCTGTCACCCTGGAAAGCACTGTATAGCCCTGCATCGGGCCAAAGCCTGGGCCGCTGGCTCTCACAGCCAAACTGCAAGGAATAAATAGAGCCCCACTGACTGGGGACTCAGTTCAGACAATACTTCCTCAGTTCATTTCAGCCTCCACTGGAAGACAGGCGGTTGTTGCCAAACACCTGTCAGTCAAGAACAGTGGCCTGTTTGTTCGGGTTGTTGTGGTCACTGTGGTGAACACTAATCAGTCATGGGGACCATGATTATGGCATTCAGGTTTAACCAAAGAGAAAGTCCAGTCCCAAAGGCCCAGCCTGCAACAATAGCTTCATTTGAATTACAACATATTTGAAAAGGGATGTTAAACAGGCATTAATTTATGCTGCAAATATTTATTCCGGGACTTCTGAGCCTAAGGAATGTACTAGCCTTTGGGAACTCAAAGATGAATGAGAAACAGACTCTGTTTTTCATAAGATTTAGTAGACAAGATAAGCTGTGTGTATAAATCACCAGAAAACACAGTAGAAAGTGAGAATTGAAAATGAATTCTTGTGTTCCCTCTCTCGCTGTGTTTCTCGCTGTCAAATAAATAAAATCTTTAAAAAAAAAAAAAAGGAAAATGAAAATTAAGTGCCGTGGGAGAGTAAAGGAGAAAGTATTTTCAGCTGGAGAGCCCAGGGGAGGCTTAGTGGAGGTGCAGAGATTTTAGCTGGGCTGGAAAGGTGCATGTAGCATTCCAATAAAAAAGGTATTCTAGTGGGAAAGGAGTAGAGTGATCAAAGGCCTGGAGATGGGAAAGCACGGGATAAGTTTGGGGCACAGTACGCTCTTGCCTTTCTCCTTCACTGGCTAACTCCGTTTATCCCTCAGGTCTCAGCTCAAACCCCTCCTGCTCAAGGAGGCATCTCTGACCCTCTTGGTTTGCCTTCCCCCATCATAAACTATCAGATCATAGGATATCTATTCAGTTCATGTCCCCCTGCTACACTGTAAGGTTCATGAGCCTGGGACTGTGTATTTTCAATGTTTGTCATTTTATCCGAAGTCCATTACCAGTGCTGCACATTTTACAGGTGCTTGTGAAATATTTGTTGTGTGAATAATTGAGTGTGGTCTTGTGGAACTAGAATGTAGAGTTCATGAAGGAAAACAACAGAAGATGCTGCTAAAAGATGGGTTCTGGAATAAAAACAGCTGACACAGAATGTGGACTATATGCCAGGTACAGTTCAAATCACCTTCTGGGTGTTAACGCATCCAAGCATCCTAATAACCTTACGAGGTTAGTAACTTATCTCCATCTCATAGATAAGGAAGGGATGTATTAAGAGGTCAAGTAAGTTGTCTCAAAAGTAGCATGGCTGGTACGTAGTACTGCTAGGTTTTTTGTTTTTGTTTTTGAAAGAGAGAGAGAGAATGTGTGTGTGTGTGTGTGTTCGAGCGCGCGCGCACACACACGTGCACACATGCAAGAGGTCCAGAGAGGGTCAGAGGGAGAGGGAGAGAATCTTCAACAGATTCACGCTGAGTGTGAAGCCCAACTCTGGGCTCCATCCCACGACCCTACGACCATGACCTGAGATCCCACGACCCTAAGATCATGACCTGAGCAGAAAGCAAGAGTGGGATGCTCAACGGACTGAGCTGCCCCAAGTACAGCTAGGATTTTAAAACTGACTCATCTGAGCCCAGAGCCTGCAAGTTTAACCAAAGGGTACTGGCATTCTTTGGTAAAGAAGCAGATGGTTAAGACTGCATGAGATTATTGTGGAAATTCCGAAAGCCATTTAAAAAAAAAATGACACTATTTCACTCAGCCCCAAACAGGGAGTGGCACTATAGAAGTCTGTGTACTGGGGTGAAGGGCAAGGAGTGGGGGTGAGGTGGAGGGTGGGAGCAGAGTGAGGGTGCGACTGCTTAGTTTTTCCTGGATTTGGGGTCTAGTTGGGACTACCTGCCTGCCATCTCCAATCCCATCCTAATACATGCCTCAAGCCCACCACCCAGCCTCCTGTTTTCCTCATTTCTGATAGTCCCTCCCACTGCCTTTCCGTCCAAATTAATCTCCCACAACTCAGCTGTACTGCTCCCTTCTACCAGCTACTGCTGTCTACTTCTCTGCTGACTCTATTCTTTTGGGAACAAATCTCTTTTGTTATTAACCTTTTTTTAAGAAGTTCATTCCTTTTTTTTTTTTTTTTTTTTTGCCTTAATGAAAACCTGATTTTTTCTGGTAGTTAGCTAAGTGTCCAGCACAAATTCACAGCCTTACTCATTTGGTTATCATTTATTCAACAACCTCTTTCCTTGATCCTACTGCCCTTTAAGGCTATTTTAATCTCTTTGCTTTTCTACCCTTCCCTGTCCAACTATACTCTCAATTCCTTGACCTCTTTTAATCTGACTTCTGTCTTCACTATTGCCTTGGAACTATTTTGTCCAGTTTATTCTATCACTTCCTAATTGTCAGACCCAAGGCCTCATCTTAAATCTCTTAAACAATCTCTGTGGCACACAGCATTCCTGACCGCTTGCTTCTTTTTGAAAATTTTTCTCTTTTAGCTTTCAAAATATGTTGTTTTCCTCTTCATATTTCTTCTTTATCTTTTCCTACTGTTAAAAATGATTAAAGAGATTTAGGAAAAGGCCTTGGATTTGAATGCTTCATGAAGTGGACAGTCTTGGAGAACTGCAAAATGGGGTGGAAGACAGAACGCTTTTATAGGATAAAGAATAAAGAACAAGAAAGAGAAAAATGAAAATATCTGATTGGCTGGTTGATAGTCAACCTTGTTTGGAGTGAGAAGGCCCAGAATTGGCCTGGAATTTGAGGATTGGTTAAGGAATATGCTGCATTTCTGGTCAAACAGAGCAATTAAGTTTCCATTTGCTGACATGGCATCTGGGGCAGAAAAGGCTCCATTGTGGGTCTGGAAATTTCTTTCAACAATACCTCTTAGACGACTCTGTCTTTTCTGTTTCTTGATGTACCCATTTCAAAGAATCTGCTCTGTGCCCCCCTTCTCTCTTGCCTTTGTTGCTGTGCAGTCTTTAAACTGTCACCTTTGTGTTGAAGTCTCCCACACCATTTTGGCCCTAATTTCTCTGTGGATTTCCAGGCCTACGTGTCCGTCTGTCTATAGGACATCTCTAGATCCTTAGACTGAGCTCATTGTGTCCCCCCACCCCAACTGCTTTCCCATTTTACTTTCCAATTTATATTAATAACATTCCATCCATCTGGACGTAAACCTCTCTCTCCATAGCTCTCAGATTCATTCAGACACAAAGTCCTGTAAATTCTATCTCCTAAAGTTCCTTCTTTTTAATTTAGGTTCTAATCATCTCTCATCCTAGGTCTCCCTGCTCAAGTGATGGGTTTGTTTGTTTGTTTGTTTGTTTTAAAGATAGGGTTGTGTGTCTCTTTGCTTAAAGACCTCCCAGGAGTTCTGCAGTGTGAAGTTCAGTCTCTGAAGAGAACATACCGGGCCTTTTACACTCTAACTCTAGTTTCATTCCAGCCTCATTTCCTGCATCCCCACCTAACAAACTGGGCTCTGGTGGCTCTGGTAATTCTCCTGAAACATTTCACAGAAGGATACGATGACTTTTCACTCTCTGCTTTATTTCTGCTCTGCTCATAACTGCATTTTTTAAATATCTTTTATATTTTGGATCTCAGGTTCAGAAGGTTGAATTATTGATGCTCCGCAGTTCATGACATACTATTGTAATTGGCCCTTCCAAAGTCCTTCACCTGTTATTTATCTGTGCATTGCCCCATGACCTTTCAGTGTATTTGATGTCTATGGTTTTTTTTGTATTTGTTCCTGTAAAATATCTACTTTTTGTGTGTCTCTATATTTAATTTACAATATAGATCTCATTATGTTTCTTTTTAAATTTTGCGCTGTGTTTCGAAGCTCCGTCCATGTTGTCAGTCTATTACTTCTGATTGCTGTATAGTACTTCTTGGTGTGCACTCAGCACATTTTATCTGTGCCTTGATAATGGGCACTCTGAGTGTTTTATATCTGAACCCCTCAACAAGGCCAGAGTTTCATCACTACCTAACACAGCAATTCTCAACCCTATCAGACTCAACAATATTCCTTAAATAACAAAAGTATTATAATGTCTCCTTTATTATTCTGAAATGACATTCACAGATCATATAACCTACTGTGGTAAGCAGCCTCTCAGAGAACCCCAATGATGTCTGCCTCCTGGTATAGTCATCCTTGTGCAATCCCCTCTCCTTGACTGTAGGCTACACTTAATTGAGTTCTCTTAAATAGAGTAGGACAGAAGTGATGGGATGCCACTTTCAAGGTTAGGTTGCAAAACAACAACAATAACAACAACAACAACCACCCAAAAACCTGTGGTTTCTGTCTTGGGTGTTCCTAATTCTCTCCTTCGTCTATGCTGAGAGAAGCCAGCTGCCATGTAGTAAGCTGCCATTTGGAGAGGACCATGTGGCAAGAAACTGAGGGAGGCTTCTGGCAATAGCCAGTGAAGAACTGAGGCCTTTAGTCTAACAACCTGAAGGAACTGAATCCTGTGGACAACCATGTAAGTGATTTGGGAGGTGGATCTTTCCCCACCAATACCTCAGGTGAGACTGCAGCCCCAGCCAAACACCCTGCCAGCAACAAAAGGGACCCCGAGCCAGCCGAACTGCACCCAGCTAACCTACACCCAAATTCCTGACCCACAGAAACTGTGTGATAAATGTTTGTTTTAAGCCACTAAGTTTAGGGTTAATTTGTTACAGAACAACAAATACCAAATATACCTAACTATCCAATAATTTAAAAATAATATATAACGCCCTATTGTAATATAAAGATAAAGTACAGACAGTGAATTATATAATATGTGTTTCAAGATATGAATGCTCAGGCATGACTACAATAGAGGGTATAATGATTTCAGATGCTTGCACCTATATGTAGAATGACCATGAATGCAGGAGCTACAAATACAGAATGACTCCAGTGAGTATGGGCAACTCAAATTATTATAAGTGATGGTGACATTATTTCCTGAAATGGTTCACGGTTCTTGGTAAGTTCCAAACAAAAGAAAGTACAATATCCCTCCAGTTTTCGGGTACTTAATTATTTTGGGAAAGACTGTCAGTTCATTCCTCCCTGTTATCTTTCTTCTTTACTTTCACGAAGAACATTTCACTTCTGGCCACCAAATGTGGAGTTCTTTTCCCACACCAAATATTCTGTGACGCCAGCTGGGTGTCCTACAATCTAGCTCAATTCGGACACTACCCACCTGGAGATAGTGTTAGATCCCATGGGCTAAGGGCTCAGTCCCACAAGATTGCCTCCCACTTTAGATGCCAATCATAAGTAGTAGGTCCCAGGTTACCCATATGCCTGTAAATGGGCATTTCCCTTGGCTACAAACCAGAGGTTCCCATGACTTCCTCCTCCTTGGATTTATTTGCTAGAACAGCTCACAGAACTCAGGGAAATATTTACTTAGATGAACAGCCAGATGATGAGTGTGAGGTCTGGGAGGGTCCTAAGTGAAGAACTTCTGGTCCCTGTGGAGCTGGGGTTGTATCATTCTCTCCAAAGGTGGATGTGTTCCCCAACCTGGAAACTCTCCAAACTGCCTACTACCGGGATTTTTATACCTTGTGTGCGCATGATCAATTATTAACTACATTTTCAGCCTCTCTCCACTTTCTGGAGAATGGGACCTGGGACTGCAAACTCCAACCTCCTGATCCTGGCTTGGTCTTTCTGGTGATAAGCCCCAACCAGGAGCCCACCCTAAATTGCCTCATGAGAACAAAAGATGCTACTATGCTCTTACTACTTAGGAAGTTTTAAGGGTTTTAGGAGCTCTGTACCCGGAACCGGCAGCAGAGACCACTGTATATATATTATCTCACAGTTGCATTCCTAGAAAATTAAATGTAAGTTAAGAGCATAGGACATGCTTTTTGTCTATATGTTAACAAAGTTTTAGGCTCAGGTAATTAAAAATTTTTCGTTCGCATGAGTGTTTAGCAGGACATTCATTGTGGGACTCTTCCTTGTGTGACATCATGTCTTGCATGCAGAACATTTGCTACCCCTGGCTTCAGCTTTCTAATGCCAGTGGTTTTCCTCATTGTTCTGAACACAAAACTCCCCACAAATATTTAATCCTCAATCTAACGGGTGGTGTTTTCCTCTTAAAAACTAGTAGCAAAGAAAACCATACCCAACAACCCGTATAGTGCTTGGCAATTAATAACGATATAACTATAAATTGTTAAAACTGTTTAAATACACTCTTCTGGCAGTCCAAGGACCGCGGGCACCCCCAATGACGCAGAGCTTCACAGCCCCGAAAGAGGAAGGGGTGATTCGAGATGTAGAAGCCAATTCAGGGCCACAACAAGATACACACCGCTCAGCCCACGATTTCCTCTTCTTTGCTAATGTTTATTAAACCCGTGATCTCGGGGCGCCTGGGTGGCTCAGTCGTTAAGCGTCTGCCTTCGGCTCAGGTCATGATCCCGGGGTCCTGGAATCGAGCCCCGCGTCCGGCTCCCTGCTCGGCGGGAAGCCTGCTTCTCCCGCTACCATTCTCTCTGCTTGTGTTCCCTCTCTCGCTGTGTTTCTCTCTGTAAAATAAATAAAATCTTTAAAAAAAAAACAACAAAAAAACAAACCCGTGATCTTGATCACAGAGCCTAGAGGGCTTCCCTCCCTCCCTAAACTCCGCCGGCGTCTACTATTACACTTCGCGCCTTCCCCGCCCCGCCCAGCTGGCCGAGTAGGCCCCGCCCCGCTCGGCGCGTCACCGGAAGTGAGCCAGAGGAAATAGTAAAACCCGCTGGGAGCGGGGCGGCAGAACCTTGTAGGTTGGCTGGCGGCATGGCAGACGAGGAGGAAGACCCTACTGTGAGTGACCACCGCTGTTCCAACCCGCTCTTTTCCTCACTCCCTGGGGTACAGAAGCGGAGCCTGGGTTCAGAATCACTCGAGATTTTCTTTAGCGAATTCCCTCGAGAGAGTTCGGGGACTTCACGCCGTGCTAGCCTTTCCCTTCGGATTCATCCTAAGAGATGGGGCAGGACGTGAAGGAAGAGTAGGAAGGTGGCTGTTTGCTTTTGGTCTGTATTTGCTAGACACTCTTTGGATCGCCTGGACAGTCATCAGAGGACAAAGCTAATATTTGTTAGCTCTCATTATGAACGAACACTGCCGCTGGTGACAAAAGTATATGCCAACTGTAAAGTTGGGGGAAAATAATGGACCGAAAGTCAGGATTTCGAAATCTCTTATCTGTGAGCAAGTTGCTTAACTTTGAGCCTGGTTTTTGTGTCATAAAATGGGGTTAAGGCTTATTTGAGGAAAGTTGCTAGCCCTGTATGCTTAGTAAATCCTAGTTTTGCTTACTTTGATTCAATATCGACTTTTTTTTCTTTAATACCAACTCTTAATAGTAAAACTGTAGTAATAGGCTATCTAGTTAGTTAAAAAAAAAAAAAAAAAAAAGTTTGGTCATTGGAACTCTTCCAGGAGAGGCAGTAGGATAATTTGTTAGGGACATTGTAGAAGCCGTTCCTGCGGGAGTGGGAAGTCGGACTGGATACTCTTTAAGGCTTCTGAAATGCTCAGATTTCATGATTTTTTAGGCTTTCTGGCATGATATCAGTGTTGAAAATGGAAAAAATTAATGTTATTTTAAAATCAAATGCAGTGCTTGATATTTCTATATATACGTTTTAACTTATAGTTTGAGGAAGAAAATGAAGAAATTGGAGGAGGTGCGGAAGGCGGACAGGGTAAAAGGAAGAGACTTTTTTCTAAAGAATGTAAGTAATATTTGACAATGATTTAATTACAGATGATAAAAACTTTTGGACATGTCTGTTCAAAGTAGATTAATGTTCTGGATGTGTGTCTCTGTGGGGACAATATTCTCAGATTTGCTTATAAAATTCTCTTTAACTTCTGAATCATAGATACCAGTGATCCTAACCCCAAGTTATATATGTGTAGGTGGGTGGGTGTGTTTATACACTTTCTTCTTCTTCTTTTTTTTTTTTTTTTTAAGTGAGGAAATGTGATCAGTGTTTCAATTCAGGGCTTTAGAACATACCTCCATTACTTTTTGTGTACCTTACTATTGCCACAGAACTCCTTTGACTACAAGTCAGAGGTTTTGATGGATCCTGGGACAGGTGCCAAGGGTAAGGAATTAAGTTGGGGTTTTGGACTAAGGCATTGGACAAGACAGAAAGGTGACGAACAGTGTCAATACATTACAGTGGCATAGAGATTATAATGTATTGGTTCTCTAGTCCATTCCCTTAGTAGACAGGTTCGTCTCTTTTTGGCAGCAGCAAGAGGGGGGATTACTGTTCCTAGTGATGGTCAAAGCCAGCCCCTGAAAGGCACTGTGATAATGCGCTTTCCATCCTGTGTCCTTTACACATAGTTATGGCTGAGTATTGACAGATGAGACAACACATGAATATATGGTTTATTTATGCTGGGTCAGACAAGTGGTTCCCAAATGCTCTTGAAACTGCAGTCAGTAGGTCTTTATATTTTTATTTTCTTAATGACTCAAATCCTCCATATCTCAGTTTCTCATCTAAAGCTGACCACTCTTTAATCCACCTTTGATACTGGTTACTACATTTGTGTTTTTACTTCTTATATCAGTCTAAGAAGGGGATTTCCACACCAGAGCATACCAGAGTAATGTTTGCATTGTCAGTTCTTAGCAGAAACCTTTGTTCTACTTGGATTGCTTTATTTTTGTGATGATAAGAATTTGGAATCTTCACAGCCTCCTCCTTGTCTCACCTGAATCTTGAAAGACCTTACTGCCCAAGATCTGTTCTCCTAAACCTTTTTTAAAAAATTTTTGCTACTATAACACTAAGTTTCAAAGCATTCATTGGCATTTATTTGTGTCTTTACAATCTCTTTAACCAAATGCAGTTTACATACATACTAGTGAATTATGCCCATCAAAATGGTAATGACAAAGTATCTTCTTCAAATATTTAAGGAAAAGTAGTAAGCTTACAATAGAAAATCTTGGCAGACAAGTAGTGTCTAAAGTATTACCCAAATGATCAAAGTCAGTATCACCAGTAATGTATATATAAACATATAATGTACCTCCGATCTGATGCATTAAGAGGGCACATCACCTCTATGGTACCCTTTCTAGTAATGTGTAACCACAGTCAAATTATGAGAAAACACCAGACAAACCCAAATTGGAGAACATTGTACAAGACCACTAACCAGTATCCTTCCAAAGTGTCAAGATCATGAGAGATGAGAAAAGTCTGAGAAATTGTCACTGCTCAGTGGAAAGCAAGGAGGCATGATAGCTACATAGTGTAGGATCCTGAAATAGAAAAAAGGCATTAGGTGAAAAACTGGTACAATCTGAGTAAGTTCTGTACTTGTGTCTGTGTTGGTTTCTTAGTTTTGATAAATGTCTGTGGCTGTATAAGATGTTAACATCAGGGAATGGTGGATATAGTGTATTTGGAAGCTCTGTACTATTTTTGCAACTCTTTTATAAGTGTGAAATTATCTCAAAAAAGAAAAGGCAAAAAAGTTGTCAGAATCCAGAAGGGAGAAAAGATATTGGCTCTTGTGTTTGTTTAGTACCCCTTGTATCTAGACCTAAAGGCTCTTGTCAGTTTAAACCCTGTAGATACCTCCATTCCCAGCTTGACTTCCAAATCACCCCTTTCTTTTCCTCTGTAGGCTGATGTACCTAATACTCCTTTCCATTTCACCAGCTTTTGCTTCTCCTAAATAGGAATTACTCTTAATGTACTCATTTCTTCCTTTAAAGTATTCTAGGTTTTTTTATTTGTTTTTATTATTTTTACTGTACTTAAATTGTACTAGCCTTAAATGAATAGCATGATGAATTTTATGTATTTACATATACTTATAACCACCACTCAGATCAAGTTACAGAACATTTCCAACCTATAACAGGGTTGCTTTTTTTTTTTTTTTTTTTTAACATTTATATACCCCTTTCAGAATCTGCTAAGAGTTGACTATTCTTTGCGGAATAATGCACACACACAAATAATATATAAAATTTTTGCATATAATTTCAGAAGGGTTCAAGGATTTCTCAAAGCATGTCCAAAGACTAACCGGGGATTTATAGACTGTAGGATGATAATCCATATGGATCCTGTCTGCCTTAAACTACCAAGAAGTGTAAGACTGTTGAGGGTTGGAATATAGAGTCTGGAGCCAGATCAGCAAACATGGGCTCTATCTCTTACTATCTGTGTGACCTTGGGTAAATCACTTAGCTCAGTGCTTCAGTTTTCTCACCTAAATGGAGTAGGGATAATAACAATAACTGCAAAGGATTGTTGTGAGGATTAAATGAGTTTTATTTTTATTACTCTGTATTGGAGTTTTTTCTCTTTTGCATTTTCTATGGTTCTTTCAGATGTCAGCAGTGCATTGATCCAGGGAATGAAATATCAAGATTCTACATAGTTTGCTTTCTCCATTTGATTACCCTTTTCTTCAGATAAGAAGAAATTGGAGCACTTTCTCTCATGTCCTTTTCCCTATGTTAGTATCAGAAGGGATTTTGCCTTCTCTTTTCCAAAGCCCCACTGCCCTCCCCTCACCCTACACCATATACACGCAGAACACTCCCAGTAAGGGCTGAGCCATTGCTACTCATCCTGTCACTGCCATGGGGTTTCCTACTTCAGGTTATTCCAAGGTTGTTGGCAAATAGGTAATAGAATTTAGGGAAAGAATATTGATGTCAGGGTTTTGTAGCTGGGAGGGAACAGGAGTTCCTACTAGAGAAGGACAGGTAGGAACAGTTGCTTATGAGATTGTGGTTAAAATCCTTTACACCTAAGTCCATACTTGTAGACACAATGTAAATATGTTCTTGCAAGTATCTTCTCTATTTTGGTCCATTTCTAATTTGAGAAAGGTATTGGTAAAATTGTTAAATTTATTCAAGTAAACAAAAATAATTGTTCTTTTACAGTGCGATGTATGATGTATGGGTTTGGGGATGACCAGAATCCTTATACTGAGTCAGTAGATATACTTGAAGACCTTGTCATAGAGTTCATCACTGAAATGGTAAGACTTTTTTGTAATTGGTCTTAGTTAATTGAGTAATAGATTTGAAATTCTAACTTTTAGTCAAGGCTAGAACTATGCCATCTTTTTGAAATAAGCTTACCCATTTGAGTACCTTTTTTTTTTTTAAAGATTTATTTATTTGACGGAGAGAGACACAGCAAGAGAAGGAACACAAGCAAGGAGTGGGAGAGGGAGAAGCAGGCTTCCCACTGAGCAGAGCCTGACACCGGGCTCGATCCCAGGATCCTGGAATCATGACCTGAGCAGAAGGCAGACACTTTAATGACTGAGCCACCCAGGCACCGCCCATTTGAGTGCCTTTTTGTGGAAGTTATGGATTACTATTTATCATTAAAGATACATAGACATGTAAACATACACACATGTACGTATGTACACATACAATATTCTACCCTCTCCTGAATTGTATTTATAAGGATATAAGATCCTTGAATAAAATTTAAAAATAATAATCATAATGCCATCATCTAATGTAAGTTTCCTCCCTCCAGTATTTATTTAAATGTATACAGTGCTGTGGGGCCTGGGTGGCTCAGTTGGTTAAACCTCTGCCTTCAGCTCAGTCATGATCTCAGGGTCTTGGAATTGAGTCCCACATTGGGCTCCCTGCTCAGCAGGGAGTCTGCTTCTCCGTCTCTCCTCTCATGCTCTCTCTCAAATAAGTAAATAAAGTCTTAAAAAAAAAAAAAGTATACAATGCTTACATAATGGTAATCATGGTAAACATTTTTTACTCAAAATTTTACAGTACATACTTTCTATATTCTAATCACAGTTATCTTAGTAGTTAAAGTTCATTTAAATTGTTTCCTAATACATTTAACCATTTCTCTGTTGTGTTAGTTATTTATAGATTATTAATAGAGAATTAATAGATTATTAATAGAGAATAGAGTGAATAGAGAATTTTGACCATATTCATGAAATTTTCTCCTGTCTCCTTGGATATACTTATATGGGTGGGAATACCAAGTTTGATTGTGTTCCTGTGAATTTTTACCCTGGGTTATGGATTATTTCCTTGGTACTTAGAAGTAAAATTATTTCCCTAATACTTAGAAGTAAAATTCCTGTGTCAGAATATGCATTTTTAAAAATCCTTTTCCATTTATAGAAATAATTTTTTTTAAAAGATTTTATTTATTTATTTATTTATTTATTTATTTATTTATTTATTTATTTATTTGACAGAGAGAGAGAGAGAGATCACAAGTAGGCAGAGAGGCAGGCGGGGGGGGGGGGGGGGGGGGGGGGGGGGGGGGGGGGGAAGCAGGTTCCCCGCTGAGCAGAGAGCCCAATGCGGGGCTCCATCCCAGGACCCTGAGATCATGACCTGAACCGAAGGCAGAGGCTTAACCCACTGAGCCACCCAGGCACCCCTATAGAAATAATATTTATTAAATTTAGGAAGTAGGGGCGCCTGGGTGGCTCAGTTGTTAAGCGGCTGCCTT
>CM053606.1:79987562-80045770 GCA_028646535.1 Procyon lotor | reverse complement strand
TAGACTACAGTGGTCTAAGATTATTAAAAAATAGTGAACTAGTTTTTTTTTTTAGGAGAAGATGATACAAGAAAATAATAATCTTTTGTAAGAGTGTTTAAGGTATTTGTTTTTTATTCTTTAGATTACAAGAATGTTTTTTTTTTTTATTTTTTAAACTAAAAGTTTCATGTGAATTCTTCCGTACTGGAAGGCTTTTGATTTAAAACCTTTTGGGCTTAAAATGTACCAGTTAGCAAGTTTTAAGAGAATTCATTTTCCCAGGTCAGATTAAAGCTTCTAAAAATAAATGCTGTCAGTAGTAAGAATGGTATTGCTTAAAAAGCTGATGGCAGGATAAGCAATTGGGATAGTGTTTTATTAATGTATTTGTTAGTACTTGTTCATTGTGGAAATGTGTACTTGACTAAAACCATGTATGGCTATGGAAACCACTTTTGTAGTTCAGGATATACAAGTTTTGTGTGTGTTTAGCTTATTGTATTAAATTATTACACTTAGTTTAAAATAAGGATTAAAACTGCATTTAAAGGGATCACTGAATATTACTCCTTGTGAAACTTTTGTGTGCTGCTTATAAACATTATCTATAAATCAGCATATAGGAGAATTTCACTTTCTTAATCTGTTGATACAAGGAATAAAGTGGGAAATTAGATGATTAATTGAATTTGACTGTGATTTATTAGCTTTTTTTCTCCCATTACTAGTAATATAATTCTGACTGCTTAATCTCACTAAAAACTTTTTTTCTATATTCTTGTATAGAAAATTCTTGTAATCCTCCTGAATCAATGCTGAGATTCAAGATAGCTGGACTGGGTTTTTTTGTTATTCAAAAGAGCAAAAACCAGGGTACCTGGCTGGCTCAGTTGGTAGAGCATGTGACTCTCAATCTCAGGGTCATGAGTTCAAGCCCTGTGTTGGACATGGAGCCTACTTAAAAAAAAAAAAAGGAAAAACCAATTGAAAAGCTACTCCAGTCTAAGCTGAAATCAAGAATGCAAGTGGAATAATAACATCTCAACATACCGCTATTTTTGCTAGTCAGAGTGTAATACCCTGAAGAAAGAACTGGTAATAATTGGCACTAGGGGAGCTATCCTGGAACCCCTCTTAGCTAAGGCTGCTGTAACAAAATATCAGACTGGGCAGCTAAAACAATAGAAATTTACTTTCTCAGCATTCTGGAGGCTAGAACTCTGAGATCAGCGTGCCATCTTGTTTGGGGTCTGATGAGGGCTCTTCTTGGGCTGCAGATAGCTGCCTTCTCCCTGTGTCTGAACTTGTCTGAGGGAGCTCTGTTGTTTCTTCCTCTTTTTATAGGGGCACCAAGGTTCCACCGTTTGACTTCATTTATCCTTAATAGCCTCCTTAAAAGCCCTATCTCCAATATAGTCAGATGGGAGGGAGGGTTGGGTTAGGGCTGCAACAAAACAAATTTCAGGGGATTATAATTCAGTCTATAGCAGGCCATTATTATTATTTTGCTAGTGACCCTGGCACGTAAGAAGTTTTTATGGGACCTTGTATTATAGGTTGCAAGTGATGGAACTTGACTCAAAAATAGCATAAGCAGAAGAGAGGAGCTTATTGGTTTATCCAACTGAAACAAGGGAAAGTAGGAATGGAGTTGATTCCCTTGGGTTGACTGGATATAAGAACTTGAGAATCCAAGACTCTGTCCATCATTATCCTAATTTTGGTTTTGTTCTCTCAGAAACCTCAGTGTGCCAAGGGAACACGATAGCAGTTCTAGGGTTCCCATCCATACAACTGATTGAGCGAGCTTCTTTCCTTACCAACACAAGATCCCCAGGAGTGAGGGTAGGAGGTAAGAGCTGGGTACTATTAGAAAGGGAAAGAGAAGCTGGGCAGACAAAAATAACAGATGTGGCACTGTCTTGATTCATGAGCTTCCTTATTTGAATTCTAACAGTGAGGTAATATGGCTCCCTTCTCTTCTAATGTCTAGAGCTACACTGTGTAATACGGTAGCCAATAGCCTCATGGGACTATTTAAATTTACTTCATTCAGATTAAATGAAACGAAACCTTCAATTCCTCAGTTGTACTGGCTGTATTTCAGGTGCTCCTCAGCTCCATGGCTAGTGGCTGCTGCATTGAACAGTACAGATGCAGAACATTTTTCATCATCACAGAAGACTATTTGGGACAGTGCTGATCTGTACTGTTCAGGTGCTTTTTCTTAATTCATTTCACTTAAAAAAACTTACCATGAAAAATCTCAAGTATACACAGTAATAGAAGAGTATCATGAGCCTTCATCTTCAACAATTAACTAAACTGCCAATTCTAATGTCTTACCTATTCCCCACCTTTTGGGGGGAAAGGGGCAGTATTTTAAGGCAAATCCTAGCTTTCATTGTATCATTTCAACTATAAATACTTCACTCTGTCATCTCTAACAAAAAGGCAGCCCAAATACTCTTATCATACCCTAACACAAATTAACATTAATTCCTTAATACTCCATATAATACCCAATCCCTGTTTAAATCTCCTAATTTGTCTCAAAATATCTTTTAGAGTTTGTATATTTGTTTTCTGTTGTTTCTGTTATAGATTACTATAAATTTAGTGACTTAAAACAACAAAGTCATTCTCTTACCTTTAAAAGGTAAGATAAATTTAGTGACTTAAAACAAAAAGTCATTATCTTTAGGTCAGAAGTCTACATGGGCCTCACTGGTGCGAAAATCAAAGTACTACATTCCTTTCTGGATGTTCTAGGAGAGAACCTGTTTACTTGCATTTTCCAGCATCTAGATCCTGCATTCTTTGGCTCTTAGTCCTCTTCTGTCTTCCAAGTTAGCAATGTTGCATCTTTCTGATCTTTCTCCCATAATCCTGTCTCTCTCTGACCCCTACTGAGTAAGGTTCTTTGCTTCTAACGACCCAGGTGATTATATTGGACCCATCTGGATAACCCAGAATAACCTCTCCATTTTAAAACCCTTGACTTAATCACACCAGCAAAGTCTCTTACCATGTAAAGTAACATATTCACAGGTTCTGAGGAAGCTGAGGTCTGAGGGAAGGGCTGTTGTTCTGCCTCCTACAGGCTGCTAAAACAAAACATCTGATATAATTTATGATGCACTTGAGATTGGTTTTACTGTATTTAAACTGATTTTCTTAAGTAAAAGCTGTGGTACTCTAAGTGTAGAAATTTTTAAATGGGGCAGTAGCTCCCTTGGCTTCTCATCAGTGGAAAGAGGTTGTGTCTGGAGAGTCAGTTGGCCACTTCCCAAGAGGCCTCAGGGGGTTGCATTACTTGGGTGAATGTGTAGTCCAGAGTTTGATTTGCATCACTGCAGGCTTGGAAACTGATTTCATCAGCAAATGGAGAGCATATCCATCTTTCAGGGTAGACTTAGAAACCAAGCTTGTAAGACCAGTGTATGAACATGGATGCCAATTTACAGATGTTAAGTAAAACTTTCATGGGCTTGACCAGCAAATTGGAAAATGAAAACATAAATATGAAGGTGAATCAGAATGAGGTGAGTTACATGAATGCTTTGCCTAGAGCATCAGCTAAGAGAAGGATAAAGTTTATACAGAAATAGGAAGAATGGCTCCCTAGGCCTGGAAGCTGTGCACTGGGGTGGGTTTCCTGAGGAGCAAACTTCAAGATTCCTTTGTTGCTAACACTGGAGACTTGGCTTGAGTTTTCACATCCAGTGACAATACCTGTCCAAACATGGTCTGTTTGGTTTTCAGGTGGCTTTGTATATTTCTACTCTAATTCATTCACATGTTGAGCTCAGAGGTAATTGACAGAGAGCAATTTTATTTCCAGTATCTTCAGGGAAGCTTCCTAGTTGCTCCCAAGAGCGGATGACACAGAGCATTGTGCCTGAAAATCAAGAACTTTTTAAGCACTTTGACTGTATCCCAAAACATTCCTAATTCTCTAGGCCTGATTTTCTTAATGACTGAGCCATCCAGGTGCCTCTAGGCCTGATTTTCTTAGCGTCCCTATGTTTACCTTCTTAACACAGAGGCTGAGAGGTAGATGACCAGTGAGCAAGGTGTTCAATATGTTTATAGGCTGCTGCTTTTCCTGGGTCCTGGTGAATGACTCCATGAGCTAGACTGTTATTGCATGGGTTAGGATCACAGAAAACATTTTGGTATATCAGCAAGTGTTTATTAAGCACCTGTTTTATTTGAGGCATAACACAGATACTATTGGGCTATGTGGTATCTGGATGAGTGGAATTCTAAAGTTATAAAGGTAAAGTAAGGAGCAAATTTCTTATATATTACCAGTAGATTGGCAAGAGTTTCAATCTGAACTTTTGTACAAAATCTCAATTCATGTATAATTTGTAGCATTGAGTCTCCTGTGCACATGCTCACTATTTTATACTTACACAGAAAGCCTGGTAAACTGCTCTGAATGTGGGTGTATTCTCTTAGAATAGAAAGAATAAATGCTGAAATGTAAATAATTTGTCATTTGCCTTTGTGTGGCTGTTATTTTTTTTTTTTTTTAAGATTTTTATTTATTTGGCAGAGAGAAACACAGTGAGAGAGGGAACACAAGCAGAGGGAATGGTAGCGGGAGAAGCAAGCTTCCCACTGAGCAGGGAGCTCGATGCGGGGCTCCATCCCAGGACCCCTGGGATCATGACCTGAGCCAAAGGCAGACACCTAACGACTGAGCCACCCAGGCGCCCCATGTTTTGTTTTGTTTTTTAAGATTTTTATTTATTTAGGGGTGCCTGGGTGGCTCAGTGGGTTAAAGCCTCTGCCTTCGGCTCAGGTCATGATCTCAGGATCCTGGGATCGAGCCCCGCATCAGGCTCTCTGCTCATCGGGGAGCCTGTTTCCCCCTCTCTCTCTGCCTGCCTCTCTGCCTACTTGTGATCTCTCTCCTCTCTGTCAAATAGATAAATAAAATCCTTAAAAAAAAAGATTTTTATTCATTTATTTGAGGGAGAGAGAGAGCCTGTGAGGGGACAGGCAGGAGTTGGGGGTGGGGGTGTCAAAAGAAGAGGGAGAGAATCCTCAAGTAGATTCTTTGCTGAGCTCTGAGCACGGAGCCCAACTAGGGGCTTAATCCCACAACCCTGAGATTACAACCTGAGCCGAAATCAAGCTCAACTGACTGAGCCAACTAGGTGCTCCTATGTGCAATTTTAGATAAATAACTGAAAATTTAGTAGGAAAGAGCCTAGTTACTGACCAAACTCTAAAAGAAATGCTTAATTTTTCTGAAATGGGATTTTATAAGTATTGTGGGAGCACATGACTTACACTAAGACATCTACCTAGACTCATTTTGGTGAATCTAATGTTTTTCTTTGATATTTCTAGCAAGTTCTACAAAATAGTTTCAAGATTATTACCAGAAAGTTATTGACCTTATCTTAAAACACTCATTCAAAATTATGATGCTTAATTGATTTATGTATTATTAACATTTCTTAACCTATAGTTTCCTCTTTTTTTGGATTTTGAAGTATGTCAATGACTTCATTAAAATGGGGTATTTATTTTTCTTTACAAAATATTTTTAAAATTTTATTTTTGTTTTTAATGTTAACATCCAGTGTATTTACTTAATATAAAAAAAACCACATCTCTTCTATCTTGAAATAAGAATGTATTTTTCTTTACTATGTTTAGCCACTGACCTATAATTTAAGCTTTTGTTTAGGGGTCTGGATAGGAATGCTAGTAGACTCAGGTATGCCACCTACATAATCCTTAAGCCTATTTGAAAGAGAAGTGGTAATAGTTGGTATTTTGTTTCTTCTCCCAGAGCCAGCAGTGCCCTGGCTCTAAAGCACACAGCTCTTTGGTGTGTGTATTTGTGTGTATGTGCTCTAATAAGGGGAATGGAGCTTTTAAAACAAGTGCTCAGATCACTGCTGAATTTCCCCTGAACGGCTTGAGGCAAGATTTCCTAATTTAGGCTTGTGCTCAGATTCCTTTCCACTATTTGGGGAAAACCAGAAACTTCTATTTCCCTTTTTAGAAATGAGATTTGAGAATCTTATTAAAAGGGGTCCACCTTAGCCTATAGGCATTTAAGTCACAAGGCACCATGAATCATTCCCACAAGTTAGAACCTGCATTTTCAAATAATGCCTAACCTGGTTCCTGATCCAGAGTAGGCACTGGATAAATATTTGGTAAATGATTGAGGCAGTACCTCAGAATCTAAGGACAGTCCTTCAACTAAGAAAGCCTTGTCCTTTCTGAACAATTCGCTGCTTTGCAGCAACTAGAGTGAAAGACAAGAAGATCTAATCTTAACCAGTGTGGCTGAGTATAGAAGGAAAGGTGATATACCCTAGGCTAACAGCTATTAAGGTTGTGGTGTAAAGCTTGATGTTACATTAGGAAGTAAATATACAGTCAATGCATTTATCACTGAACAAGTGATAAGGGGTACCAGATGTCTTGTATTTCAGTGCCTGGTTCCACTCAATCTCCCCTCCCCCTTTCTGGACATATAATGGTTGTTCATTTGCACCTAACAATTCTGAGGACTACTTTTTGAAAATTTAGATGCACATAACACTATGCCACAGGATGTGTGGGGGATAAACATGAGTAAGACCTCTTTATTTCCTTTACCTTGCCAGAATAAGGTCTACTTTTTTCAAGCTAAAATTTCCAGTTGATACACTGCAGTAGAGTGCAAAAAGGAGGGTTTAAGAATCATAATAGTTGAAATCTTTGCTCCCCTACCGAAGCTGTTTGACCTTGGGCAAATTATTTTCCTTAATCTCTAAAATGGAAATAGTTAACAGGCATTTTAAGGGAGATTGTGAGGCTTAAGTGAGAACATAAGCAAAGCACTTTATTTTATGCTTAATCAATGTTCAAACAAATCTAGTACCAGATCAGGTTTTTTTGTGTAGTGCTCTGCCCTTAATAGGTAGTCAAATGTTTGTCAGATTGTCCCTGATTAATAACTCTTTGTAGATCTAGTTCAAAATTTAAATAAATAATGCTTGGTTCTTGCAACTGGTATTGTTTGAGACTCAAGATCAAGAAGTAGAGTCTCAGGGGAGCCTGGGTGGCTCAGTGGGTTAAAGCCTCTGCCTTTGGCTCAGGTCATAATCTCAGGGTCCTGGGATCGAGCCCCGCATAGGAGCACCCCCCCCCCCCCCCCCCCCCCCCCCCCCCCCCCCCCCCCCCCCCCCCCCCCGCCTGCCTCTCTGCCTACTTGTGACCTATCAAATAAATAAATTAATTAAAAAAAAAAAGAGAAGCAGATTCTCAGATGAACTATACTGGCAAAGACTATACTGGCATTTCCTGGATATATCTGCCCACTTTTTCAATTTAAATATTCTGTTAAATTTTTTTTCTTTTTTCAAATATCCGGACCCTGGGTAACATTAACTTGTGCTTATATTTATTTGCCTGTCAGTTATCACTGAGAGAGTTCTTAATGAAGACTTTCTTCCAGGAGTTCATCAGGACTAGGCAATAGAAGTTTTGCATAAACTGTTTCCCCTGAATTTATAAATATTTTTCTTAGAACCTTTCCCTCACACTATGGCTTCTTGTATCTTGAATTGGATTAAATTCTTCCTGTTAAGAAATGTTTTTGATGTTTATTATTACGACTCTCTTTTACGTCCTTTACTCCAGTTGGGAGGTCAAGCTCACTCTTGGCATTTGGCCTTTATGAGAACGAGGCTCTTACGGTTTGTGGTTTGTATCACCTTATTCCTAGCTCATCTACATGGTAATACCGACTGAATGCTCAATTCAGCACGGTGAAGCATCACGTTTATTTGTGGACTACTACTGCACGGGTGAGGTGGGAAAGTGAGATCCTGCTGTCAAGGAGCTTACGACTAAAAAGGGTAGTAAAAAAAAAAAAAACAAAAACCTGTGAACCTGTTAAGTGTTAAGTAACTGGAAAATGCTCGGAGGCATATCAGCATCACAAAAGGAGAAATCAAGAATGGGGCAGATAAGCTGCGGGAGTTTTCGGGAGGAAGTGGGCCTGCAGAAGCGGAGAGAGACGGGGAGGAGGCCAGATTTATTTCACTAGTCTTTATTAATAAATTGTTGGAGAGGAATATCGAGTCGATTCTAATGCGCAGATGACTTCTCGATTCCGAGGCCCCCTCTGCGCTATTTCGGGACGCAGGGTCACCGGCCAGCGACTGGTAGCGTCCCGGCCGCTGGTCCCTTTCCTAATCGCCAAGCCAGCTTTTCCTCCGAGTCCAGTCGGTCCTCGGAGGGCAGGCCCGGAGCCCGTCTGTCTGGGCGGGTCCCCACCGCCCCAAGCCTGGGCCCGCCCAGCCGACTCTCCCCTTGGCTCAGGCACCTGCCTGGCCGCCCCTCGGCGGGGTCCTGAGGCGCCTCAGAGAAGCGTGGTGATTGGCTGCGGCTCGGGGCTGGAGCTCGGCTCCAGCACCGCTTGACAACCGCAGTCTGCGAGGCTGAGCGGAGCGGTACTTCGGGAGGGGCAGGCGCGGGGAAGGACGGCCTGACGGTCTGATGGATTGACGCGAGGGCGGCAGGAGGAGGACCGACGCCAAGCGCAGACACAGACCTCCGCCCTCGTGCTCCAGCCCCAGCCCGGAGCCGGCCGCGTCGGGGCCCCGGCCGTCGGCCTCTTAGCCGCCTTCTCCTCAGCCGCTTTTCTGGACTCGTCCGGGAACCCTCAGGTGAGTGACTCCGGGAGGCGGAGGCGGGGTCGGCCGCGCCGCACCTCCAGTTGCCATGGTCACCGGTCGCCACCTGTCACCACCTGACGGGGTTCCGACCCAGGCGGCCCTTGGCCTCTCCGGCGGCGTTTGCGGCCCGGGAGAAGGGTCTCGGGTAGGCTTCGGCGCGGCCGGGGACCGGGGTGGCGGGTGAGGCCCCGGCGCGGCCGGATGAGGACCTGGAAACTGCCGGCCCTGATTTGGAGGCCGCCGCTCCTGAACCACACCTTTCCCTGTCTGCCTGCGGGGCTCTGGGGCCGAGCGACCCTCCTCGCCCTGGCGCTGGGCGGCCCCCGAGCGGGGAGCGAGCGCAGGGTGGATGCCCACCTTGCTGCTGCTGAGAGGCGGGAGGGAGGCTGGCCGCGCGGGTTCTTCCTTCCTCGCCCCGCTGCCGAGCCCGGGCGAGAACTGAGGGGCGCGCTCGCGTCCCTGTCTGGGCACGCCTTGGCCGGGAGGAGGGGAAGAAGCTTCGGGGCTGGGAGCCCGGCCGCGGCGTGGGGCAGCTCCGCGAGGCCGGCTTTGGCCTTATCTTACGTCAGTGGTCTGTAGGAGCAGCCTTTGGGGGTCTGGGCGGGGAGACCAGGGGTAGCGACTGGGTTTGGAACCCGGCTTTGCTGGGGCAGGGGAAGCGCCTGCGTAGAAGACGCGGGAGGCCGTAGAACTCGTAGGGTTCAGCGGGTCCTGTGTAGTGGGGAGAAAGAGATTGGGGCTCAAGCTCTGGAGCGAGGCCTTGGGCTTAAGGGGCGAGGGCAGGAGGAGGCAGGGGCAGCATATGACCAGCGTTCGATTTTTTCCTCTCTATACCCAGACGTGCAGTCAGTAACCACGCATGGTATCTGAGCGGATCGTTTTTGGCAACTTGGTTCTCTGCATAATGAAAGGAGAAGTCTTTGTTCCACCCAGATTCATAGGTTGTGATCTAACACTTATTTCCCTCCCTTTGTTGTAGACTTAATAGAATGCATCAAAAAGTTAATGGCACAGAAATTAACATGTAGGCTTTAAATATGCTACAAATCTTTTTTTTCACAGTAAATCCAAGTAGATTTTTTTCCCTCCAGTATTGGCATGAATTGCATTGGATTTTTACTAGAAAGGAGAAACGCCTAAGAACCCATTTTCCTTTATATGGCATATTCTGGAGGTCTCATTTAGGAGGAAGATGTAATGAACAATTTTACCTTGGGTTTTAGAAAGTAGATTGCTTCCACATGGAAAAGAAAAATTACTACACAGTGAGGGAAACGACAAGCAATTAAACCATTAATAGTATATTGTCAGGTAAAAAAACCCCAAACACTCGAACTTAGATGTCATTAGAAATATGTAATTTTTGTGAAGGGATTTTAACATGTTTATTTCTCCCTCCTACTTTCCTTTTTCCTTTCCTTTTCTTTTCTCTTTTCTCTTTTTTCTCTTTTCTCTTTCCTTTTCTCTTTTCCCTCCCCTCCCCTCCCCTCCCCTCCCCTCCTTTCCCCTCCTTTCTTCTCTTCTCTTCTCTTCTCTTCTCTTCTCTTCTCTTCTCTTCTCTTCTCTTCTCTTCTCTTTTCTTTTCTTGCCAGTATAAGGAATATATCATAAGAGAACAGGGGTGTTATCCCAAGTTCTTAGTTACATAATTGTGTTCAGCCTCTTTTTCTGTTTGTGAATTTGAGTTTATCAGTTACTGAATGGACAGCATGTGATATGGTTGATATATATATATACACACACACTGCGGTTTGAGAAACACCTCAAAGTAAGTATGAAAAGATGCAGTTTTCCTTAGTAGATCAGTAAGATGGAAATCAGATTGCCTGGATTTAAGTTTCATTTTACTATTGATTACAATATACTTTGCTATTGATTATGTTACTACTTATCCTACTGTTGAGTCAATATTTAATCTGCAAAATGGTAATAATGCCTGCTATTATTTTAGTCTAGAATGGGCTCTTAAGTTGAACAAAATAATCTACTTGAAAGCATTTGGAAAAAATTTAAGGCATCTGTTGATTACTTTTTTTTAAGATTTTTATTCATTTGACAGAGAGATAGAGAGCACAAATAGAGTGGCAGAGAAAGGGAGAAGCAGGCTCCCCACTGAGCAGGGAGCCCAACATAGGTCTCAATCCCATGACCTGAGCCAAAGTCAGCTGCTTAACAGACTGAGCCACCCAGGCACTCCTGTTAATTACCTTTCAATAGAGTGGAGCATTGGCAAGGATAATTAAAATCCTGTGCATGATCCACTTACCATTTTGAGATCCAGAACCTTATTTTTACAATGGCCTTACAGGGCTCACAGAAACTATTAAGGTGCATCCTTATTCTTTGATGGAAGTTCTTTATTACTGAGGTGACGTGAAAAAAGGATGTTTGCTTCCATATGTATGTAAGGATTGCTTTTCTGCTTTCAGTAAGATGTTCTCAAATTTAGAAAATAAGGCTATGGATACTCCGACTTGAATTTCATTTGGTATTAAGAAATCCCCAGTGTGGGTGGGGATGCTAGGGTGGCTTATTCGGTTAAACATCTGCCTTCTGTTCAGGTCTTGACCCCAGGGTCCTGGGATCAAACCCTGTATGCGGCTCCCTACTCAGCGGGAAGCCTGCTTCTCCCTCTCCCTCTGCTTGTGCTCTCTCTTTATCTGTCAAATAAATAAATAAAATCTTAAAAAAAAAAATCCTCAGTGTGGATCATTGCTTCTTGAATAATCAAATAGTTTATCCTCTTTTATCTATGCTTTTCAAATAGTATTTGTACTGTTAGAGATAAGCTGCAGTGCGCCAAGGGGTAAATCTGTGGTCACAGAACATGGCACTTACTTAAGGAGTGGTTATCAATTTCACTTGAAAACTTGGATTAAAAAAATACTGTTTTTATATTAGATGATGATATGGATTAAATGATGATATGGAGAATGTAATCACATTAATTTCTAAGGTAAAATTCAAAGACTTCAAAGAAATTTCATGCTTAAGGGCTCCTGGGGATGTGTTCAGTTTTTTACTGCCCTTACAGAGAAAAATTTAAGAAGCATTGCCTTAGACTTACTCAGCTAATGAATGGCAAATCAATACATAGTACGCGAAATAACTTGAAGTCCAATTTCTAAAACTTTGACATTAGGCTCATTATCCTGATTATCCCCTCTTGATTTTCCCCATGTAAATGTCAGAATGTTATAGTGGAAAGGTCAAAGGGTTTTAGTCCTATAGACTTTGTCATACCTTTCTTGCTTCTGCACTCTTTGGTGTATGACCTTAGACAAGTATCTAACATCTCTGAGCATTAGTGTAATCGTCTGTGAAATGAATTATAAGTTGTAAGAATTTTATAAATACTGTATAGGAGTATCAGAGGGCCCGGCATAGAAAATGTGCAATAAATGTAAGTACCTTTTCCTTTACTATTTCTTTGTGGTAGGATATTAACAATCCCTCAAACATATTCTTAGCAGGAAACCCCATTATTTCTCTGAACTTCCATGGCATTTTATTTGTAATTCTTTTATGGTGTTCTTTATACTTTATGCATATTACCTTTATATAGAGGCTTGAATCTAGGTCTTCAGACTCCAAATCCAGTGCTGGGCCATGCCTAAGGATACTTTTTCTTTCTTTCTTTCTTTTTTTTTTTTTTTTTAAAGATTTTATTTATTTGAGAGCGAGAAACACAGCGAGAGAGGGAACACAAGCAGAGGGAATGGTAGCGGGAGAAGCAGGACTCCCCACCGAGCAGGGAGCCCGATGTGGGGCTCGATCCCAGGACCCTGGGACCATGACCCGAGCCGAAGGCAGACGCTTAACGACTGAGCCACCCAGGCGCCCCCTAAGGATACTTTTTCTTTCCAAATAATACTGAGACCATTACATTGAGTAGCCAAAGCTTATATATTTCATCTGATTTTTCTTCCTTTTTGTTTTGAGTTTGTTTCTGTTTGGGTGAAAAGCTATAGCCTTACAGAACATCACACACTCCCTTATAAACCTTTCTTTTGTGTTTCATCTTTTTGTTCACTATAGTAATTCAGTCATTGTATCTCTGGGATGCAGCATGGTGTTAGCATGGAGTAGATACTCAAATATATATTTTTTTATTTTTATTTTTTTGGGGGGAGAGGCAGCAGGAGAAAGAGAGAAAAAGAGTTTTTTTTTTGTTTTTTTTTTTTTAAGATTTTATTTACTTATTTGACAGAGAGAGATCCCAATTAGGCAGAGAGACAGGCAGAGAGAGGGGGGGAAGCAGGCTCCCCGCTGAGCAGAGAACCCAACGCGGGGCTCGATCCCAGGACCCTGAGATCATGACCTGAGCCGAAGGCAGAGGCTTCAACCCACTGAGCCACCCAAGTGACCCGAGAAAAAGAATAGTAAGCAGGCTCCTCACTGGGCGCTGAGCTCTGTCTCACAACCCTGAAATCATGACCTGAGCCAAAATCAAGAGTTAACCAATTGAGCCACCCATGTGCCCCAGTACTCAAATATTTTTAAATAAGTACTTGAAACAAGCATTACCACAAGTAGGAATCTCTTCATGTGGCTTCCTCACCATAATTGATCTAATTAAGCTTCCCAATATTTTAAAATCACACCTATAATATTTTAAAACTATATTATTTAAACTTTTTCCAAAGAAAATTTTTATATTTTATCCACAGCAGAGTAGCTCTCCCACAAGTTATTAGCAGCCCTTTTGACATACTGCTTTTACCATGGGTATGAGCTCTGAAGAGAAGAAATTATATTTATTAAGCACTATTCACATGTATGCCATTCTGCCTGGACCTTTATCTTGTTTTACACATCAACATCCTATCTTATAGAGAAACAGTTCTACATAGAAAATGATATAAACATTTTGTACTATGATATATTTGATTCAAATGATGAATTCTATGAAATGAACAAATTTCTATGGCTCATTATCATGTTTTATGATTTTTGTTTGTGTATTGAAAAAGAAAATGGAATCTTATTTGAGAAAACTTGGTAGAACTGAACTAAATTGGAGCCATAATGTCCATTTTTGGTTTAGCCTTTTTTTTTTTTAATGTTATTTTGAAAGCCTGGAAATTGAATTTGGTTAGTTTTCTTTCCAACTTTAAGCGAAGTGTTAGAAATGAAATTCTGGAAAGTGCAAAAACAGTATCTAGTGAATAGATGATGATGTGAAGCAACTTTAGGTTTTTGAGTGTATTTATTGTATACTGCCCACATCATGGGAAGTGTTAATTTTAGTGTGTAGTTACTGGACCTGACCATACCTGGAGTGTTGTGTTCTATTTAGAATGTTTTAAGAGGGAGATTAACATATGTTCAAAGGAGAAGGACTACAATAGGGGTATCTATAAGTTCTGTGAAGAATGGTTGAGGCAAATAGGCATATAAACATAATTATTATCAGATTCAAATGTGTGAAAGTTTTAAATATAACAAACTTGTTTCATGTTGATTCTGAACACATAACTAGATGAAAATCATAAGAAAGCAGATTTCAATTGAGTATTAGGAAAGCAAAATTTGCGGGTGCCTGAGGGGCTCAGTCAGTTACGCCTATAACTCTTGATTTCAGTTGTCATGATCTCTGTGTTGTGAAATCCAGCCCTGCATCAGGCTCAGTACTGAGCATGGAGCCTTCTTAAGATTCTCTCTATCCCTCTGCCCCTCCCCCTTAAAAAAATGAAAAGCAAAGCAAAATTTTTCTACTTGTGAAAAAATTATTGGAGTCCTGTATTATCTATTATTGTGCAATAAATTACCTTTTCTAAAACATAGTGGCTTAAAACAACAAATAATTTATCTCAGTGTTTCCGAGGATCAGGAATCTGGGGCACAGCTCTACTGAGTGCTTCTGATTTAAGGTCTTTCTTAAGGTTGCAGTCAAGCTGCAGCAATGGGCTGTGGTCTCATCTGAAGATACAAATCAGGGATGATCTCCATCCGAATTCAGTGACTTGGGCCTTTGTTCCTGTGGGCTGTTGGACTGAGGGCTTCCATTCCTTCCTGGAAGTTGAGTGGTTCTTTGCCACTTGGATCTTTCCATAAAGTTGCTTCATGACATGGCAGCTGGCTTCCCCCAGCATGAGAATCTGAGAGAACACATGCCAGCACTCAGGACTCACACTGTTATCTCTTTACAAATCTTGAAAGTGACATCTCAACACTTCTGCTATGCTTTTATGTAGAAATGAGTCACTAAATCCAGCCCATACTCAAGGGTCAGTGAGTACAAAAGGTTGTAAACACTATTAGGGTCATTGGTGACCATCTTAGAGACTGCCTTCCATAGATGCCTTGTGAGGGGTGTATAAAAATTTTCTGTCATTGGAGACATTTATCTTTAGGTTGACAGACCGTCTGTTAGCGGTAAGTATTTGGATATTCTGTACTAAATAGAGTAGACTAATGCACCAACTCAATTCTGTGATAAATTAATAAAAGCTAATGAAGTAGAAAAGATAAGGGTGGAAAACTTTAATAGGTAATTGTATAGTATATATTCTGTTGTACTTAATTGAGTAGTTAATGCTTGTATAATTTTGGCTTTTTTGGTACATTTTCAAGTTGGTTTTTTTTTGAAGATTTTTACTTATTTATTTGACAGAGATCACAAGCAGGCAGAGAGGCAGGGAGAGAGAGGGGGGAAGCAGGCTCCCTGCTGAGCAGAGAGCCTGATGCAGGGCTCTATCCCTCTATCCCCAGGACGCCGAGATCATGACCTGAGCTGAAGGCAGAGGCTTAACCCACTGAGCCACCCAGGCGCCCCCATTTTCAAGTTTTTGTGGCTCTTGGTTTAGTACATTTCCTTATGTTTCTGAATGTTGATCTACTGTTGATCTACTTAAAGCCATTTTTTAGATAGTTCAATTTTTGAAGTATACACAAATACCTTAAGTTCTGTTTTTTCCCTTTGAAAATAATAGAGTATGTGTGGGAATAAAACAACATGAAGGACATTTTTAGCCTATTTTACAAAGCACACTTTTTACCTTGGTTTTAGGTGTGATAGAAAACTATACCGGACGTGAAATTGTGTTCTTAGATAAAGCATCCTTTTTACCATAAAGTAGAACACACAGAAATAAATAAGGAATACAGTATGAAATTATGAGTATTTTACTTAGACCTTCGTAGATATAGCATTAATTTGCGCTTAGAGTTTTAGAATTAATTTTTATTACAAATATTAACATTACAAACTTTCTACATTTCTTACATCTTTATGGGTTGAAACTGCTTTAATATACATTTGAATTTTCACTATGAGCTGCTATGATGATTTAAGGAATAAAAATGTTTAAAAATCTTTTAATTCTTCTTATGATTAACATCTAAAGCTTTTGGCTGCAAGTTGGGAGACCTGGAGTTTAATTCTGTCTAATGTCAAATAATCATGTAATCAAGTGATGGCACTGTTGCTCACTAGTAAGTGGGATTCCCATTTTGAATTGTTTTAAAGAATGGACTTGTTTTGGTCTGTCCATACTTTACCTGCCAGGTTTCTCTTGAGATCAGTGACACAGTCTTTGAGTTTTCTGACTGGAAGCTGTTCAGTCTGAGACCAGAGAACACAGCAAAGGTCTAACAGGTCTTAAAGAGATCTGCTGAACCATATTTTAAGCAAGTGAGCTGTAAGTATATTATTTAATAATAGAAAACATTCTCTAACCATTTGGTTTTTCAATCTAAAATTCTTATCGCCTTAGGGGCGCCTGGGTGGCTCAGTTGGTTAAGCACCCAACTCTTGATTTTGGCTCAGGTCCTGATCTCAGGGTTGATTGTGAGATCGAGCCCTGCCAGGCATGGAGCCTGCTTAAGATTCTCCTCCTCCCCTTCTCCATCTGCCCCAACCCCCCTTCTTGCTGCCCTCTCTCTTGCATATGCTATCTCTCTCTCTACAAAAAATAAATAAATAAAATTCTTATGCCTTAAATCAACACTAATTTTGCTTTTAGTTGTGCTCTAAAAACTGAATTATGGGGGTGCCTGGATGGCTCAGTGGGTTAAAGCCTCTGCTTTCGGCTTAGGTCATGATCTCAGGGTCCTGGGATCGAGCCCCACATCGGGCTCTCTGCTCAGTGGGGAGCCTGCTTCCTCCTCTCTCTCTGCCTGCCTCTCTGCCTACTTGTGATCTCTCTCCTCTCTGTCAAATAAATAAAATCTTAAAAAAAACCCTCTGAATTGTATTTAGTAGTAAAGCATTTGTTGCAACACTGTTAAATTTATCTAGATTTATCTAGATTTCCTCATATTTGGTATGGTTTTCATGGATACTTGATTTTTTTATTTTTTAGAGATTTTATTTGTCAGAGAGCAAGTGAGAGAGAGAGAGAGAGTGCGAGCACAAGCAGAGGGAGAAGCAGGCTTCCTGCTGAGCAGGGAGTTTAGTTCGAGACTCTGTCCCAGGACCCTGGGATCATTACCTGAGCCAAAGGCAGATGTTTAACCTACTGAGCCACCCAGCTTCCCTTCATGGATACTTTAAAAACTGAAGTCTGTTATAAACTTGAAAGTTAAACTCTAGAGTTCTTAGATCTAATTTTTCTTTTCTTTTTTTCTTTCCTTCCTTCCTTCTTTCCTTTGGTTCCCTTCCCTCTTATCAGTTTTAGTACTGCTTATTTTTTGATGGCAGTATTCATTTAGATAACATAATTTAAATAAGTGAGGCTTACTAAATAAGGATTAAGTATATTTTATTAGACCTGGAGAGATTTTTTTAAAATGAGAAGTAATATCTACTTTTATTTTAGGTTCTTACACAGTTGGGCTAATACTTTTTGTCTCTCTAGCTAAAAGTGCATGTTTAAAAGTTGGTTAGAGGGGCGCCTGAATGGCTTAGTGGGTTAAAACCTCTGCCTTCGGCTAAGGTCATGTCTCAGCATCCTGGGATGGAGCCCTTCATCAGGCTCTCTGCTCAGTGGGCAGCCTGCTTCTCCCTCTCTCTGCCTGCCTCTCTGCCTACTTGTGATCTCTCTCTCTCTCTGTCAAATAAAAAAAAAAAAAGTCTGATTAGACTATTATTAATGCAGACTTCTGTTTACCTACCCTATTAACATTGTTTAATAGAAAAATAATGTGAAAGACCGTAAAACTAGGGTCCTCTGTTGGATGGATGGATGGATGGATTATTTATTTATTTATTTATTTATTTATTTATTTATTTATTTGACAGAGAGAGAGATCACAAGTAGGCAGAGAGACAGGCAGAGAGGGGGGCGGGAAGCAGGCTCCCCACTGAGCAGAGAGCCTGATGTGGGGCTCGATCTCAGGACCCTGAGATCATGACCTGGGCCGAAGGCAGAGGCTTTAACCTGTTGAGCCACCCAGGCGCCCCTGGAATACTTTTTTAAAAAGATTTTATTTATTAATTTGTCAGAGAGAGAAGGAGAGCACTAGCAGGTGGAGAAGGAAGCAGAGGGAGAAGCAGGCTCCCTGCTGAGTAGGAGCCTGGGATTATGACCTGAACCGAAGGCAGATGCTAACCAACTGAGCCACCCAGGCATCCCTGTTGGAATAATTTTTAAAGATTATTTCAGTACTATGAAGCTTTTTCATTTTGGCATATTTAGATGACTTTCCATTTCATGTCTTTCCTTGTGTTTGTAATGCATCTTTGCCCTTCACTTTCTTGGGAATTAGTTTTGATATAGCCAAAAGAGCTTCAGCATCTCAGACTGTTTCCAATCTTGTCCTGGGATTATAACCTTTGGCTACTGTATTTCCTTCATTTCCTTTTCCTACCCTTTTTCCTTTTCTTCCTCTTTCTCTCTGTCTGTCCTCTTTGTATTTCTGTCAGAAATTCTAGTTCTCATTGCTACAAAGTTTAGGATATGTTTGGGGAGAGGGTGACAACATCTTGTCTGGCTTCTAAGATAAAGATTAACCATATAGAGATTATTAAATATATATAAATATATTGCCTCCCCTTGTTTTGCTACCCGGTTAAATAGGTGCCCTCTGGTACTTTTTATTTATTTGTCAGAGGACAAGCCAGAGGGAGAGGCTGGCAGAGCCACCAATGCTTCCCATCCTCTGGTACTTTGTAAAGATTTCCTGATCGGTGTTCAGCATGGACGCTGATACCAGGATGTATGTCCTGACACACTTCTGAAAGAAGTATTTAGCTGCTTGTGAAATACATGTTTAGTCTTAATGTAAACACTGGGTTATTTATTTATTTATTTTTTAGGTTATTTAATCTCTACACTCAATATAGATGTGGGTCTTCAACTCACAACCCTGAGATCAAGGGTTGCATGCTCTTCTAACTCAGCCAGCCAGGTGCCCCAGATACTGGGTTAATTTCTTAAACTTAAAAAGCCAAGAGTCTTTATCTGTCAAATGGGAATGAAACTGCTTAGCTCATAAGATTGTTATAAGGATCACTTAAACAATATGAGTAAAGATCTTAGAATAGTACTCAATAGTTTTTGCATTGTAAGCATAGCAGTTAATCTTATCTTTGAGATTCTATTCTAGTTGGGTAGGTTGATGTAGAAGAGAGCCTTTCAGATCTAATCTTGTAATTATCATAGTTTTTCTTTTTAAAATAAAAAAATTGTATTCATACAAGAAATGTATGTGTAAACATATAATACATGAATGTTTGTGAACCATTCTGATAATACAAATGATAAAGAGTGAACCAGTCTCCCTTTAGCCCCTTTCTCTTCCTAGTTTTATGCCTTGCATCCAGTACCATTCCTATCTTCAGAGGTAGCCATTCTTAACAGTTTATATATCCCACTAGACCTTTCTTTGTTGTTTATTTAGACATGGATATCATATCTTCCCTTTAAAAAAATTAAGTGGACCTATTTATATTTATACATTCAGCAAATATTTATTGATAGCTATATTGTTCTGTGATGTGCTTTTGCATTGTGAGGATGCATTCGTATTCTATATTAATGAATTTACCATAATTTAACAATTCTATTGATGAGAGCTCAGTTCATTTCTAATTTTTCTCTATTACAAGCAGATCTTTAGGAAGCATCATTGTATATGTACCTTTGTGTATATTTGCAAGTACTTTTTTAGGATAGGTTTCTAGAAGTAGAATTGGTAAGTTAGAGTATAAACATTTAAAATTTTCATAAGTAGAAATTTCATGCCATCATATTCTCTTTCAAAAAGTTTGTCCCAATTTAATATCCTTTTTTTTTCTAAAGTTTTTATTTTTTTGAGAGAGAGAGAACGAGCATGAGCAAGGTGAAGGGCAGAGGGAGAAGCAGACTCCCTGTCGAGCAGGGTGCTCAGCTTGATTCCAGGACTGCCAGAATCATAACCTCATGACCACCAGCAGCAACTGAGCCACCCAGGTGCCCCCTATTTACATTCTTAACACAATATGTGAAAGGGTATTTACTGACGATCTTGCCAACACTAGATATCAGGTCTTTTTTGCAAAGTTAGTAAGCCGTAAATGGTATCTTATTTTAATATCACTAGTATCACTCAGTGACACTGAACATCTTTTCATAAGTTTATTGGTCTTTTATAGTTCTGTACATTGTAGTCTTTGCTCATTGTTCAACTGGAATTTTGGGGGGTATTGATTTGAAGATGCTACTTATATGTTCTCAGTGGTAATCATTTAACTGTTATGTGTATTATGTTTATTCCTAGTTTGTCCTTTGTCTTTTTTTAAAAAGATTTATTTACTTGAGAGAGAGGGGGGGGCGGCAGAAAGAGAGAGAGAAAGCATCTCAAGCAGACTCTCTGCTGAGTGCAGAGCCTGCTGGCAGAATCAATCTGAGAACGCTGAGACCATGACATGAGCCGAAATCAAGAGTCAGACCGTCTGAGCTTGACTGACTGAGCCACCAAGGTGCCCCGGTCCTTTGTCTTGCAATTTGTTTATGGCAACTTCTTTCACAAATGGAATACATTTTTAGTGCCAAATTTGACAATTTTTTTTCTTTACATTTTCAGGGTTATAGGCCTGAACATATTGGCCTTTTTTTTTTTTTTTAAGATTTTTTTTTATTCATTTGAGAGAGGGAGCATGAACAGGGGGAGGAGCAGAGGAAGAGGGAGAAGCAGACTCCCTGCTGAGCCTGGAGCCTGATGTCCTTGATTCCAGGACCCTGAGATCATGACCTGAACCAAAGTCCGATGCTTAACCAACCGACTGAGCCACCCAGGCACTCCTGGGTTGTGGGACTTAATTACATAGTCTGAGTCAAAAATAGTTTTGTTTTTTAAGATTTTATTTATTTATTTGACAGAGAGAGAGAGAGAGAGAGAGAAATATAAGCAGACAGAGGGAGAGGGAGAAGTAGGCTACCCACAGAGCAGGGAGCCTGATGCAGGGTTTCATCCCAGGACCCTGGGACATGACCAGAGCTGAAGGCAGATGCTTAACCAGCTGAGCCACCCAGGTGCCCCGAATCAAAAATAGTTTTGCTTATTTCATAAATTTTTAGTTCTTCAGCAATTAAATATGCTTTTTAATTTTTGTGGGTTTGAATATGGAAAGAACACAACTACTTTAATCTCATAAAGATTGAAATAATATTTGGATCAGATCTGAGGTCTTGTGTTATTAAAAAAATTACAAATCATTCTCAAATATTACTTCTTTACATACAAAATGAGCACAGTATATTCATTATATTACTAATTCCTTCCAGTTACTCGCAATTAGAATTTTCAAGTAATTTGCAATGGGAAATTCATTACTTATGTTTCATATTAATTATTATTTTTACATTTTTAAGTAAGTAATATTTGTACATGATACAAAATTCAAAAGGGTATGTAGTGGAAACTCTTCTTCCCATTCCTACTCTTTAATTATCCAGTTTTTTTTTTTGAGACAATCATTTTAATCAGTTTTTGCTTTTTTTCCCAAAGATATTTTATGCATATACACAACATTTAGTTTATGTTAATTGAACTTTTTCTTTTTATAGCTATGTTAAGCTGCACCTGCTTTAAAGATAATTTGGTCTTTAGGCCAAAATTATTCACAGTTCCAGAAGGTAAATTAGAATAATTGATGAATAGAGCACAGCTGTCAACAGTAAGAAGGGACACATGCTATATCCATGTCACAAACCTTAGCTGACTAGCAGACATGACAGAGTTTTGCAATTAGAAGGACTTTTGTTTGGTTGTGTGATTTAAAACAAATCTGTTTTCTTTCCTCTCATTAAATGACTTTATAGAGACTTATAATTATCCCAGACTTTTTCCCATTTAGAATTTATATATACTTCCTTGTTATCGAAATGTGACTTAAAGCAAATTATAAAACTTGAAAGGAAATCATAGAAATTACCCAAACTAAGCCTCTTGTTTTATGTATGAAGAAATTGAAGCCCCTAGAGATTAAGTAGCTCACAGCATCACATTTATAATTCCAAAGACCTGACATTGACAGTTAACAAATTTTTAGAATGCTATTTTATTAAAAAGATAGATCACAAATTTGTTTCCCCAGTTTTTAAAAGACTTTTATTTATTTGTTTATTTTTAAGATTTTATTTATTTGTTTGTTTGTTTATTTATTTATTTGACACAGAGAGATCACAAGTAGGCAGAGAGGCAGGCAGAGAGAGAGAGGGAAGCAGGCTCCTGCTGAGCAGAGAGCCTGATATGGGGCTCGATCCCAGGATGCTGGGATCATGACCTGGGCCAAAGACAGAGGCTTTAACCCACTGAGCCACCCAGGTGCCCCTTTTTTTTATTTATTTGAGAGAGAGAGAGAGCATGAGTGGGGGAGAGGAGCAGAGGGAGAGGGAGAAGTAGACTCCCCGCTGAGTAGGGAGCCCAACCTCCCTGTGCTCCATTTCAGGACCCTGAGATCATGACCTGAGCCGAAGCAGATGCTTAACCCACTGAGCCACCCAGGGGCGCCCCTTTTTCTCCATTTCTTAAAGGAAAAGGTACAGTAGTCTCATGTCCCAGTTTGGTATATTAAAAGGCTTCCTAGTACTTCGTTTACTTATCTGCAATTTTGCCTGTAAACAGGAATGGTAAAACAGTGTTATTCATTGTTAAGCACTCTGTAATACTTGGAAGATTAAAGAGAGTGGTTTTTATTGGGGGGGATGGAGTTGAAGATTAATGGAGCCTTTCTTAGGCACTCTTTACTTGACCATAAAATTTATAATGACTGTACCTTGGTTCCTTTAATCTCATACTTGTGAATCATTCTTTGCTTTGTGCATTTTTCTTCCTTCCTAATCTGTATTATAAGTGAGTAAAGGAACACTTCAAATGTTCCTCATCGCAAAGGAACATTTAAGTCATATCTATTTATATTTGATTAGAAAGCTACCACTGATATTTTTTCATGAAACTTTTTCCATATCCATGTATAGAAATATATATGTGAATATATTTATGTTAACATTCTTTTTTTTCTTGTTAACATTTTATCTTTAATCTTAGATTTCTAAAAATAATTTTTATTTCTTACCCCTGAATGTATTCTTCAATGTTATTTGTGTAAGATAGGAATCAGTATGAGTATAAAGACCTTATTTGGAATTTAGTTCTGTAGATATTAATTATATTTAGGTACTGAAATACTAACAGCCTTCCAGCTGGTGTCCAGATGTACTCATTATTAAAGAAAATTTATTTCCTAATTCACCTAGTCCAGAGATGAATATAAGCAAAAACTTCTTTCTTAAAGGAAAATCCATAAAGGTGATTTTGTGATTTTTTTAATAGGTAAATTTATCATTTATTATAGAAATACTGAAACATTCTGATTTTGTTTTCTGTTTTCAGTGGAATACCCTTTATTGTTGGCCCTACATAAATTCTGCCTGGTGAGTAATTGTTCACATGTACCATGGGCTGGTGTGTCTACATAAGATATTGTCAGAGCTGACTTTGGGTAAATAAAGGCCAGAGCTTTATCCTTTTATTTTTTCTTTGTTGTTGTTGTTGTTGTTTAAGATTTTATTTATTTGAGAGAGAGAGAGAGGGCTCACAAGCACAAGCAGGGGGTAGGGGTAGAGGGAGAGGGAGAAGCAGACTCCCCCACTGAACAAGGACCTGGGCCCAAACCAAGAGTTAGACCCTCAATCCACTGAGCCACCCAGGCACCCCTCTATCCTTTTGAATAGCTTTTAGAATAGTAGGAAAGAAAATCATTTACTCTGTACCTTCTTAGAGACATTTCTTCATTAATTTCTGCATCTTACTTTATTCAACTAAAAGTTATTCAACTAACATTTGTTGGCCAATTAACATACTATGCATCTCATTTTAAAAGATAATTTTAGTTGTTTCTAAGCCAGTTAACTCTGTTTTATAAATCCCCTGAGGATGGGGGATGAAGTACTTATTATTATTTTTAGATTTCTATGTACTTGTCAGAGAGAGAGGGAAAGAGGGAGCATGAGCAGAGGAAGCTGCAGGCAGAGGGAGAAGCAGGCTCCCTGCCAAGCAAGAAGCCCGATTCAGGACTCAATCTCAGGACTCTGGGATCATGACCTGAGCTGAAGGCAGATTCTTAACCAACTGAGCCACCCAGGCATCCCATGAAGCATTTATTATTGAACTCTACTCTTCTGAATTAGAGAAAAATTCTAGCTTTGTGGGGATTAATAGTCTGAATTAAAAATATATATGAATTCTGTTTTTATATGTTATCTTTAAAACTTATATTTATAATGTACTTAATTTCTAAATTATATAGTTTCGGTAACAGAATAAAGTATAGTCATCAAGCATATACCTACGTTTGTTTTAGTTAAAGATTTTATTTGAGAGAGAGCACAAGTGAGGGAAGGGCAGAGGGACAGGGACAAGCTGACAAGCAGGGAGCCGCTGACATGGGATCTTGGGATCCTGGGATCCCAAGACTCTGAGATCATGACCTGAGCTGAAGGCAGCCGCTTCCCTGAATAAGCCACCCTGGTTCCTCTTTACCTATATTTTATATTATATCCAACAACAGTGAATTTTATAAGAATTAAAATTCTGAGTTAAGTGGTTAAAATACTATACTTTTCTACTAGGAATTTCACAGTCTAGAATTAAAGCTTGTCTTTTTAAAAACCCTGACCAATTCTAGGTTAATTAGGATACATTTTCTCTATCTATTCAAAATTTAAATGTAAAGTCAGTGTTAAATGTGTATTTGTGTAAGAATGTATTTCTTCTCTTAGGCTTTAATAATCAGAAATAGTAACGTTAAACTTGCAGTTATGATTTAAAGTGGACTATTGCCATACATTCATAGTAACTCCAGAGTTACTCCATATTTAGACTGAATGTTAAATAAATGGAGGCCTACAAAATGTTCAGTATCATTGGGTATATTGAACAACATTAGAAAATTGCATCTCAGTTCTGCAGTAGGTTGTATGGTTGGTACATAGTGATATAAGTGAAGTGCCCTCTTAAGAACTTAGAGATGGAGGGGGCAATTATTTTTCTGATCACTAAATTAGTTAAAGCCATTCTTTTGCTAGTAAGAATTACATGAAGATCTGGGAAATGCTAAAATCACTAATCATTGTGCTTTAGGAGTAATCTCAGGGAGGCAGTTCTGAACTGTAGTTAGAATTTTAGTGAGTAGAAATATCGTTAATTTTAGTATATCCTCTTTTTGTACAAAGTCTCTTAACAGGAGGATGGGCTGAGCTCAGAATAAAGCAAAGAGAAACCTAAAGCATGTGGAACTGGGGCAGCTGCCCTGTTGAGGTTTTTTTTTTTTTTTTTTTTTTTTTTTGTGATTTGTTGGTTTCTTGAGGCTAACATGTCCTTATTATTGGAGATGGATGTAGGAGATTAACTTAGTCTGAGGTCATTAAATATTTGAATCATACAATTATCTCCCCATGTTCTGTTCCTTGTTTACCCTCCCACCTTCTCTAAGAGAGGAAATGTACTCATCTGATAGGAGCATTCTAGTATGCTAGACATTTTTACTTCTCATTATGAAGAAGTTGATTGATAAAATAAATTGGAAAAAAATTAACAGGTTTGCATACATGTATGTGTTTGTTTCTGTGAGCTTGGTTAAAGTTAGTTGGTCCTGTGAGAAAGATGTGCTTACAGTCTGTTTGATCTGATGATGCGTCTTTGTAGCTAATCCTGTTGACATGGTAGTCTTTTGTATTGCTCTGAGCCTTGACATTTGAAAATTGCGACAAGTTAGGCCCTTTAACTTGTGTGGCCTCATCTATGAAATGATCTTCAGAATTCCTCCTAGTTCTAAATGTTTATGAATTCATAACCTATGTGTTTAGTCATATCACTGAACACTAATAGGTAAAAGTTAGAAGAGATTGTAGAGAGTTGAAATATCTTTGTTTCACATTTAGGTTCATAGTACCAACGTGACTTGAAGTTGCACTTTTTTAACCAGCCTTACTTTGTTTGGCTCCAAAGTACAAGGTATAGTATTTTACATGTTGCTGCTAGACTATAAGCTTTTTAAGGACAAGGCCAGTGTCTCCTAAATATAGAACAGTGCCTATCTCAGAGAAAAAGTGGTAAGTGTTTATTGAATGAGTATATACTTAGAGCAAGTTATTTAGAACATAGCTAAACATGTTTTGGTTATTAGTAACTTTTAAAAAATTCTTTACTATGGCAAATTTTGGAAATGTGTAAGAATAGACAGAATAATACTGTCTCAGTCCATTTGGATAGCTGTAACAGAATACCACAGACTGGGTGGCTTACAGATAGCAGAAATTTATTTTCCAGCTTTGGAAGCTGGAAATCTAAGACCAGAGTCAGAGGGTTAGCGTAGTCAATTCTAGTATGGTCTCGCTTTCTGGTTGCAGACTACTGTCTTCCTGTTGCATCTTTACAAGGTGAAAGTTGAACTAGCTTTCTGGGGCCTCTTGAAGGACACTGATCCCACTGATCACCTCCCAAAGGTTCCATATCCTAATACCATCAATTTGGAGATTTGGATTTCAACAGATTAATTTGGGAGGACACAAATGTCCAAACTATAGCCAGTATAAATGAAGTTTCATTTACCTATTACCCCACTTCAATAGTTATGATTATTCTTGTTTCCTCTTTAAATCCTCCCATCCCCTCTTGTATTGTTATGAAGCAAATCACAGACTTTATATCATTTAATCTATATTATTCCATTGAGTATCTCAAAGATAAGGGCTTAAAAAAATGACAGCCATAACCTTTATTACACCTTAAAGAATGACTGATTTTTTAAATATCACATTAATTTCACTTCAAAATACCTGTACTAAATATTTCCAAGAAATCTCTAATATGTAGTTTTCAGACAGTTAATAACACTTAGAAATAAAACAGTAGGACTAATTTTTGTTTTTGTTCCATTTAATTTTTAGGCTATCAACATGACGGCTGAAGAAACAGTGAATGTAAAAGAGGTTGAAATCATTAAGCTAATTTTAGATTTTTTGAATTCAAAGAAGCTTCACATTAGTATGTTGGCCCTTGAGAAGGAAAGTGGAGTCATAAATGGCCTATTTTCAGATGATATGCTTTTTCTGAGGTATGATTTCATTAATATTAGGAGTTTTGTGGCTCTTTCTAAGAAGTGTTAAGTATTAATAAGGTAATATGTGTATTTCAGGTAGATATCATGAGAAGGCTATATAAGTATAATTTTTTAAATTCATTTTTAAAAAGATTTTATTTATTTACTTAAGAGATAGTGACAGAGATAGCAAGAGAGAGAGAGTGCACAAGCGGGGAGGAGATGGAGAAGCAGCTCCCTGCTGAGGAGGGAGCCTGATGTGGGGCTCAATCCCAGGACCCTGTGGTCACAACCTGAGCCGAAGGCAGAGACGCAACCAACTGAGTGCCCCTATAAGTATAATTTTTAAATATAATGCTTGTTTTTGTAATGAAACATTTACAAAATAATGTTCTCTATAGAATGTTTTCAGTAGTAAGATCCAGAGGTCCGTTAAAAAAACTGGAGTTACAACTCCCTTATGGTTGTGGTGTCATCACAGAAAATATTTGAATAAGAAATCGGGGACTCTAGGAAGATAAAATATTTCTGCAGTACCATTTTTTTTGCCACAGAAATGAATATAAACATATTCATTATAGAAAATATACAAAAATAAAGAAGAAAATCACCCACCACCTAGACAGACTTCATACTAATAATTTTCTGTACATATTTTTAAAAACCAGCAATTCTGTTGCATTTATGATTTATTATCCTTTATCCATTAACATCATAAGGATTCCCTGTGTTATTACAAATTTATACTCTAAAAATTTTCAACTCAATTTCCTTATGGTTCCCCTATTTTTAGACAAATTATTTCCAATATTTTTTTTAAAAGATTGTATTTATTTATTTGACAGAGAGAGAGAGAGAGAATGAGAGAGAGAGACCACAAGTAAGCAGAGAGGCAGGCAGAGGGAGAGAGGGAAGCAGGCTCCCCGCTGAGCAGGGAGCCCAATGCAGGACTCGATCCTAGGACCCTGATCATGACCTGAGCTGAAGGCAGAGGCTTAACCCACTGAGCCACCCAGGCACCCCTCCAATATATCTTAAATAAGTGCTCTGTTGAGCATCTTTTGTACATATGGCTTTTTCTATATATTGGATTATTTCCTTAAAACAGGATTCTTGGAATTTCAGAGCAAAAGGGAATTAACATATTTGCCAAAATGGGAAGCTAAATATATCCTAATTTGAATTGGATGTAAAAAGAAAAAAACAAATTTCCAGACAGAAATGTATTTTCTGCTTATGTGATACTAAATATCCTTTGATAAAGATTACAGATTCTTGGACATGTGGCATTTTGTGACTTGGAAAGCCGTAAAAGATGAAGTATCCCTAAGTCATGAAAAAGGAACTTAAAAAAAAAAAAGCTTTACTGTATTAAGAGAATTTATTTAAATTGCTTGAACTTCTCTATATTTGGTATTATGAATGTCATCTAGCCCTGGGGAGCTTAGTCAATGATAACGGCCTGCAACCAGTACTGAGGCCATATTCTTTTTGGCCTTCTTTCAAGCATTTCTACTCCTGGAATTTAGCAGTGGCTCTCAAATATCCCCCCTCAAAGAACTTGTTGGGTATTGGGATGAAGTTTCACTGGTCTGAAGTGAAATGCGAAGGATTGTAGAAGAGTAAGTTTTTAAATTAAATGTATTCATCTTAAAGGACTAATCTTTGAAATTATGTCCTTCCTACTTTTTAAATATTAAAATGCCTCCTTATAAAATGATTATGATATATTATGATTGCTTTTTATTAATATTATTAATATTAATAAAAGTTGGCAATCCGATATAGATCCTCCTGCCCATCCCTTTTAAAATTTTACTGTTCTAAAAGCCAAAAATAGGGAAATTGCTATTACTAAAAGAGCAGCAATAAGAATGCCTTAAAACTTTTGGAAGTTCCCATAGACCACTAACATAGGATGAAATCTGTTCTTACTCCTTGCTGTTTTTATTTTAAGAGTATAAATTTTACTGTCAAATGCCTCAGAGATGTAGAAATCACAGTTTAGAGCAGGATTTCTCAACCTCAGCACTAGTAACATTTTGGGCCGGATAATTCTTTGTGGTGTGGGGGTGTGCGGGTTGTCCTGTGCATTGTAGGATGTTTAGTAGCATCTCCAGCTATACCCAGTTGATGCCAGTAGCAGCCCCAATTGTGACAACCCAAACTGTCTCCAAACGTTACCAGGTATTTTGTGGGCAAAATTGCCCCAATTAAGAACCACTGATTTAGTGAGTCTGGAGCATACCCACACACTGGCCCCTAAGTAATAACAGAAGAGCTTTAAAACTCTAAGATGAATAGGAAAATAAAGGAACTTTTAGACTTAGCCCAATGTTTTTATATACATGAAAAAAAAAAACAAATATATATTAGAATGAGAAGTGGTTGCAGTCACAGATTCTTCTCATATAGGGATGTTGTTACAAATAAGTTGTGAAAAATTTATTTATAGCGGTTGAGGTAGCATATAAAATGTTAACCTCATTATAGACGTCAGACTGAAGTTTTAATGCTCTCGTATTTATTCTAGTTTTAATTAGTATGACCCATGTGTGGGTTTTGTTCTTTATATAGGCAGCTAATCCTTGATGGTCAATGGGATGAAGTTCTTCAGTTCATTCAGCCTCTAGAATGTATGGAAAAATTTGACAAAAAAAGGTAAGATTTCTTCTGAAGCTTTTAATGTCTTATCATTCACTGGTAGAGGCTTATCAAAACAAAACAATAAACAAAAATTTAAAAACAAAACTGTTAGCTTTCCTAGAAAACAGTATCCAGTTGAGTTGGATTGAGGACAAGTTGCATGTACTTCAATTGATTGAAAATCTTATATATAAACCCTTTTTTGACAGTGTCTGTACAAAAAGTCACAAGGGCCATATCTGAAACAGTAGTTTCTTCATAGTAGTATGAAGATTTTAAAGTTGTCATCCCGTTGTCTCCTGGACTCCATTATTTCTGATTAACACTTGGCTGTGTTTGTATCCTAATTCACATTGTTTCTTTTTTCTTTTCTTTCTTTCTTTCTTTTTTTTTTGAGGTAACATATAAATAACATTATATTAGTTTCAGATCTACAGTACAGTGATTGGATATTTGTATATATTATGAAATGGTCATCACAGTAAGTCTGGTTAACATCATCCCTGTACATATTTTTTTTTTTTTTAAAGATTTTATTTATTTGAGAGAGAGAGAGGGTGAGAAAGAGAGCATGAGAGAGGAGAAGGTCAGAGGGAGAAGCAGACTCCCCATGGAACTGGGAGCCCGATGTGGGACTCGATCCCGGGACTCCAGGATCATGACCTGAGCCGAAGGCAGTCGCTCAACCAACTAAGCCACCCAGGCGCCCCCATCCCTGTACATATTTACAAAAACTTTTCTTTCTTGTGAGGAAGATTTTTAATGTCTTTCTTAGCAACTTTAAAATGTGCAATATAGCATTATTAACTGTAGTCATCATCCTGTACATTATATCCCTATGACTTTATAACTGGAAGTTTGTACCTTTGGATCCGCTTCACCTGTTCTGCCCACCCTTCCAACTCCTGACTCTGGCAACAATATTTTATCATTGGCTTTCAGCAGTTTGATTATGATATGCTCAAGTGTGGTTTCTTTGTATTTTTCCTGGTTAGGGTTTGCTGAACTTTTTGAATCTTTAAGTTTATATCTTTCATCAAATTTGGCAAGCTTTTGGCCATTACTTCAAATATTTTTTCTGCCCTTTTCTCTTTTCCTCCTGGGACTCTCTGCAGTATTAAATGATTGATAGTGTCCACAGGACTGAGGTTCTGTTCTCTTTTTTTTTTTTTCTGTTTTTTTTTTTTTTTTAAACATTTTTTTTCCTGTGTATTCTTCAGTCTGGATTATTTCTACTGAATTACCTTCAGTATTCACCGATGCCTTTTTTGCTATTAGCAGTCTGGTCATAAACAATGCATTTTTCATTTCACATAATTGTACCTTTCCATTTCAGAATTTCCCTTATCATTTTTCTTCTGAGATATTTCCATCTGTTTTCTCATTGTGACTATAATTCCCTTTAGGTCCTTGAACATATTTATAGTAGCTATTGCTTGCTAATAGTCTTTGTTTACTAATCCCAACTTCTAGGTCATTTTAGGCTCAACTTCTGTTGATTGCCTTTTTCTTAACTATGAGTCTCTTTTATTTATTTTAATATATCTAGTCATTTTTAAAATGTATTCTGCATATTGTGGATTCATTGCTGAGACTCTGGATTCTGTTATCTTCCTTTGAAAAATGATGACTTTTTTTTGTGCAGATAGTTACACTCTCACTTATGGATGCCTGCTGAGATCTTTGTTCAGTTAATCAGGTTTCCATCTGTTGCTTTCCCAGGGGTCCTTGGAGTGCCTTTTGCATCTTCACAGTTTCAGGGATAGCCAAAGATTTGGGCTGAGTTTATATAATAGATTTTGGTGTATTTTTCATTATGGCTTCCTTCCTTTTTGGATGTCTCCCTGCTTTTCAGCTACTCTTGCAGTACCAACTGTTTTTGCTGACTTTTCAAGAAAGTAAAACTGCAAATTTCTACTTGAGTTTTAGCTTACATTATGTTGACTGGAGAGTGCCCCCTATAAGAGACCTTATACCCTTGAATCTCACCCCAAAGGTTCTTTTTTTCAAGGATTGATTTCTCTCTAGTTGTGTCAGCTTTTTGTTGTTCTTCATTGCTTTCAAATACTTATTTTTTTTTAATTTTATGTAGGATTTATCATTGTTATCTGCAGAAAAGTTAGCCAGATATGTTATTCCATCATTAGTAGAAGTACAGTCTTATATTGTTTTTGATCTCTATTCATAACACTGGTGCTATTTGATGTCTGCTTTTGTACATTCTTCATTCATCTGGAGTAGTATTCCTTTGACCATCTCCTGCATTTCAATAGCACACACCTGATCATCTTCCAACAGTCAGCTCTTATAAGACTTTCCTTATACTTCCCACTCTTTCTGATAGAATTGGTTTCACATTCCCTTGAGACCTTGCTGAACAGTGTATATATTTCATACAATTTTTTAGATGACCCTCTTTTTGAAGACAAGGATTTTTTTTTATTGGACACATATTTGCTACCATAACAATGTTGAAAGAATGAAGTTTCATTATTATTTTTAGTCCTTAGAAATAACTTTTTTTTAAGGTGCTTAAGGCATCCAAATTTTTTAATTCTTAAGCAAGTCAAGTAGACTCCTCTCCCTGAAACATCTGTTAAAAAGTTTTAAGGTTTAGGAGCATCTGGGTGGCTCAGTTGGTTAAGCATCCGACTCTTGATCTCAGCTCGGCTCTGCATCTCAGAGTTGTTGAGTTCAAGCCTCGTGTTGGGCTTCATGGTGGAGCCTCCTTACAAAAAAAAAGTTTTAAAGTTTATGGTTATCTTATGACTTTTCAGAAATGTTCATTTTTTACGAACTTTCAGCCTGCTTTTTATTAGACCATTCTCATGTTTGAAGAGAAAAAAGACATATTTTGAATAAAATACAAAATAATAAAATATAATAAAACATAAAGCATTTTGAATGTAAAGGACTTTGATTTGTATTAGATAATATTTGACTTCTTTCATAAACTTTGATTTTTTTTCAGAATTAATGTTGGAAATAGAAATCCTTCCTTTGAGTATTAAATTATATTTACTTAATTCTGAAATTATTGTGGCCTCACTGTGATAAGCTTTTAAGAATTTTAAGAACTGGGGCACCTGGGTGGCTCAGTGGGTTAAAGCCTCTGCCTTCAGCTCAGGTCAAGATCCCAGGGTCCTCGGATTGAGCCCCACATCAGGCTCTCTGCTCAGCGGGGAGCCTGCTTCTCCCTCTCTCTCTGCCTGGTGATCTCTCTCTGTCAAATAAATAAATAAAATCTTAAAAAAAAAAAAAAGAATTTTAGGAACTTTTTGAAAGCAAAGGTAGGTATAGTAACTTTTAAGTGTATTTGATTTATGAGATGTTGGAAAATTAATTTTTTAAAAAATAATATTTTAAAAGAATAATTAGTCCTTTGAAACAAATATGTCCTCTGTTGCTCTGGGGACTTGGGTTTCATTTCCAATCTTTGACATTGCTACACTTAACTTTTTAATTTTAATGTTCCATATTTTATTTTTCACAGGTTTCGTTATATTATCTTGAAGCAGAAGTTTTTAGAAGCTTTGTGTGTTAACAATGCGATGTCAGCAGAAGATGAGCCCCAGCATGTAAGATTTTTATTCCTGAAGGTTTGCGCTATAGTCTTGTTTCAGTCATAAGTATTTTATTCACTACAACAAAGGATTAGTACCATGAATTTTCAAAGGTTTTATGAAGTAGAATGGGGTAAGATTTTACTCTTTTGCAGCTGTAGCTGGCTCTCAGGTGAATGTGTGCTCTTCTCTTGTTTAAGGTGATTTAGATTGCAACAGATGTTTGACTTAAAGATGCTATATTGTTGCTTTTTTCCTATCCCAGAAGTGGATCATGTTTACCTTCTCTTTTTGTTTTTTCAGTATTTACATTAAAATCTTTATGCCTTTATGACAATTTAAATTTAATGATACAAAGGATTTTTTTAAACATTTATTTTATTCTTGAAATTTTATTTATTTGAGAGAGAGTGAGCCCGAGCACAGGGAGGGGCAGAGGGAGAGCAGGAGGGAGAAGCAGACACAGGGAGCCTGCCACGCACAGCTCGATTCCAGGGCCCTGAGCCCAGATGCTTAACTGAGCCACCCAGATGACCCATGAAGGGTTTTTTGATTAGAAAGTTACTTTTAAAGTTTTATGATAGTATTGTTACATCCAAAACAAGGAAACTTACTAAGTGCCAGGAGGTATTCACTGAAATAAACTCAAAAGATATTACAGTGAGGACTTTCTTGTATAATAGAGAAATGTTTGTCAGACAATGATGTTTAAATGTGGAAAGAAATCTGGAATATAAGTCAAAGGACCTGATTTTTATTTTGTCTTTGTCACTAACCAACTGCATTACTTCAGTTAAATCTGCTCCCTAACTTTTTCTATATGTAAGATGAAGAAAGGTGAATACATAAGCTCTAAGATTCCTTTATATCATTGAAAGTTTGAGTCTAAAATAATATTCAGTATCCAAATTATGGTAATCTGTCTCTCAGCTAAGCTTCCTTTATTCTGTTTCATTGTTTTTGTAGTAAATGAACTGTAAATGTTCTTTTTTCTTTCTTTCTTTTTAATTTGTTTTCTTTCCCCACACAAATTTCTCTTACGGCAAGTTTGAGAATGGCTTTTTTGCTTTTGGGTAAGCTGGAGTGATAGCAATCTATTTAAACAATTGAGTGTTGGCATGCTTCAGTTTTCATTTCTAGAGAACTCAGTTATTCTTGACCTTAAAAATTATACATTTGAGAGTGATAGTCTGAAGCCTGAACTAGAACACTGTTTTTATAATAAGAGTTTAATTTACTAATTAACCAAATTATTTAATATTTTTATTTTAGTTTGAAAATTTAGTATATTTAGTATAACATTTATTTTTATTTTATTTAGTATGAAAATATATTTTATTTTATTTTAGTATTTTGATTCCTGACTTGAAAGTTGTTAAATATCTTGCAAGTTATATGAGTGTTCTGGGACAGTAGAGGTTATCTTTGCAGTTGAATAGTTTATGAAAGTTTATAAAGTATCTTTGTATTTGAATAAAATACTCTTGTTTTCATAACTCATAGCATCTCTCTTTATAGTGATCACTTAAATTTTTCTTACAGCTGGAATTTACCATGCAAGAAGCTGTACAATGTTTGCATGCCCTAGAAGAGTACTGTCCTTCTAAAGATGATTATAGCAAGCTGTGTTTGCTTTTGACTTTGCCTCGTCTGACCAATCATGCTGAATTTAAGGACTGGAATCCCAGCACTGCACGAGTTCACTGTTTTGAAGAGGCTTGTGTCATGGTTGCAGAATTCATCCCTGCTGATAGGAAGCTAAGTGAGGCTGGTTTTAAAGCAAGTAACAATCGTTTATTTCAGCTTGTAATGAAAGGTCTACTTTATGAATGCTGTGTAGAATTTTGTCAAAGTAAAGCAACTGGAGAAGAAATTACAGAAAGTGAAGTACTTCTTGGCATTGACCTTTTGTGTGGTAATGGTTGTGATGACTTGGATCTGAGTTTATTGTCATGGCTTCAGAATCTCCCATCTTCTGTCTTCTCTTGTGCTTTTGAACAGAAAATGCTTAATATTCATGTTGACAAACTTCTGAAACCTACAAAAGCTGCATATGCTGATCTTTTGACTCCTCTTATCAGCAAACTTTCTCCTTATCCATCATCTCCAATGAGAAGGCCTCAATCAGCTGATGCCTATATGACCCGCTCTCTGAATCCTGCTTTAGATGGCCTCACTTGTGGACTAACCAGTCATGATAAGAGAATCTCAGACCTTGGAAACAAAACTTCTCCAATGTCACACTCCTTTGCTAACTTCCATTATCCAGGTGTGCAAAACCTCAGTAGAAGTCTCATGCTTGAGAATACAGAATGTCACAGTATTTATGAAGAATCCCCTGAACGGTAAGTATTTGCTCATAAAAATTAGAAAATATTCACAAGTGTGAGATTGTATGTGTGTATGTTTAATGTTCAAGTCCCTTTTTATTATTATTTTTTTTTAAAGAGGGAAGGAATGGGAGGAGCAGAGGGAGAGGGAGCGAGAGAATCCTAAGCAGACTCCACACTCAGCACAGAGCCCGATGTGGGGCTTACTCTCACAACCCTGAGATTATTTTCTGTTAAGTTGCAATGAGATTGCAGAGGAGGGGTTGTGATATCTTGTTTAATGTTCCTTAAAGAGAAGGGGGGGATTTCAGGATATTAAGTGACTTGCTAAAGCCTAAGGCATCTTATTGCTCTACTTGAAAGACAGATATATCTAGTCATGAAAATGAATGAGTATAACTTAATATAGGAGTTTCCTGTTACCTAAATCCCAAAGGAATAGAGTCTTAGGCATTGGTAAAGACTATCTTAAACTTATCCTGGACTTTCCAGTATCTTTAAAGAAAATTTTCATTGTTTGGGATGTTGAACTTCAGTTCTGGGGGAGCTGCTGATACTCTTCTGAGTGCATAAGAAAAACTTCTGGGTCAGCATAATGAATGGCATGTTTGGACTTGTACACCAGTGGGATTGTGTGGAAAGGAGACACAAAAATCCAGCCAGATCTGATTCTACATGTGCTATTGCCTATATAAAGAAAGTAGTAAAAATTGAGGAATGACTGGATAAAAATGTAAAGAAGTAGAGTTACTAGATTATAGAATAAATAGGTAAAAAATGACATATCAGAAAGTGAGTAATAGGGGCGCCTGGGGTGGCTCAGTGGGTTAAGCCTCTGCCTTTGGCTCAGGTCATGATCTCAGGGTCCTGGGATCGAGCCCTGCATTGGGCTCCCTGCTCAGCAGGGAGCCTGCCTCCCTCTCTCCCTCTGCCTGCCTCTCTGCTTACTTGTGATCTCTCTGTCAAGTAAATAAATAAAATCTTAAAAAAAAAAAAAGGTAATATGTGTGTTATTAGCTAAGCAGTAGCAGTAACCCAGAGAACATCTGTCATGCTTGTGAAATTGGAAGACTTACAAGGCAAAGCAGTATGGAATAATGAATAGAGCACCACCTTTGGAGTCAGACTTGGGTTTGAACAATAGCTTTGCCATTTAGCAGTTGTGCAACCTTGAGATAGTTTCTTAATCCCTCTGAGCCTGAAAGACCTCCTTATAAAATAGGATGTTGACTTGCAAAGTGAGATAAAGCTCCTAGCAGAGAGGCAAGTATGTGAATGGTGCTTAGTAAATATAAATTTCTCCCCTTCTGAGTGTCATACTCCTTCCTGGTAATGACAGTATGTCAGAACGCTGCTAATAACATGCTATGGAGGGCTACTGTGCTGTGGATAAAGTATAAAAATTTACTTTGGAAAAAGTTAACCTTGTTTTTAAAAATATTTGAAGTGTAATTTAAAAATATTAGGAAGCTTAATTAGATCAATTATGTTGAAGATGCCACATGAAGAAACCTCTTATTTGTGGTAATTTGTGTTTGAAGTCAATATTTGTTTAAAAATATTTGAGTATCTACTCTGTGCTAGCACCATGCTGCATCCCGGGTATAGTGATTGAGTAACTATGGTGAATGAGAAGATCAAACACGAAAGAAAGCTTTATAAGAGAGTATGTACTGTTTTGTAAAGACAGTTTTTCACTCAAACATAAACTCAAAGAAAAATCAGTTAAAATGTATAAGCTTTGGCTACTCAGTGTAACGGTCTCAAAATTGCAAAAATAAACAAATTCTCAGGAATGGGTCAGCATTTGATTTGGATCCTGAAGATCTGGATTCAGATCTAGTTTGATTTACCCAGTATGCACTTTGATGAAAATCACTTTGTTCCTTATCTGTGAAATGGGACTTACAGTTCATTTCATAAGTTACTGTGCAAGTTAAATGAGATAATGAATGTGGAAATGCTATGTAAATTGCAAAATTAAATGTTACCTTATGAAGATAATTTTATTCCATCTCTATATAGTTAATAACTCTTAGAAAATCTGTCTTGTGGACATAAAATGGGACCTCTTATGGTCATTAGCAGGTTACAGCACTGACTGGTAGCTGAAAACTTCCCAAGTCTTTCTACTTCCTTCTCTGGGTACATGTGTGATTCTGTATGTTGAGATACTTATTTGAAAGCTTCTAGTCAATGGTGCCTTTCTGAGGATGACTAGCTCTGCTTCCTGAACCCTAGGCCTGTAATTTGTTATGTCTTACATACTTCTTCCTGGAGAGGCCATTATGAAGATTCCTTCATCAGATTCCTTTTTTTTTTTTTTTTTAAATAATGAGATTCCTTTAAGGCAAAGATCATTTTACTTTTGTACATGTTCCCATGGTGCCTTGTGCCAACAGGTAATCTGTATAAATGTCTGTGGTGTTCATCGTCTTTGGATGATGTTAGTTATTAAAAACTTTAAACAAAGTAACTATGAAAAGTAGAAATTGCTAGTGTTTAGAAGAATATTAGAAACAACCTGACATAAGGGTGCCTGGGTGGCTCAGTTGGTTAACCAGCTGCCTTCGGCTCAAGTCACGATTCCAGGGTTCTGGGATCGAGCCCTGCATCGGGCTCCCTGCTCAGCAGACAGCCTGCTTCTTTCTCTCCCTCTGTGTGCCACTCTGCTTACTTGTGCTCTCTCTCTATCTCTCTGTCAAATACGTAAATAATCTTAAAAATAAAAAGAACCTGACATAAGATATTAAGCTTACTTATTAGTATACATTAAAAATATTGGAAAGATGTATATTTAGCTTTTATGTTAAATGCAAATGAACGAAAGACGGTCTTTTTAAAAAAGATTTTATTTATTTGACAGAGAGATCACAAGTAGGCAGGGAGGCAGGCAGAGAGAGAGAGGGAAGCAGGCTCCCCGCTGAGCAGAGAGCCCAATGTGGGGCTTGATCCCAGGTCCTGGGATCATGACCCGAGCCAAATGCAGAGGCTTTAACCCACTGAGCCACCAAGGCGCCCCAACAGTTAATAAAATCTTAACAGTTCTTAAAATTTTATTGAAACATATTGGAGGGAAAAAACTAATGTTTAGATAAGAAAATCACTGATAAAGATACATGAAGAGAATTCAGGCATTAGGTCATTCCAGCTTATTATTCAATTCAATTTATAGATGAAGCTGAGCCACAGAGAATGTGATTTTTGCAAGACCATACATCTTGTTTTAGACTGGAGCTGCTATCCTCCTTGCTTACTAATCCAGTGCACTTCTGTGATAAGCGCATTCTATTTTTTTTAAAAAACTCTTACACAGTACCCTTAAGAGAAGAAAGGAATATTTAAAAATATTTTAGAATATTTTTTGCACATTTGACAAACATTTGGGTTTGGTATTTATTGTGTTAATTAAAATTTCTCTAACTAGAATATATTTTCCTTCACCCCTACCTCTTCCTGTTTGTTTTTTTTTTTTGCACCTTTCTGAAAGAAGTGATACACCAGTTGAGGCACAACGGCCTATAAGCAGTGAAATCCTGGGCCAGAGTTCAGTTTCAGAAAAAGAGCCTGCAAATGGAGCCCAGAATCCAGGACCAGCTAAGCAAGAAAAAAATGAGGTAATATTTAATATACCTAGTGCCTTCTAGAATTATTCTCTTGGAAGAAATAATAGTATTTGCTTAGATAGAATATAAAAGGAATTTTCCAATAATTGGAAGTAGGTGAGAGAATATCTAGACTTTCTTATTAATTAATTTTCTCCCTTTTCCCTTAAGGATATATAGTATTTTTAGTTGTCATGAATTTTGGAGCATTTTTTTTATTAAAAGATTTTATTTATTTATTTGACAGAGACATAGCAAGAGAGAGAACACAAGCAGGGGGAGTGGCAGAGGGAGAAAGCAGGCTTCCTGATGAGCAGGGTCCCGATGCGAGGCTTGATCCCAGGCCACTGGGATCATGACCCAGGCTGAAGGCAGACACTTAACGACTGAGCCACCCAGGCGCCCCTGGAGCATTTTTAATAGATAAATTTATTAACAATCTAAAATGCCACAGTTTATATTAATCTTACATATTTTAGGACCCAAGTAATTGAACTCAACATTGAATGTGGATAGCTTATGTTTTTAAGACATATCCTCTATATTTTACTAATTAGATTTAGTGAACAAAAGTTATGACATTTAAATATAAAATACTTTTATCCAAGTCTTTAGAGTTCCAAATTATTTTTCTGTGGTGATTTGGAAAAGAAATTGTATAATTGGGGGGCACCTGAGTGGCTCAGTGGGTTAAGGCCTCTGCCTTTGGCTCAGGTCATGATCTCAGGGTCCTGGGATCAAGCCCCGCATGGGGCTCTCTGCTCGGCAGGGAGCCTGCTTCCCCCTCTCTCTCTGCCTGCCCCTCTGCCTACTTGTGATCTCTCTCTCTGTCAAATAAATAAATAAAATCTTTAAAAAAAAAAAAAAAGAAATTGTATAATTGAGTATACATTTTATCTTATATGGTATGCCACTTAGAAGACGTGAAGAGGTATTTTTAATAAATTCAATAAATTTTTTGTCTTCCACTAAATATGATGAATAAAGTAGAAAAATTACTATTAAAAATACATATATGAATATGCACCAGACAACAGAACCCCAAAATCTATGAAGTAAACATTGGCAGTTGAAGGGAGAAATAATAGTTGGAGACTTCAATACCCCACTTAAAATAATGAGTAGAACATCTAAACAGAAGATCAATAAGGGTACAGAGTACCTGAACAGTGCAATAAACCCACTAGACCTAACAGACATCTATAGAACAATAATATTGTTGCTTTGGAGGGTGCACCTTTTTTTCACCCAGAGGTGTCTGTATCAGTTTTTTTAGAGGAAGTTGTTTTCTTAGACACATCAGGTCAGTGTTCATATTCCAAGTACTGGTAAGTTTATGAATATGTGAATACTAACAATATGTGAATGCAAATATATAAATGAAGTGATTCTAACAGGAAAAAAAGAACACTCCAACACTAGCAGAATACACATTCTTCACAAGTACACATGTAACATTCTTCAGGATAGGCATATGTTAGGACCCAAAACAAATCTCAGTAAATTTTAAAAGATTGAAATTAAAAAAAAAAAAAGAAGATTGAAATCAAGGGCGCCTGGGTGGCTCAGTCAGTTAAGTATCTGTCTTCAGCTCAGGTCATGATTCCGGGATCCTGGGATTGAGCCCTGTGTAGGGCTCCCTGCTCAGTGGGGAGACAGCTTCTCCCTCTGCCTGCCGCTCCCCCGGCTTGTGCACTCTCCCTCTCTCTCTCTCTCTTTCTCTCTGTTAAATAGATAAATAAAATCTTTAAAAAAAAAAGATTGAAATTATGTGAAATATCTTCTTTGACTACAGTGGAATGAAGCTAGAAATTAATAACAGAAAATTGGAAAATTGACAAGTTTATAAAAATTAACACACTATGATGGGTCAAAGAAATTGTAAGGAAAATTAGAAAATACCTAGTGACTAATAAAAATGAATACAACATACCAAAGCATACAGCGTTCCAAACTTATACAGTAAAAGCAGTGCTCAGGGGAATTTTATAGCTGTAAATGACTACATTAAAAAAGAAGAAAGATCACAAATCAGTAACCTAACTTTATGCCTTGGGGAACTGGAAAAAGAAGAACAAATTTTATCAGAAGGAAGAAAGTAATAAGGATTAGAGGGGAGAAAAATAAAAGAGGGAATAGGAAAATAATAGAGGAAATCACTAAAACCGAAAATTGGTTCTTTGAAAAGATCAACAAAATTGACAAGCACTTAGACCAACGAGAGAGAGAGAGAGAGAGAGAGAGAGAGAGAGAGAGAGAGGGAGACACACAAGAGTAAGTAAAATCAGGGGCACCTGGGTGGCTCAGTGGGGTTGAGGCCTCTGCCTTCGGCTCGGGTCATGGTCTCAGGGTCCTGGGATCGAGCCCTGCATCGGGCTCTCAGCTCAGCGGGGAGCCTGCTTCCCCCCTCTCTCTGCCTGCCTTTCTGCCTACTTGTGATCTCTCTCTCTCTGTCAAATAAATAAATAAAATCTTTTAAAAAAAAAAAAGAATGAGTAAAATCAGAAATGGATAATACTTTTTTTGGTATTGTAATATGTATTATAATACATATTATTTACAATAATAAAATGGATTATAAGAGAACGCTATGACCAATTGTAAGCCAACAAATTAGATAACCGAGTTGAAATGGACAAATTTCTAGAAAACACAAATTACCTAAATAACTCAAGAAGAAATAGAAAATTTCAACAGACCTATAATGAGTAGGGATTGAATCAATAATCAGAAAGCTTCCAACAAAGAAAAATCTAGGATCAGATAGCTTTATGGGTGAATTCTACGAAACATTTGAGGAAAAGTTAACATCAGTCCTCAAAATCTTCCAAAAGTGTGTAAGAGGAAGGAATAATGCTTCCTAACTCATTCTATGAGGCCAGCATTACTTTAATACCAAGTTCAGATGAAGACATTACACAAGAAAACTACAGACCAGGGCACCTGGGTGGCTCAGTCACTTGAGCATCCAACTCTTGATTTCAGCTCAGGGTTATAGGATTAAGCCCCATGTTGGGCTCTGCACTCTGCATGGAGTCTGCTTGAGATTCTGTCTCTCCTTCTGCTCCTCCCCCCATGTGCACTCTCACTTTCTCTCAAAAAAAAAACAAAAAACAAAAAACAAAAAAACCTACAGATCAATATTTTTCATGAACAGAAGCAAAAATCCTTAACAAAACACAAATCAGATGCATCAGTATATTAAAAGGATTATGTACCCTGACTAAGTGGATTTATCCCAGAATGCAAGGTTGGTCCAACATTAAAAAAAAATCAATCGATGTAATATATCACATTAATAGAATGAAGAACAGAAAAACATTTGGTCATCTCAGTTGATGCAGAAAAGGCATTTGACAAAATCAAACACTCTTTCATGATAAAAGCTCTCAGAAAATGAAGAATAAAATGGAATTTCCTCAGCACAGTAAAGTTCATTTATGGAAATCCGGTAATGTCCTATTCAATTGTGAAAAACAAAAAGCTTTCCCTCTAAAATGAGGAACAAAGACAAGGATGCCTATTTTTACCACTGCTATTCAACATTTACTGGAAGTTCTAGCTGGAATGATGAGACAAGAAAAAGAAATGAAAACCATCCAGAGTAGAAAGAAAGAAGTAAAGGTAATCTTTATTTACAGGTGACATGGTTCTATTTATGGAAAATCCCAAAGAATTCATAAGAAAACTACTGGAGTTTATAAACAAGTTCAGTGAAGTTGCAGAGTGCAAGAACAACACATAAAAGTCAGTTGTGCTTCTACACTACCAGCATTGAACAATCTGAACAGGAAATTAAGAAAACAATTTCATTTATAATATCATATTAAATGATAAAATACCCGAGAATAAATTAAACCAACAAGGTGAAAAACTTGTACTCTGAAATCTACAAAACATTGTTGAAAGAAATTTTAAAAGAACTAAATAAATGGAAGATATCGTGTTCATAGATCGGGAGACTTAATATTGTTAAAATGTCAGTACTAATTTGATCTACAGATTCCATGTAATTCCTATAAAAATTCCACAGCCTTTTTTGCAGCAGTGGAAAGCCAATACTCAAATTCATATGGAATTGTAATGTGTTCTGAATAGCCAAAACAATCTTGAAAAAGAATAAAGTTGGAGAACTCACACACAGTTCATGATTTGAAAGCTATAGTAGCTACAAAAGCTACAGTAATCAAAACTGTTTGGTACTTGTGTAAGGATAGAAGTATAGACCAGTGGACAACATTGAGAGACCAGAAGTAATCCCATGTATCTGTGGCTAATTGACTTTTGGTACAGGTGCCAGGTCTATTCAATGGGAAAAGAATAATCTCTTCAGATGATGATGGATCAACTAGATGTCCACATGGAAAAGATTGAAGTTGGACCTCTTACCTCACATAATGTACAAAAATTAAAAACAGATCAACAACTTAATTATAAGAGCTGAAAGTATAAAACACTTAAAACATAAGAGCAAATATTCATGATCTTTGATTTTATGATGTGTTCTTAGATATGATTCTAAAAGCTTGAGCAACAAACATAAAAATTGATAAATTGAAGTTCATCAGAGTTAAAAAGTTTTGTGCCTCAAAGGACTTTATCAAGACAGTGAAAAGATGGCCAACAGAATGGGAAAAATATTTGCTAATTATATATCTGATAAGGGTTTAATATCTAGAATATATAAAGAACTACAATTCAACAACAGAAAAGACAATCCAACTTAGAAGAAAGGAGTTGAATAGACATTTCTCCAAAGAATATATTCAAATGGCCAATAAGCATGTGAAAAGATGCTTAATACCATTAGTCATTAGGGAAATTTAAACCAAAACCACCATGAAATATAGCTTCACAACTGCTAGGATAGTTAAAGCAGTAGAAAATAAATGTTGGTGGAGAAATGGAGAAATTCGAACCCTCATCATTGTTGATTTGAATGTAAAATGGTGCACTGTGGATTGGTGGTACCTTTAATATAGAATTAAATATAGCTAAAACATAGCTTAAGTATAGCTAAATAATGAATTACCATATAACCCAGCAATTCCACTCTAAAGCATTGAAAGCAAGGACTCAAACAGGTAGCTCTACATCCATGTTTATAGCAGCATTATTCACGGTAGTCTAAAAGTAGAGATAACCCAAGTGTCCATCTACAGATTAATGGAAAAACAAAAGTGGCACATCCATTCAGTGGAATATTATTCAGCTACAAAAAGGAATGAAATTTTGACATATTCTACAACATGAGTGAACTTTGAAAACATCATGCTGAGTGAAATAAGCCAGACAGAAAAGGACAAGTATTATATGATTCCTCTTATATCAATTATCTAAAATTGGCAAGATCATAAGGAAAGCAGAATAAGAGGTTATCAGGAGCTTGGTGGAGGAAGAAATGGAAAGTTATTGCTTAATGGTTACAGAGTTTCTCTGTAGGTTGATGAAGAATTTTGGAAATAGATATGGTGATTATTGTACAATGTTGTGAGTATAATTAATGCCACTGAATTGTACACATAAAAATGGTTAAAATGACAAAGTTTCTATTTATTTTACTAACAATAAAAAATTTAAAAGGACACATAGATAATTTTGTCTCAGAATTATTGCTGTAAGTTATGAAGTAGAGGAGGATTGTTACTATTTGGAAAAGGGAAGGCAGTTTTAGCTTTAGTTAGCTGTATTTGACTTCATTAAGCTTATTGTCAGTGTGGGCCAATTTTAGAGATGATTGACTTGTTCCAGAGTGACCCCAGTTCACATGACCCATTGACCCATGTAGTATGACCGGACTCCGTCTTTACTAAATATATAAGTCCTATAAGTTTGGGTGCTGTATAGTCCTTTCAGAAGAATGAAGTAGAAATGTTGAGATTAAGTTTGCAACCCATTTATTCCACTTTCTTGTGAAAGGCCATTTGAAACAGTTAAAGCATTGTTTTGGAGAAAAATTCTTAAAGTTTCTAGAGTAACCTATTAAACCATTTTCATGCTTAAGTTAAGTGTTGGACAAAGTTAGGGGCTCCTGGGTGGCTCAGTTGATTGAGCATCTGCCTTTGGCTCAGGTCATCCCTGGGATTGAGTCCCACATTGGGTTCCCAGCTTAGTGGGGAATCTGCTTCTCCCTCTGCCTGCCACTACCCCTGCTGGTGCTCTCTGCCTGTCAGATAAATAAATAACAATTTTTCTAAAAGTGTTGGACAAAGTGTTAATATTGTGTTTATTAAATACTAATGTGGTCTTTCAGTATTTTTTCAAGCAATACAGATCTAATTCCGTGACCCCTTGTGACTGCTATAATTTGTGTTTTTATTTTGGTTAGTCAAAGATCCAGGGTGACCATCCATTTTGGTTAGTCTCTTGCTTTAGAATAAAGCAAATTAACTGATCTACTCATGATAGACCATAAAAACTTGTGGATACTGTATTATTTTTCAAAGAGCAACGTATTAAGTGTTTTCTAATTGTTAAATATAATTATTTGTATATTTTATCCAGTGTTCATACTGTTGGGTAGGGACATATATTTAATCATAGTCTGCTCAAATATATTGTTTTTTCTAATTTTTTTAAGCTTCGAGATTCAACAGAACAATTTCAAGAATATTATAGGCAAAGATTACGCTATCAACAGCATTTAGAACAGAAGGAGCAACAGCGACAAATATACCAACAAATGCTGCTCGAGGGAGGTGTGAATCAGGAGGATGGACCTGATCAGCAGCAGAATCTTACCGAACAATTCCTTAATAGGTACGTTTTTCAGTCACTTTTTAAAAAAAAATTTTTTTTAATTTTATTTTATTCAGTGTTCCAAGATTCATTCTTTATGCACCACACCCAGTGCTCCATGGAATACATGCCCACCTTAATACCCACCACCAGGCTCACCTATCCCCCCTCTACCCTCCCCTCCAAAGCCCTCTCTTTGTTTCTCAGACTCCACAGTCTCTCATTTCCCCCTCTGATTTCCCCCAATTCACCTTTCCTTTCCTTCTCTTTATGTCCTCCATACTGTTCCTTATGCTCCATAAGTGAAACCATAGGATAATTGACTCTCTCTGCTTGACTTACTTCACTCAGCATAATCTCTTCCAGTCCCATCCATATTGATACAAAAGTTGGGTATTTATCCTTTCCCACTTTTTAGAACATAAGAAATTGTTTCAAAGCTATTGAGAGACTATGGACTCTGAGCAACAAACTGAGGGTTTTGGAGGGGAGGGGGTGGGAGTTGGGTGAGCCTGGTGGTGGGTATTGAAGAGGGCACGTACTGCATGGAGCACTGGGCGTGGTGCATGAACAATTAATCTTGTAACAAAAAAAAAATAAACATATTTGGGGGGGAAAGCTATTGAAAGCACTCAGTGACTGCTACTTTCCACATATAGTTTGAAATTTTAAGGCATTTTAAGTGTTTCAAGTAATGGGCAGTTACAAAATATCTTCCTTTCAGGGCATTCTGAATGTTCATCTAATTTTGGTCTTCTTTCCTTTAAACCTTTTTTCACTTCTAAGCAACGAGAGTAGAAGTGTGGTGGTTAACTCACAGCTGGAACCAGATAGCCAGGTGGATCCAGCTGTCCCAGGGTTGCTGAGATCCTAGGGGTCCTAGTTACTTGGCTTTTTTTTTGCTTGTTTCCTCATGTACTTCACAGAATAGACCGACCTGAAGATTAAATGAGTTAATCTATGCAAAGTGCTTAGAATAGTACCTGGCATATAGTAAGCACTATTCTAAGTGTTCACTGTTGTTTTTAATATATATAATCCTTTTATTCGACCCTTTTTTCTAGGCCCTTAGTTTTATATATCTGAGCCAGTACCAGGACTTTAGAGGGCCCAATACCATGGATAATTTGAATAAAGATAGAATCTATAAAATAAAATATACTTCCCCCCCTTAATGTTTTATTTTTTTGTATCATTCTAGCAGTGGATCAGAGTCAGAATTAAATTTTGCATATCTTTTCCAAGAGTCATGAAAGAGGAAAACAAATGAGTCATGTTACATAATATATCTTACTGGAAAAAATGAACTAAAGCATGATAGAGTTTTTATTAACAGTACTGTATCACTACTTTATATTTCTTGTTATTTTGTTTCTGTTAATACTAACAAATAGCACCACTGATTTGGCACTTACAAGCATTATCTGCCTCATCCTCCCCACTTTTAGAGAGTCAAGATGATGTTAGCATTTTAGACTTGATACTTAGCATTTTCCAAGTTGACTTGACCTCAGACTCCTTCTTTATGGGGAGCACGTCACAGGATTAGTGTTACATAGGATGCAATTTGGGAAATGCAGCCTGGTTAAATTATTAACTTATATATTTAGTAATGGCTGCTAATTCCTTTAATAATATTGAACTGCTCTTTTAAGTCTTTTCTAACTCTAAATATGTACACACACATATACACACTCTCTAATGTTTAATGTGGGAAAACTAGAAAATATAATAAACCACAACACCTCTTGGTGATCATACCCCTTGTGTACTCTTCTCTCATATTGAATCTAGGCTGTAGAAAGTGATGCTGGGCCAGTTCTGGGTCTAAATCTTATCAGAGCCTGTCAGCTTCCTCTTCGTGCTGTTTCCTGTGTCCAACAAAAGAAGTCGATCTACCCTGATATAGGAAGACTTTGATGAGGGAAAGACCTTGAGGCTAACTGTTTTGCCATAGTGCCTAGATCAGAGCCTGGCAGATAGTCTGTGTGGAATGAATGAATGTGTGACTAATAGGATGCCACTTGAATTTGTCCCATCATGGCCTGTTCAGTCATACATTTCCTAGTTGGTATGATATTACGAGAGAGATGAAATGAAAATGGGTTGTTTTGTTGGTGAGAAATTTTGATAGTGGTGATATTTTTGTTGACCATGTTGGGAAATTAAGTTTTAAATTGAAAATTAAACCAAAGTTATACTGGAGAAGAAACTTTTTTTATGTTTTTATGATAAAATGATAAAATACCTATATCCTATGGTGGGATACTGTAGGAAAATTTGGATCTTTCAGTATCTTGGTTATGTCTTAAGCCAATGATGGTAACTTTTTAGTACTGAACTTACCATTTATATATTATATGTGCCTGTATTTACTTTCTCAAACTTATAATCTTACATATATATATATTTTTAAAGATTTTATTTATTTACTTGAGATAGCTTGTGAGAGAAAGAGCACGAGTGGAGCGGTGCAGAGGGAAAGGAGGAAGCAGGCTCCCCCCCTGAGCAGGGAGCCCAAAGTGGGGGCTCGATCCCAGGACCCTGACATCATGACCGGAGCCGAAGGCAAACGCTTAACTGTTAGAGCCACCTAGGCACCCCTCTTCTGTATGTTAAGAATGTGATTAAGTTTTCATTTTAATGTAATTGCATTGTTTTATAGGTCCATTCAGAAGCTTGGTGAATTAAATATTGGAATGGATAGCCTTGGTAATGAGGTGTCAGCACTCAACCAGCAGTGTAATGGGAACAAAAGCAGTGGATCTAATAATTCTTCCGTAACTAGTTTTGCTACACCACCCCAAGACTCCAGTCAGAGATTAACACATGATGCTTCAAATATTCACACAAGCACCCCACGTAATCCTGGATCAACAAATCACATACCTTTTCTTGAGGAATCACCTTCTTGTGGAAACCAAATGTAAGTAGTTTACTTTGTGACACCTAGAAATATTAAAATCCTATTAATGTTTGGAGACTTAGGAAGTTGAACTTCTCTTTGGAGTCTTACAAATAAAAGTTTTTGGAGACCATTACATACCAATTATTTTTCTAATCTGTCTTTATTTATCTATATTCTCTTCTACAGACTTCTAAATTTCTTAGTAGTCTTTGTTCTATTTTTATTTGCTTTCTCATTACCACTAAGATGACTCTGTTTTTTTAATAAGTAATTTTACTCAGAGATCTTAGTTTGTTTTTTTTTTTTAAGATTTTATTTATTTATTTGTCAGAGAGAGAGAGAACACAAGCAGGCAGAGAGGCAGGCAGAGAGAGAGGAGGAAGCAGGCTCCCTGCTGAGCAAGGAGCCCGATGTGGGACTCGATCCCAGGACCCTGAGATCATGACCTGGGCTGAAGGCAGCTGCTTAACCAAGTGAGCCACCCAGGTGTCCCCAGATCTTACAGTGTTATCTTCTCCCCTATTTTCTTTTTTCTTGCCATTGGTACCTTTCAACAAATATCTTAATTCACTGACTTTGAGGGCACAAGTTGTTTTATAACATGTTATAATGATTGCAACAAGACCGTCTTGGGAGCTCTGATAGTTAACAGCAATTGAAGACATTTTGCATATTTATGTTTTCTCTAATTAGGGAAGATTTTCTTATCTGGCTATCATTAGTAAACAAGTGTTAATTTATGCAATAGGAATAGTTAAGGAGTATGAGTCTGTCTCTTGGTTTTTCCCCCCTTTGCTCATTTGTTTTATTTCTTAAATTCCACATATGAGTTGCTTCATCTATTCTTTTCTTTTAAAAAAGATTTTATTGGGGCGCCTGGGTGGCTCAGTTGTTGGGCATCTGCCTTCGGCTCAGGTCATGATCCCAGGGGCCTGGGATCGAGCCCCGCATCAGGCTCTCTGCTCTGCAGGAAGCCTGCTTCTCCCGCTGCCATTCCCTCTGCTTGTGTTCCCTCTCTCGCTGTGTTTCTCTCTGTCAAATAAATAAAATCTTTCAAAATAAATAAATAAATAAAAAAGATTTTATTTATTCATTTGTCAGAGAGAGCACAAGCAGGGGAGCGGCAGGCAGAGGGAGGATACAGGCTCCCTGCTGAGCAAGGAGCCCGATATGGGACTCTATCCCAGGATCCTGGGATCATGACCTGAGCTGAAGGCAGACACTTAACCAACTGAGGCACTCAGGTTTCAGTTGTACAATTTAGTGATTCGACTTACATGCAACACCCAGAGCTCATCATAGCAAGTGCCCTCCTCAATCCCCATCACCTATTTAACCCTTCCTCTACCCACTTCCCCTCTGGTAACCATCAGTTTGTTCTCTGTAGTTAGAGTTTGTTTCTTGGTTTGCCTCTCTCTCTTTTTTTCCTCTTTGCTCATTTTTTTTGTTTCTTAAATTCCACATATGAGTGAAATCATAGGGCATTTGTTTTTCTCTGACTGATTTTTTTCACTTATCGTAATACTCTCTGGCTCCATCCAATTGTTGCAAATGGCAAGATTTCATTCTTTTTTATGGCTAAATAATACTCCATTGTGTATATATACCACATTTTCTTTATCCATTCACCAATCAGTGGACACCTGGACTACTTCTGTAATTTGGCTATTGTAAGTAATGCTGCTATAAACATATCATTTTATATGCATCTATCCCTTTGAATTAATGTTTTTGCATTCTTTGGTTAAATATCTAGTAGTCCAATTGCTGCATTATAGGGTAGTTCTATCTTTAACTTCTTGAGGGATCTTCATACTATTTTCCAGAGTGACTGTAATCAGTTTACATTCCCACCAACAGTGCAAGAGGGTCCCCCTTTCTCCACATCCTTGGCAACACTTGTTATTTCTTGCGTTGTTGCTTTTAGCCATTGACAGATGTGAGGTGATATCTCATTGTTGTTTTGTTATATCACAAAGCCATGGTGACCAAAACAACATGGTACTGATATAAAAATAGATACATAGATCAATAGAACAGAATAGAAAACCCAGAAATAACCCAACTGCATAGTCAATTAATCTTTGACAAAGCAGAAAAGAATAACCAATGAGAAAAGGTTAATCTCTTTAACAAATTGTGTTGGGAAAGAGTGAAACTGGACCTGTTTCTTGTACTGTACACAAAAATAAATTCAGAGTGGATTAAAGACCCAAATGTGAGATAAGAAACCTTTAAAATCCTACAGGAGAACACAGGCAACAACCTCTTTGATATCTGCTGTAGCAGCTTCTTACTAGATAAGTCTCCTGAGGCAAGGGAAACAAAAGCAAAAATAAACCTTTGGGATTTCATCAAAATGAAAAGTTTCCATACAGTGAAGGAAACAATCAACAAAACTAAAAAGTAACCTTAGTAATTGGAGAAGATATTTGCAAATGACATATCTGATTAAGGGTTAGTATCCAAAATATGTAAGGGACATAAAATTCAACACCCCCAAAACAAATAATTCAATTAAAAATGAGCTTAAGACATACACATTTTTCCAAAGACATACAGATGGCCAACAGACATAAGAAATGCTCAACATCACTTATCATCAGGGAAATACAAACCAAATTCCTTTTTCTGTTCATTTTCTTTTTAAGATTTATTTGAGGGGCACCTGGATGGTTCAGATGGTTGGGTGTCTACCTTCGGCTCAGATCATGATCTCCGGGTCCTGGGGTGGAGCCCTGCATCTTACTCGCTGCTCAGCGGGGTGCCTGCTTCCCCCTTCCCCTACTGTACTCTCTCTGTCTCTTTCTCTCAAATGAATAGATAAAAGCTTTAAAACAAAGGTTTTATTTATTTGCGAGAGAGAGAGCGTGCTTGTGCAGGTGTACAAGCAGGGAGGGAGCAGAGGAAGAAGCAGACTCCTCACTGAGCGCAGAGCCTGACTTGAGGCTTGATCCTAGGACCTTGAGATCATGACCTGATCCAAAGTCAGACACTTAATCGCTTCTCGCCCTTTTGGCTAAGATCAAGTGCAAAGTCAGACACTTAACCAACTGAGCCACTCAGGCACCCTACTTTTTCTATTTTAGTCTGTGGCTTTTATCTAGGAGGCTTTCTTCAAGTATCTGGAAACCTTTGACTATCTGTAAAGAGTGTGGCATAAAGAAAAAAAAGCTAATTGGAAGGAAGGCTATGTATATAGATTGATCTGTCTGCATAACAAAAAGTGATTAAGGGGAAACGTTGTTTTATAGACTTTCAACTGTTACTGTTAATCTTTTCTCTTGGACCAGATGATTTTCCTAAAGAGCAATCCAAGTTCCTGCCTGGGGTGACATTTAAGCATAGCACCCAGGATTCTAGAACTCAGAAGAGGAAGGCTTCTTGACATCTAACTATAAAATTTGTAGACTTTGATTTAATCTCCTTTCCAGAGTGGCTTCTTACTCCCTCCTTACAGTTGTGTTTGGTGTCACTGAGTCCCAGAGCCTCTTAATAAATGGCTTCAGAGGGTTACTTTGACTGGGGTCAGTGTGAGTCATTTGCCAAAAAAAAAAAAAAAAAATTAGAAATTGAAAGATAAATTTGATTTCTATTTTATATTCAGACTAAACTTTGTTTGTATTTCTATTCATACAGCTCATCAGAACATTCGATCATTAAGCCACCTCTTGGAGATTCTTCAGGGAATCTATCAAGGTCAAGAGGGGAAGAGGTAATGCTTTGGGGAAGGAGATTTCATTATTATTTTTTATATATACTTGTAGATATTGCTAAGGAATTCTCAATTCATAGAAAGAACCATTTCTAGAAATAATCATTATTGTTAATGATGTTATTTGTTGCAAGGTAGTTGAGCTTTCACTGGATAAGATACTAAATGCCATTCAGTAGCATTTAATTTTAATTAAATTAAATCTAAGTCATTTTAATGGCCCAGTAGCAATCTTGGCTCATGAGTTGGGACTGTGCACTACTCTCTGAACCCTATGGTTAATTTGTTTAGATATTATTGGCATTTCTTTTGGGCTTCTCATCAGTGCAGCTGTTTTTTGCTTTGGAACCAGACATCCTTCCCCAAACTACTATACAGCTTTATTTTATCTTATTTTCTTTAGTTCATATTTTAATCCCATAAACAAAACCACTATTTCAGAGGCTGATGGGGCCAAACAGGTAACATAAATGAATAAAGTTGACTATTGTGATAAGCACATAAGAATATTTGTCCCATACACAAAGAAATATGCTTATCTAGTATTTCCAGTTCTTTTGATTTTCAAGAAATTGTAAGAATGTAGATTTTTTTTTATGTGAAATCTATTTTAAAAACCGCAACAATTAAAATATTTAAACACACTGAGGAAGAGCAAATAATTGATGGCTCTGCCACATCTGTTCTAAAGCAACCCTTAATAATGAGTATTAGTGTGCTACAGGCCATTTAATCAATTAGTCATTTACCTCTCTTTTTCTCTTATCTACTATTGCTGTTTATTTAGCAGTCACATTTCTTTTTTTGGGTTAATGGAAAATGTAACACTTCTAATCAAATAAATTCAAATGAATAATAAAAGAATTCAATTCAATTACCTAAGAGAGACATAGTATGACCCATCAGGTTTTTCCCCTATTCCCCCATGAGGATGTATTTATTTCATGAGTAGATAAAATTTGGTGTAGGAAGAGGCATAATCTCTTTGTTGATATAGGCACTTTGGGTCTTATTGCTGAAGTGACTTGCCTGTGTGTGTATACTTGATATTCATACTTCCCAAAGGCAGGATTTGGTTAGGTCTATTGACTACATCCAGTCTAGAGGTCCCTATTCCAGGTCCAGTCCATTGTGGTCAGGGTAGCAGGGTAGTTTCAAATGATATTAATAGCAGGAGTCGTCAAAACTTTTATATAGAACTGCTTCAACTTGCCTTCCTCAGAAGAGGCCAGATAGGTTGACAATTTAAGATAAGAATGAGGCTCAAATTAAATGTTCTGATTAAAATCATTTTCATAATTTTAAGAGAGTATTTTACAATTTCAATTTGAAATATTGAAGTTTTCATTGCTGGAGATAGTGGTAAATTATCCCACCCCACCCCACCCAAGAGGAAGTGGATTGATTAATAGTCTTTTATACTTCCTACTTTTAGGAACACAAATGATATTCTGTTAATTTTATAAAAATTATATATGTGGGCTATTTATTTCTTGATAGTTAAAGACAACTTTATATGAGAATGCATGATCTTATGTTTTGTCATAGTAAGCAAAGAAAACCTTGAATGTTTATGAGCTTTCTGAATTAGTTCAGCAATGGGTAGCAAAAAGTAGAAAAATTTGAGTTAATTTGAATTTGCCATTTAAAAGAATATGTGAAAAAAATAAAAGAATATGTGATTATAGGTAATTAACATAAAGTGATAAAATGAATGATACAATTCAAATGAAAGTGAAATGGGCTAAAGATGAATTCTTTCAAATTCATTTTTTTCCTATGACTTTCATATTTATTCTTTTCACAGGATGACAAATCAAAAAAGCAATTTGTTTGTATTAATACCCTAGAAGACACACAAGCTGTTAGAGCAGTGGCTTTTCATCCAGGTGGTGGTTTATATGCTGTAGGTTCAAATTCAAAAACTTTGAGAGTATGTGCCTATCCAGAAGTAATTGATCCAAGGTAAGGATATGTGGTTTGTACTATCATTCTTGCTTTAGTTTTTAATTCAGCTGTATTGGTTCCTTTTTCAGAATTGCCATTCAGTAGCATTTAATTTTAATTCTTTTCCTTTTATAAAGTTTTAAAATTTTTATTTTCAGTGCTTAAGAAATATACATAAGAATCATTGACTAATTTTATAAATTTTTGTCAAAAGCATTCTGATTAGGCTGTGAATTATATATGCAACTAAAAAGAATCTTTTGATATGATCTATTTTCTAGATCAGTATTAAGCACCCTTTAGGTATTGGCAATTTATCAGTCTTTTTCTGTTTTTAATTATGAAACTTTTCAAATGTATACAAAAGTAGAGATTAGTACAGTGAAATGAAGTAATTGTCAAGATTTTTGTCATATTTGCTTCATCCTTTTTGTTTGTTAACGTATTTTAAAGTAAATCCTAGGTATGTCATTCACCCTTTAGGATGAATGTCCAAAAACATGTACATTTTCTTAGATAGATTTGATATTATCATATCTAATAAAACCTTTAGTAGCCTAATATTAGGCTGTGTTTTAAAGTGCAGATAAGATGCTATTACTCCACTAAACCATTGACTCCCATTAAAAGCCACACTCTTGAGGAGCATGGTTATTCAGAACCTTCCACAGCCATGCCCGCAGCTCCTCACCTATTACAGTGTCCGTCCTGCTCAGTCTCCAGGATGCCCTGGGCTTCTCTCTGCTAGTCCCATAGACTGTTTCCCGTACTGCACATTGGGCTGGCACTTTCCCTACTATATTTTATCTTCACTGGAGCTATTCTCCTGCCATCATCTTTTTCCGTAAGAATTTTTCCTATCCTTTAAGTCCTAGTAGTTTGTACTGGACCAGAACACTTATACCTGCCTTACTGTATGTGAGTAGTCATGACATCAGCCCTTGCCATATTTGAAACTCCAGAAAGAATTCTGCTTTCTTTATTTTTTATCTATCCCTTGCCTTCCCTCAGCCCCAATCAGTTGCTCCATATTATATGTTTAATGTTTTTTGAACTTTTCGAATTTGGAAGCATTAATATTTTCTTTTTAAGATTTTATTTATTTGAAATAGAGAGAAAGTGAGAGCATGAGAGGAGAGAAGGTCAGAGGGAGAAGCAGACTCCCTATGGAGTTGGGAGCCCAATGCGGGACTCGATCCTGGGACTCCAGGATCATGACCTGGGCCAAAGGCAGTTGCTCAACCACTGAGCCACCCAGGTGCCCATATTTTTTTCCATTCATCTGTGTTTGAGTTAAAATCCATGAAAAATATGTGAAATGGAGACTTTTTATTTTTTCCTATGTGGTCTGAAATAAGAGGTTAGTCTAATAATAGTTCATAATTTTACTTTTGGATTTTAAATATGCTTTAAATTTATTTCTTCCAAGATTTTGAAAATTGTTGTTGACATGTTGTCCGATACTTTTTTGCTCCCTCCCTCAAGAACAATCATAACATAGAACTTCATTAACTTTAGCAAGCAAGAAATTGAAATGTCTTTCTGTAATTTTTCTTTTTAGCGCACACGACATCCCTAAGCAGCCAGTGGTACGTTTTAAAAGGAATAAACATCATAAAGGATCCATTTACTGTGTGGCCTGGAGTCCTTGTGGACAGTTATTAGCAACAGGATCAAATGACAAATATGTCAAAGTTCTGCCCTTCAATGCAGAGACTTGTAATGCAACAGGTAGGTCCCAAGTATGTAAGCAGCAGCTTACCAATGTATTTTTAATGTTTTCCCAATGTTGTAGCTTTGATATATCTCTGTATTATTTTAATATAATCTAAGAATATAGCCTTAAGGAGAGTTTTTTTATATTATAATTGCTTAGTTGCCTTCATAAAGCATGATTGATTATTTTTTTGTAAGTTCTTACAGTTGTCTAATAATTAGAAAACTGTTGTTATCAGGGGTGCCTGCGTGGCTCAGTCAGTTAAGCATCTACCTTCAGCTCAGGTCATGATCTCAGGGTCCTGGGATCCAGCCCCACATCAGGTACCCTGCTCCTTGGGGAGTCTGCATCTCCCTCTCCCTCTGCCACTCCCCCTGCATATGCTCTCTCTTTCAAATAAAATCTTAAAAAAAATTGTTATTAGAAAGATAACTTCTAAATAACCATCAACAGTGCATTAATGAATATGTTAGAGTACCTGTCTTCTCTTTCATTTCCTTTGGGATGAAAGAGAAGATAACTACGTATATCTCTGTTTTAGGGATGATGATTCAGTTACTGAATCAGTATTTTGATTTCTTAAAGTTCTTCGCTGGGGTGCCTGGGTAGTTCAGTTGGTTAAGCGTCTATCTTTGGCTTGGGTCTTGAACCTGGGGTCCTGAGAACAAGCCCCGAGTAGGACTCCCTGCTCAGCTGGAGAGCTTGCTTCTTCCAGCTCATGCTCTCACTTGCTCTCTCTGTCTCAAGTGAATAAATAGAAAATCTTAAAAAATAAAAAGCCAAAAAAACTTAAAGTTCTTTGCTCAGTAAAGTGAAATTGATTATAGTATTAATTCCTAAATGAAAATGTAAGCCACACCTCTCTACCATTATTCTTGCTTAGTTTTGAGACAGTTTAGCAATCGCAAATTATCACAGTAAATTGAGCAGCATCTTTTTTTTTTAATTCTTATTGTTGTTTCAGGACCGGATCTGGAATTTAGCATGCATGATGGGACAATTAGAGACTTGGCATTTATGGAAGGCCCAGAAAGTGGTGGAGCTATTTTGATAAGTGCTGGAGCAGGGGACTGTAACATTTATACGACTGATTGTCAAAGAGGACAGGGCCTGCATGCTCTGAGTGGACATACCGGTATGTGATAGTCTTAGATGCTACTTTTCTTTTTGTTCAACCTGTGCTTTTTCCCCTTCTGCATTTTCATTAATGGGGTATATTTTATCAAAAGGGACTTCTTCAAGACAGGAAATTTTTATTTTAAAAGTTTAAATTGGGAACTTTGGATAACAGCACAGTAAAGATAAATAACATTTCCCCAGTGTGCTTTGCTTGTACAGATAATTCCTTAACTTAATCCTCACAACAACCTTGTAAGTCACGAAGTTTTCTCTCTATCTTACACATGAAATAAACAAAACTTGAAAAGGCAAGACTTGACCAGTATCTTACCACTAAACATGGCAGGATTGAGATATGACCTCAGGTCTGTCTCTTACAAAGCCAGTATTCTAACCCCACAATCCTGTGCTTTGCCATAATTTGCTGTAATTTCAGATGATAATATTTTTTCAGTACTCATTATGATATCCTGGAATACTGAAACACAAAACATATTGTTTAGTATGGTTTTCATGTTGTGCATTTTATTGGGTTTTAGTTTTTTGAAAATTGCCAATATAGGGGCACCTGGGTGGCTCAGTAGGTTAAGTGTCTGCCTTTGGCTCAGGTCATGATCTCAGGGTCCTGAGATCGAGCCCCACATTGGGCTCTCTGCTCAGCGGGGAATCTGCTTTTCTCTCTCACTCTCCCTCTCACAAATAAATAAATCCTAAAAAGAAAGAAAGAAAGAGAGAGAGGGAAAGAAAGAGAAAGAGAGAGAGAAAGA
>CM053606.1:79962477-79987462 GCA_028646535.1 Procyon lotor | reverse complement strand
AAGGAAGGTAGGAAGGAAGGAAGGAAGGAAGGAAGGAAGGAGGGAGGAAGGGAGGAAGGGAGGGAGGGAGATAGATGGGTGCCTGGGTGGCTCAGTTGGTTGAGCGACTGCCTTTAGCTCAGGTCATGATTCCGGAGTCCCAGGACTGAGTCCCGCATCAGGCTCCCATTTCCACAGGGAGTCTGCTTCTCCCTCTGACCTTCTCCCCTCTCGTGCTCTCTCTCACTCTCTCTCACTCTCTCTCTCTCAAATAAATACATAAAATCCTGAAGAAAGAAAGAAAGAGAGAAAGAGAGAAAGAAAGAAGAAAGAAAATTGCCAATATATTTGATACATGTGGAAAATCTCTATCAGCTAGTTTATTTGATTAACCAGATCATCCCATGTCCAATAATAAGAAGTACCTACCTTTGAACGTGTTAAAGAAAAGTACTGTTTGTTCCACAGTAATAACTGAGTATATGATCTTTTATAGGCCATATTTTAGCACTTTATACCTGGAGTGGCTGGATGATTGCATCTGGTTCCCAAGATAAGACTGTTAGGTTTTGGGATCTTCGGGTACCAAGCTGTGTTCGTGTTGTTGGCACAACATTCCATGGAACTGGTAGGTTTTTCTGGAATTTAAATGAATTTATATGAGAAAGAAACTTTGTAAATTGTACTTATCTACTTCCTCTCCCCTGTAACACATATATTAAAAAAACAGGAACAGATACTTGATATTTTATTGATTACCTTAATTTTTTTTTTCAAAATATTTTCATCTGTTACTTTCTTTATAAAAATAAAATTCAGTTTAGGAAACTGAAGCCCAGGGAGATTAAGTATCATGCCCCTTTTATTATGTTAGCAGGGCTATTTTGTTTTATTTTTTTCTTTTTTTTTCCTTTTTTTAATTATGTTCAGTTAGCCAATACATCATTAGTTTTTGATGTAGTGTTCAATGATTCATTAGTTACATATAACACCCAGTGCTGATCACAACATGTTAGCAGGGCTATTTTAGAATTCATACCTTTAAAAAAATTTTTTTAATGTATACACAGCACAGAAATTGAAATTAAAAAAATCATTTTCTTCCACTCCTATTCCTTGGTGTCTTTCCCTAAGGGACCAGTTTCTTATTTACTCTTCTATACATAATCTGTAAGTATATAACCAAGAAGTTTGTATATATAATAATCTTCTGTCTTCTTTAAACATATGTATACATGCACACAGAAATGGTAGTATATAATACATACCTCACTTACTTAACAATATACCTTCGGTTGTTCCATGTAAACTAAGGGTACTGCTTTTTTTGTTGTATCACCTTTTAAAACACTGGTATCTAAGAGTGTTGCATTATCCTGCCATTGTCTTTAGAGTCCTTTTTCTGCTATTGTAGTTTTTAATAGGAATTCTATGGCACTGTTCCAAGTGAAAACGCCTGCCTTTTATTCTTTCTTTTTGGTGATGTTTTTGTTTTATTTTAATGCTTTGTCTATTCTCTTCCATAGACTTTTTTTTTTTTTCAGGAATATCTTATTTACTATTTTAAGAAAGCTTCACTTATGACTAGAGGTGCCATTAAATTACTGGCTACATGTTAATATGCAGCTCACTGGGGATTGGCATCAATAAAATGAATATTGCTGAGTGTTTCACTTGAGGCTCACTCAGTGCTCTGTGTTTCTTTTTTGGTTTTTTAAGTTTTAATTCCATTTAGTTAACATGTATTATATCAGTTTCAGGTCTACAATTTAGTGATTCAACACTCAACATACATCACCTGGTATCATCACAAGTGCACTCCTAATCTCCATCACCTATCTCACTCATACTCCTCCCCACCTCCCCTCTGGTAACCATCACTTTGTTCTCTCTAATAAAGAGTCTGCTTCTTAATTTATCTCTGTTTTCCTTTTTTTTTTTCCTATGCTCATTTTGTTTCTTAAATTCCACATATGAGTGGAAATCATGTGGTATTTATCTTTTTCTGACTTATTTCACTTAGCATTATATCGTCTAGCTCCATCCATGTCATTGTAAATGGTAAAGTTTCATTCTTTTTATGGCTGAATAATATTCCAGTGTGTGTGTGTGTGTGTGTGTGTGTGTGTGTGTGTATCCATTTTCAATCAATGGACACCTTACATAATTGGAAGTCCAAAGGACTACTTCCATAATTTGTCTATTGTAAGTAACATTGCTATAAATACATCATTTTATATGAATGTGTTCCTTTGATTGTTTTTGCATTCTTTAGGCAAATACCTAGTAGTGCAATTGCTGCATTGGAGGGTAGTTCTGTCTAACTTTTTGAGGAACCTTCATACTGTCGTTTCTTGTAGTGTTGCTTTTAGCCATTCTGACAGCTCTGAGGTGATATCTCATTATTTACATTACCCTGATGGTAATTGATGATGAACACCATTTTGTGTGTCTGTTGGCCATCTGTATGACCTAATTGGAGAAATGTCTGTTCCTGTCTTTGCCCATTTTTAATTGGATTATTTGGTGTTGAGTTGTATAAGTGCTTTATATATTTTGGATACTAACCCTTTATCAGATTTGTCATTTGCAAATGTCTTCTCCTATCCTGTGGGTTGCCTTTTAGTTCTGTTGATAGTTTTCTTCACTGTGCAGATGTTTTCTTGTGTTTTTGTGTGTGTGTGTCTACAGATTTTTTTTTTATTTTGATGTAGTCCCAATAGTTTATTTTTGCTTTTGTTGCCTTAGCTTCGAGAGACATCTAGAAAAACCTGCTTTGGCCAGTGTCAAAGAAGTTACTGCCTGTGTTCTCTTCTAGGAATTTTATGGTTTCAGGTCTCACCTTTAGGTCTTTAATCCATTTTGAATCTATTTTTGTGTGTGGTCTAAGAAACCAGTTCAGTTTCTTTCTTTTGCATACTGCTGTCCAGTTTTCCCAACACTGTTTGTTGAGGAGATTCTCTTTTTCCTATTGGATATTCTTTCCTGCTATGTCAAAGATTAATTGACCATATAGTTGTGGGTTCGTTTCTGGGTTTTCTTTTCTGTTCTATTGATCTGTGTGCCTTTTTTTATTGACAGTACCATATTGTTTTGATGATGACAGCTTTGCAATATAATCTAAAGTCCAGAATCGTGATGCCTCTAGCTTTGCTTGTCTTTTTCAAGATTACTTTGGCTATTCAAGGTCTTTTGTGGTTGCATACAAATTTTAGAATTGTTTGTTTTAGTTCTGTGAAAAATGCTGTTGGTATTTTGATAGTGATTGCATTAAATTATAGATTGCTCTGGGTAGTGTAGACATTTTAACAGTATTTATTCTTCCAATACATGAACATGGAATGTCTATTTCTTTGTATCGTCTTCAATGTCTTTCATCAGTTTTTTATAGTTTTCAGAGCACATGTCTTTCACCTCTTTGGTTAGGTTTATTCCTAGGTATTTTATTATTTTGGGGGTGGTTGTAAGTGGAATTGTTTTCTTAATTTCTTTTTCTGCTGCTTCATTATTGGTGTATAGAAATGCAACAGATTTCTGTACATTGATTTTGTATCCTATAACTTTACTAAACCCATTTATTCTAGCAGTTTTTCAGAGTCTTTCAGGTTCTCTCTCTTTACATATATGTATATGTGCATATGTATATGCATATGCAAATAGTGAAAGTTTTACATCTTCCTTACCAATTTGGATGCCTTTTATTTCTTTTTGTTGTCTGATTGCTGTGGATAGGACTTCCGGTACTATGTTGAATAAAAGTGATAAGAGTGGACATTTTTTTTTTTTTTTTAAGAGTGGACATTCTTGTCTTGTTCCTGACCTTAGGGAAAAGGCTTTCAGTTTTTCCCCATTAAGGATGATGTTAGCTCCAGATTTTTCATAAATGGCCCTTATTATGTTGAGGTGTGTTTCTTCTAAACCTACTTTGTAGGGTTTTTATCATGGGTGGATGTTGTACTTTGTCAAATGCTTTTTCTGTGTCCACCGAAATGATCATAAGGTTCTTATCCTTTTTCTTATTGATGTGCTGTATCATGTTGAATGATTTGAGAATACTGAACCACACTTGCGACCCAGGAATAAATCCCACTTGTTTTTTTTTCTTGATAAGTCTGGCTAGAGGTTATCGATTTTATTAATTTTTTTCAAAGAACCAACTCCTAATTTCATTGATCTGTTCTATTGTTTTTTGTTTCCACATGGACCTTTTTCTATACTTTGATTCAAACCAGATACAATTTGTTCTAGCAAATTTGATTCTGGAATATACACACATGTATAATTATATTTTTTATATGAATATGTTATCATTGATTTGTTAAAGTTTAGTTTACATTGTCACCAAAGTTAATATATAACATGGTTTAAAGAACCAGTTCAATAAGACTGATTAAGAAAAACATTGCCCTGAGAATTGTCCCCTGTCCTCGAGCCACTGCCTCATTTCCCATTTCTCCAAGATATCCATTTTTAACTTTTATAATAGTTGTGTTTTCATATTTACTTTCACATTTCTTTTTTTAAAACTTTTATTTGTTAATTAATCTCTACACCCAACATGGGGCTCAAACTTAAAACCCCGAGATCAAGAGTCACATGCTCCACCAACCAAGCCAGCCAGGTGCCCCTCATTTTCATATTTCTAAATAACATGCCCCATAATTACAGTTTTTTTAGGATTATTTATTCTCTTACCACCATAAAAGATGAAGATTTTTTTATATCCCTTTTTGATTCCCACTGTTCGTCATCCCCTCACATACTTCTATCTCCCATCCTTTCAATAGAGTTGTACCAATTTTGGTTAGATCAGTATTCATTCCTTACATTGTTTTAGCACTTAAAGTGCTATTCATATCCTTTTTTTCCTTTCATATCTTTGTTTTTCTTGATATTAATAATTTGTGGGGTTTGGTTTTTTGTTTTTTTTGGTTTGCTTAATTTCTATACACTTATCACTGATTTACCTCCAAACTCTCTCCAGTTGTCTAAATTATTTTCAGCCCTTTTTTTCTCAGAGACTTCAACTTTTTGGTTATCTCTTCTCTCTTGCAGCATTGTCTTGCTCTCTACTGAATCTGCCCTTCTTTTCTTCTCTACCATAGATATACAGAAATGTTCTAAAATTGGCAGTGCCCCAAAGTTCCTCTTTTGACCTTCTTATCCCCTTCACGGCTCTTACCATAATTTCTTGCTCTCTTTCTTACCCAGAGGTCTCAGAAGTCCTATTACATATGCTGTTTCCATTTTCTTATACTTAGTCTTCTACCTATTCCAATCTGTCTCCTGCTACATCTACTCCATCAAAAGCTACCTTTTTCAGGGTCACCAACAATTTCATACTGTCAAATCATTTTTAAATCTTTATTTTACTTCAGCTCTGAGTGACATGCAATAGTTGACCTCCTCCTCTTTTCTTTTGGACTTTTCACTCTCCTTTTACAACTACTTTGCTGGTTCTTCCTCCTCTGCTCAGTCTCTAAATTTTGGCATTCCCTAGGACTCAGGACTTGTGTCTCCTAGCTTTCTCTCCATGAGTGTATTTATTCCTTCAGCTTTTTTTTTTTTTTTTTTAAAGATTTTATTTATTAGACAGAGAGAAACACAGCGAGAGAGGGAACACAGCAGAGGGAATGGTAGCGGGAGAAGCAGGCTTCCCGCCGAGCAGGGAGCCCGATGTGGGGCTCGATCCCAGGACCCTGGGACCACGACCTGAGCCGAAGGCAGACGCTCAACGACTGAGCCACCCAGACGCCCCTATTCCTTCAGCTTTAAGTATAATTCCTATGCTGACCTTAAATTTTTATCTAGCCCATGTCTACATGTCTACTTGCCAGGCTCATATTTTTAATCCACCTACTTGACATATCCTTTTGGATAAATATCCTTTGGACAAAGGATATCCTTTAAATGATATGTCAAACTTAACATGTCTTAAACTATTGAGTCATGGCTTCTCAAACAAAACTACCCCAGACCTCCTCACCCAAGTGCTACTACCACCCATTGTTCGTGGCAGAAAGAGTCTCCCTGGATCCCTCTTTCTCTCCTTTCCTCCAATAACCAATTCATAAGCAAATTGTGTTGTTTTAGCCTTCAAAACTTATCTTAAATTCCTCTTCTACTTTCCATTTGTATTGCCACCGCTCTGGGATAAAGCACCACCACCTCTCAGCTTAATCACTGCAAAAGCTTCCTTACTGTACTCTGCATTCCCACTTTTCCCTCCTTTAGTCTGTGGTCCACACAACAGCCAGAGCCCATCATACCTTGCTCACATTACTTCAGTGCCTTTTGATTGCTCCTAGCTTAAAGTGCAGGTTCTTTACCATGTCTAGAGCAGTGTTCTTCAATTTTATTTTCATTATTGCTCCCCCTCACACAAGGAGAAAAACTAAATTTTTTCCCAACCGGAGAAATTAAATACCAGGAATAAGATTTTATTGGGTGGGGTTAAGCTTTGGAGGGCTACAAATTATTGTTAATGTTTAAGATTTTTTCATCCCCTGAGAACCATTTTGCAATCCCCTGAGTGGACATTATTGTCCCCATTGAAAATGTACCATCTGGATTTAGATCTGTAGCATGTGGACTCAGCACTTATTTTCATCTAGTTTCCACTGGCAGTTATTGGTGTGTTGCTTAGACACATTTCCTACACTGTGTCCTAAAACATGTTTTGTTGTTTAATTTTTTGTTCCCCTAACTAGACTCTGAGCTTGTTATGGGAGTATTCTGTACACTTACCCCACAGTGATAGCACTGCCTTAAGTGGCTCATCTATTGCACTATAAGTAATGGTGTCCCAGGGAGTTCTCCCAAGTGCCAAAAAAAACCAGACTTTCTCATTTCTCATAGGATCTTGCTTCATACTTTGTCTCTAAAAAGGATGAAAGTGTTTATTGATTGAATGTTAATTGGGATTTTTCCTTAACAGTTTTGATAAGCTACATTAAATTTTTAGTGTGTGGTTCAGTGAACATAATTAGCTGTTGTAGTTGAGCTGTATTGATTTTTCTGTATGAAACTTTTATTCTTTCTTCTGTACAGGTAGTGCAGTGGCATCTGTAGCTGTAGATCCCAGTGGCCGTCTCTTAGCCACAGGACAAGAAGATTCTAGCTGCATGTTGTATGACATAAGAGGAGGAAGAATGGTACAAAGTTATCACCCTCATTCCAGTGATGTTCGCTCTGTTCGATTCTCTCCTGGAGCTCACTACTTGCTAACAGGATCCTATGATATGAAAATAAAGGTGACAGACCTACAAGGTGAGGGAGATTGACCTCTTTCCTTGTTTGTAGTCTCTCCTATTCTATTTTGGATCTCTCTCTCTTTTTTTTTAATCCACATATAACTTTTTTAAATTTATTTTTTAAATTCCAGTATAATTAATGTACAGTGTTACATTACATTACAGTAAATAATGGAGTGTTATATTACATTAATTACATTAATTAATCACAACAGTGATTCAACAATTCTATACATCACCTGGTGCTCATCAGGATAATTGTATTCTTAATCCCCTTCACCTATTTCACCCATCCCCCCACCCACTTTCCCTCTGATAAACTGTTTGTTCTCTATAGTTAAGAGTCTGGTTTTTTGGTTTGTCTCTTTTTTCTTTGTTTAGTTTCTTAAATTCCACATATGCATGGAATCAAATGGTATTTGTCTTTCTCTGACTGATTTATTTCACTTAGCATTATACCCTCCATCCTTGTTGTTGCAAATGGCAAGATTTCATTCTTTTTTATGATTAATATTCCATTATTTGTGTGTATGTGTGTGTATACCACATCTTATTTATCCGTTCATCCGTTGATGGATATTTGGGTTGCTTCCATATCATGGCTATTGTAAATAATGCTACAATAAACATAAAGGTGCATATATCTTTTTGAATTAGTGATTCTGAATTCTTTGGGTAAATACCTCGTAATAGAATTATTAGATCATATGGTAATCCTGTTTTTAATTTTTTGAGGAACCTCCATACTGTCTTCCACAGTGGCTGTACCAGTTTGCATTTCCACCAACAGTGCAAAAGGGTTCCTCTCCTTTTTCTCCAAATCTTCACCAACATCTGTTTTTTTCTTTTTCTTTTTTTTTTTTTTAAGATTTTATTTATTTATTTGACAGAGGGAGAGAGATCACAAGTAGGCAGAGAGGCAGGCAGGGGGGTGGGGGGAAGCAGGCTCCCCGCTGAGCAGAGAGCCTGATGTGGGGTTCGATCCCAGGACCCTGAAATCATGACCTGAGCCGAAGGCAGAGGCTTTAACCCACTGAGCCACCCAGACGCCCCTCTTGTGTTTTTTATTTACCATTCTGACATGTGTGAGATGATATCTCATTGTGGTTTTGATTTGCATTTCCCTCATGGTTAGTGAGGTTGAGCATCTTTTCATGTGTCTGTTGGCTATCTAGATGTCTGTTCATTTCATCTGCCTATTTTTAATTGGCTTGTTTGGCTTTTTGGTGTTCAGTTGTATAAAAAAATATATTTTTTATGTATTTTGGATACTAACACTTTATCAGATATGTCATTTGCAAATATCTTCTCCCATTCCATAGGTTATCTTTTTGTTTTGGTGATTGTTTCCTTTGCTGTGCAAAAGGCTTTTTATTTTGATGTAGTCCCAGTAGTCTATTTTTTTGTTTCCTTTGTCTTAGAAGACATAATCTAGAAAAATATTGCTATTGCCAATGTCAGAAAAATTACTGCCTGTGCTGTCTTCTTGGATTTTTATGGATATTTGGATCTTTTTATTATTGTTGTTAATCTGGTGTAATCAACTTTATAACATTTTCAGATTTTAGTTTTATAGTACTTACTGAACAAATTACTGGTACTATATTGATGGGAGTTATAGCAAATTATTAAATCAAGTCAATAGTCTTATTTTATTAAGTAATTTTAAAATATTTGAAAGAACAGACATTTACTACACTAAATCATTTTGAGTTCAGTGATGATAGATGTTAAAATATACATTATGTACTCCTATTTGCTTCAACTTTAAAAAAACTTAGTGTAAAATGGCCAACAAACCTGTAAAAAGGTGATCAATATCATTAATCACTAGGGGAATGGTTACTATAAAAAGCAATAATAATAACAATAGAAAGTAATAAGTGTATATAAGGATGTAGAGAAATTAAGTCCTGTGTGCATGGTTGGTGAGAATGTAAAATGATGCAGCCACTATGAAAAATAGTATGGTGGTTCCTCAAAAAACTAAAAATAGAAATACCATATAAGCCAGTAAGTCCACTTCTAGATACATATCCAAAAGAATTGAAAGCAGAGTCTCAAAGAGATATTTGTGTATTCTTGTTCATAGTGTCATTATTTATAATAGCCAAAAGGTGGAAGCAACCCAAATAAATATTGACGGGTAAATAACCAAAACATGATATATACACACAATGGAATATTATTTAACCTTAAAAAAGGAAGGAAATTCTGATACATGCTACAACATGGATCAACCCTGAGGACAGTATGCTGAGACAAATACTATACAATTTCACTTACATGAGATATCTATAATAGTCAAACTCACAGAAACAGAAAGTAGAATGATGATTGTTAGGGGCTGGGGAAAAGGGAAAATTAGGGAGTTTTCAGGTATGAAAAAGGTCGAGATTGGTTGCACAACAATGTAAATATACTTAACACACTACTCAGCTATATACTTACAAGTAATTAAGGTGACAAGTTTTACATGATGTGTATTTAACTGCAATTAAAAAATTTTTAATGGAAATAATCATGCATTATGTGGCTCAGCTGTGGACAGTATACACACATATTCATAATGTAGCACTAGCACTATTAATTTAGACAAAAATTATAATATAACTATATTTGCAAGATAGAGGAAGTTTATCGTGGGGGAAGGATGGAAGTAGTTCAAGAAAATTGAATTTTCAATAATTATCAATTTCAGTGATAGGTGATTATCAACATTATTCAGTGTCTAAAATTGAAAAATCAGTAGGGCACCATGAACACTTTATTCAGAAATAAAAGATAAAAAAAACTTAGTGTATAATTGGTGTAATTATACCTTTAGTATCTAGTTTTATTTTTAATTATTTAGTAAGCAAATATTTATTTTCTATCAAATAGGGACAGAAAGATGAATAAGGTATCTTCCTCCTTGATGGAGCTTACATTTTGGAGGTAAATAAAAAATAAACAATAAATGATGTAATTTCAGGTATTGGTAAGTGCTATTAAAAAATTAGTGAGGGTGGGAGAGAGTGACTGTGGATGGAGAAGGCTATTTTAGGTATAGGTTCGAGTAGGTCTCTGTAGGGAAGTGCCATTTGTGTAGAGACTTGAATGATGAGAAGGCACAAGCCAGGCCAGGGCGTGCTGAGGTATGAGTGAATTCAGCATGTTCATGACACTGCAAGAAGCCAATGTGTCTGGGACTTAGGGAACTAACAAGAATAAATCAGAGGCAAAGTTTTGTAGACATTTTTAAAAAACATAATGGGAATCCTTTAGAATAGTTAAAATGGAGTGATCTGATCTGATATTTGTTGATATCAGTTTAAAAGGTAATTTTGAGTTATTTAGGGGGAATGGAATGTAAGTGTAAGTATCAGGCTATTGAACAGTTCAGGTGAGGGATGATGGTATCATGGCTTAGGGTGGTAGAGGAGGAGGTAGTAAGTAGTGACCAAATTTGGGATATATTTTCATTTGTTTAGATTAAATTTGGGGAGTGAGAGAAATGCTGATTCCTAGGCTTTGGGCATGAGCAACCAGATGGTGCCATTAATTGGTAGGAGGATGAACAGGTTTGGGCAAGAAAATCTAGAGTTCAGTTTAAACAAATTAAGATGACTCTCAGGCAATCAAGTGAGATATTGAACAACTATTTGGATACTAGTTAGGAGCTCAGGTGAGAAGTCAAGGTTGTAGGTGAAATGGATAAGTCATAAGTACACAAACGACCATGGTACCATTTTACTAGATAGAAATTTAATAGGAAGTGGGTATAAAGGGAACAGGAAATTCAAAGGCTGCCTCCTGGGAAAGGAGCAGCAAACCAGGAAAGGAGACCAAGGTGTAGTGGCACCAAAGTCAGGGAGAAGTCAAGGAGAGAGTGGCAGTATGTCAAATGTTGCTGTGTATATTTTACAGAATACTACTTAACATAGTTAGGTATTAATTTATCCCTGTTTAAAGATTTATTTATTTGAGAGAGAGAATGAGAGAGAGGGAGCATGAGAGGGGAGAGGTCAGATGGAGAAGCAGACGCCCAGCTGAGGAGGGAGCCCGATGCAGGACTTAATCTTGAAACTCCAGGATCATGACCTGAGCCAAAAGCAGTTGCTTAACCAACTGAGCCACCCAGGCACTCCGAATTTATCCATTTAAACTTGTAACTGTATTAATGTAGTTTAGGACTTTGTATAGTGTAATGCCTAAGTACCAGGAAGTCTGTGAAATCTGTACATATACTTATTTCGTATTGTAAATCAGTGTCTCTCTTTTCCCTTAGGGGATCTCACTAAACAGCTTCCTATCATGGTGGTCGGGGAGCACAAGGACAAAGTGATTCAATGCCGATGGCACACGCAGGATCTTTCCTTCCTGTCGTCCTCTGCAGACAGAACTGTAACCCTCTGGACTTACAATGGATAGAGTACACCCAGTGTCAGTCTATGCAGTGAAAGCACAGAGACTTCAGACTACTGAGTTGTGAAAATGACAAATTTGAAGAACATTGACTGATCGGAAAAGTGGCTTAGCACGAGGAGGCCCCTTATTACCATGTATCCCTATGATAGGAACTGTTGGGTGGTGTTATTCTGCAGTGCTTTCAGTCTTCCATGTGAGCTCGTGCTGCTGTGACCTGCTATATGTAGTCTTGTTGCCAAAGTCTGCGGAAGAGCTCTTACGTTGTCAGTGTGCACTCCAAGTCAAGGTGGACGATGTGTTTACGGTTTAGTATTAAATGCATTCCTTGGTCTTTGCCTAAATAACAGTTTTATATGCACATTGAAATTGAACTATACTTTAAGCATATTATCACTTGTAATGCAAGCAAGTTCTACACAGATTAAACATAGGTGTTCAGAAATTACTTTTCTCACACTCCCGTGATATTATATCACTTGTCAGCTAGAGGTCAGAATTTTGTATGTCTCTCAAAATTACATGGTTATTTTCACTAAGGATCATTATGGAGTTTAAAGATGGATGGAAAACTGCTTCTTAGTTCATGATGTGGTATTGGCCTTTTCTTTTTTCTTAAACCCAGGGATATAATTACTATCTTGTCACATTATTTTGTTTCAGACTCAAAAGGTAAATATGTTTGCTTCAGAAACTTGTTAATTTCAATTTTTTGAATGCAACAAGATACCTCCCTTCTAAACTGTACTGTAGAAGCAGAGCAGCAGCGTTATGTGATGCAACACTTGATGGTACAGTAAATTTACTGGCTAGCGTTTTTCCTCTTAAAAATTAAAAACTTTGCCATAGACTATAGCATGGTTTGAAATGCTATGTCTGCATGATAATTTAAAATGAAAAAATTTAAACTTTGCACTCCAAAAGCTTATTTGGATTTGTTTCTTGCACTGTTTTGTGTGATGCAGAATAATGATTTTATTCCTATGGCATTGTAGATCCTAACATTTATGTATCTTTATTTTCATATTGTACAGTAATTTTACTTTAAATTATTAAATAGGCTATTTTATTTATTTCAAATGCAGTTGAGTTGGTTCTAATTATTGAACTGTCTGTGCACTGTATGTAGCAAGCATTTTTAATCTATTGTATACAAGTGGAAAGGATATTAGAAGTGTAACTGTGCTATTATTTCAATAAAGACCTCTTGACACCTAAAAATATTCTGTTCCTTAGTGTCTGTGACTTTCAATTTAGAGTGTTATTTTTTCCAGTTTACTTGGAGGTGGTGTGGTCCAGTGGGTCCAGTTTTAATTTTTAAAAAATATATTTTTTAAATATTTATTTGTCAGAGAGAGAGAGCATAAGCAGGGGGAACAGCAGGCAGAGGGAGAAGCAGACTTCCCGCCAAGCAAGGATCCCAATGTGGCACACGATCCTAGCGCCCTGGGATCACCAGTGGAGCCAAAGGCAGATGCTTAATCAACTGAGCCACCCAGGCATCCCCCATCCCAATCAATTTCTTAAAGTTCTTTCTAACGTACTTCTACTGGAGTGCCTGGCTAGCTCAGTTGGTGGAGTGTGTGACTCTTGACCTCGGGGTTGTGATTTTAAGCCTCACATTGCATGTAGAGATTACTTAAATAAAGTTCTACTAACTTACTTTTTAACCCTTGGGCAACTGCCTAACATTTATGTGTCTCCTGTCTCTTTTATTCCAGATCTAGGGAACTTTTCATCCTGGATATATTGTGAAAGTTGATTAATAAAAGCCCAGCAAAATATATAAATTGTAAGTTAGACAATAAATATGTTGAACCTGAGTGCTTTAGAAAGAAATTAAATCTCATGTTGTGTACACCCAGTAGATGCAGTTTTCCTACCTTTGCAGAGGGGAATTTTGCCAAAAGTATGACACAGTCTCCTCTTCAGTTTACCTTCATGCTTAATTTCATACATTCTAGATATTACAGCAGGTCATTAGTATTAAGTTTAAAACTAGGAAAAAAAAGGCGTTTCGTGATTTAGACCAGCTCAACCTTATGGTAAAAAGAATGTTCATAAAATTATTCCACCTTCAAGGAGAGAATTTTAAGATCCTCCTGTATATAGGGTATGGAATTCATTTTGCAGTGCATTAGATAATAAGCACTAGAAATTATATTTTTATAATAAATATCCGATTACATACGTCCTTTTTCCCATGCCTCCATAGTGTCTTCTCCATGGAGGTGAATAGGTGCTTGGAGGTGTGAAAGAGGAAGAGAACTGAAGTATCTACATTCTCTGAACCCTTCTCAGTGGGGGTATAGGGAAGGAGAGTAGAGATGAATGGGGTGCAGAAATTCTTAGCTCCACCCCACAGAAGTGACAGAGGTCTGATTTAAATTTTATTTAAAAAAATTTTGTAATAAGCCAAATGACATAATAGAAAATGCAACCCACGAAATGGGAGAAAATATTTGCAAATCATGTATCTGATAAAAGATTAATATCCAGAATATAGAAGAACTGCAGCACAAAAACTAAGAAACCAAAACCAGATTAAAAAATGGCAAAATATTTAGATAGACATTTCTCCAAATAGACAAATGACGATACCACCTCACACCCATTAGGGTAACTTATCAAAAATACAAGATAAGGGGCGCCTGGGTGGCTCAGTGGGTTAAAGCCTCTGCCTTCAGCTCAGGTCATGGTCTCAGGGTCCTGGGATCAAGCCCCACATCTGCTCAGCAGGGAGCCTGCTTCCCCCTCTCTCTCTGCCTGCCTCTCTGGCTACTTGTGATCTCTCTCTGTGTCAAATAAATAAAACCTTTAAAAAAAAATACAAGATAATATGTCGTAGCAAGGATATGGAGAAATTGAAACTCTTGTGTACTATTGGTAGTAACGTAAAATGGTGTAGCCACAATGGCAAGGGAGAGGCCACTACCCTAACTTCATCTAATCCCCAGGCTCTTAGATTTAAATAATGCCCAAGTTCAAACAACGAAGAAAAAAGCCAAAAGCCGAAGTGAAGAGATAATTCAAAAGCTCAGTTCAAGTTCAAGCTAATTACACCTCCCCCTCCGCCACTGTCACCAGAAGAGTGGTTATTTCTTCCACAGATAAGAACACCCCTTAGCAGAAGCTGGCTGAGATCAAACTGGAACTTCAAATTTCTCAATATCAAAGATGCAGTAAAACTTAGGACAGAGAGTGTGGTCTATATACAAATGGTGCTGGAACTGCATGGCCCAGAATTTAGACGTCTTGAGAGACATCATCTCTCCATCCCATTATTGCCACCTAAAACTTCAGTCTAAAACAACAGTTTTGGGACGCCTGGGTGGCTCAGTTGGTTAAGCAACTGCCTTCGTCAGCTCAGGTCATGATCCCAGGGTGCTGGGATCGAGTCCCACATCGGGCTCCTTGCTGGGCAGGGAGCCTGCTTCTCCCTCTGCCTGCTTATATGAGCTCTCTCTCTCTCTCTTTCTCTCTCTCACAAATAAATAAAATCTTAAAAAAAAAATAAAACAACAGTTTTGCATTTTGGAAAGTAAATTCTGCAGACTCCAGGAGACACTGAAGACCATCTTGGAAGACTCGTCCTGGTCCAAGTTGTGGTCAAATGGGTCACACAAGTGGTAAATTTACAAATGTGCCTGGCTGTGTTCTAACCATCCCTGGAGAATCCCAAGCTGTACTTCCTCCCATACTACCCTAGCCAGGCACCCACCTTCCTCTTCATCTGGCTCTGCCTCCGCTCCCCTCGCCTCCTCTCTGCCTGTACCTCCATCACCTAAGGCACCTTGACTACTCAGAAAATCTGATTGTACTAAAGCACTTCAACCTGGACCATTAAAAAAGATGGACCCATGCAGACAATAGTTAAAGATCTACTGACTGAAATGAAAGAACACATGGTTTTGATGAAGAAATTTGTATCATCACCAGAGGCACAGCATTCACTAGTTACCGTCTCTGATACAGTGTGTTATCCTGAACCCCAACTCCAAAGTGTTATCAACTTGACTTATGCATGTCTTAATTTATCCTGGAAAAAGCCAGATGGAGCTGCGGAAACTACTTAGAAAAGTCAGTGTCAAGAGGAGCGCAGATGGAACCCCACTTACCAAGAAAGAAAATACGGAAACAGGAGGTAGGCTGACTGCAGTGATGACCTGAGCCTCGAGGAGAAAGTTTCAGCACGGTCAGCCTAGAAGTCCAACTCAAACCCTGCCATTTTCTACAAGCAGCTTTGTTGAACAAAACCAATGCCAACCCTGCCTGACTGCATGTGATGGTCCACAAAATACTCATATAAAATCACCCCAATCTTGTTTTTAATGTAGCAGGATTGGTATAAATAATTATACTCATATAATTCCATTGGAAGAATTAAAGTATGTTTGGAGCCCATTCATACTGTGATATTAAGTGGTATTTGGACATCTTTTAGTTTACATGATCAGTAAGAGAACAGATGAGAAAATCCAATCCCCAAAGTGATGTTTATCCTGGGATTACACAATTTAGGTTGGAGAGGTTGTTCAGATTTAACTAGATAGCTAAGTTTTACTCAACAGGTACAGTTATGACAATAAGAAAATAACCTGGTGGGTCACCTGGGTGGCTCAGTTGGTTAAGACTCTTGGTTTCTGTTCAGGTCATGAGCTCATGGGTTGTGGGATCGAGCACTACTAGTTTAGGCTCCTTGCTTAGCGGAGAGTCTGCTTGAAAGATTCTCTCTCTTGCTCCTCCCCATGCTCTCTCCCTCTCTCTAAAAATAAATATATCTTTAAAAAAAAAAAAAAAGAACAGAACAGAACCTGGTGCCCATTCGTCTCGAATATTCTGGGTAATTAAAAAGAAAAGTATTTCGGGGCGCTTGGGTGGCTCAGTCAGTTAAGCATCTGCTTGCAGCTCAGGTCACGATCCCAGAGTCATGGGATCAAGCCTCCCATCGGGCTCCCTGCTCATCGAGGAGTCTGCTTCTTCCTCTCCCTCTACCTGCCACTCCGTCTTCTTTGGTGCTCGCTCACTTTCACTCTCTATCAAATAAATACATAAAATCTTTTTTTAAAAAAAGTATTTTATCCTGTAAGGCTAATGCATTCATTAAGTGTTACAAACTTGTAATCAGTAAAAAAGGTCTAGATTTGATTTTTGTTCACTATAAATAGTTGAGGTAAGACCATCCCACATTCAAACCCAATTATTTTCCAAAAGGATTTGAAGCAAAAAGGTCCAATATGACCTTAAAAATCAGAATGTATTGTTTCCAGCCTCTTATGTAGGTGCTTATATCTGGCTCACTGAAGTCTGAGCTATTCCTTACTTTATTTATTTATTTTTTTTTTTTAAAGATTTTATTTATTTGACAGAGAGAAACACAGCGAGAGAGGGAACACAAGCAGAGGGAATGGTAGCGGGAGAAGCAGGCTTCCTGCAGAGCAGAGAGCCTGATGCGGGGCTCGATCCCAGGTCCCTGGGATCTGACCTGGGCCGAAGGCAGACGCTTAACAACTGAGCCACCCAGGCGCCCCTATTCCTTACTTTAATATCTGCTGTCCACATTCATGCAGCTAAATATAAGTTGCATGAGGACCTCAACATGAACCTTGTATTTTCCATGATACCCTGAAGGATTCTCTGAAGTCCAGAGCAGATCCACTGGGAAACTTAATTCCCTGTCCTCAACAGCCTGTCAAGTCAGTAATAGTAATAATGCACACCTGTGTACAAAAACACAGGTTCTTCCCTGCCGGTCCAGGGTTGCCAGATTTAACAATTATAAACACATGGCACGCAATCAAATTTGTATTTCAGATAAACAACAAATAACCTTTAAGTGTAAATATGTCCCACTAAACAACGAATGGTTTCTTTTAGTATAATTATGTCCCAAATATTGCATGGGACATACTTATACTAAAAAAATTCAGTGTTTATCTGAAATTCAAATTTAACCGGATATTCTGTGTTTATTTGGCAACCCTATATAAGTCAGACCTCTACAAAATTACCAAGTATTTCTGGGAGCCCCCAGTTTGTCAGATATAAGTACTTAGCAGGGGACAGTACTATATAGCTTCAGCCAAAATCACCATCACTAATGTATTAAGTATCACGAAGAAGGGGAACTGTCATTAAGGTGAATGGGACTGAAGACACAGGATCAGCTTTGAGGATGAAAACCTCCACTGCAGTTCCAAGAATAAGGATGGCAGAGCCTCATGGATAGGAAACAAGGTTTTGTTTTTGTTTTGTTTTTAAAGATTTTATTTATTTGACAAAGAGAGAGAGATCCCAAGTAGGCAGAGAGGCAGGCAGAGAAAGAGGGGGAAGCAGGCTCCCTGCTGAGCAGAGAGCCCGGTGCGGGGCTCGATCCCAGGACCCTGAGATCATGACCTGAGCCAAAGGCAGAGGCTCCAACCCACTGAGCCACCCAGGTGCCCCATGGGGTTGTGATCTTCATTGAACTTTCTAGCCTGACAGGAAGCAGCTACATAGATAATATCCTTGGAATATTCCCTGGTTAGCATAGGCTAAAAAAGATATTTTAGGGGCACCTAGGTGGCTCAGTGGGTTAAGCCTCTGCCTTCGGCTCAGGTCATGATCTCAGGGTCCTGGGATCAAGTCCCACATGGGGCTCTCTGCTCAGCAGGGAGCCTGCTTCCCCCTCTCTCTCCGCCTGCCTCTCTGCCTACTTGGGATCTGCCTCTGTAAAATAAATAAAAATAAAAAAAATCTTAAAAAAAGATATTTTAGTAACTTATCAGAAATACCTATTTTTCTACAGATAAATATTGCTTTGAGATGCCAAATAGAGTGTTGTGGGAAGTCACTAGACTGGAAAACAGACCTGGGGACGATGTTTTGTTCTTATGAGACCTACAGTTATGTTTATAACACATTTATGAATGAGAATTAAACAGATAAAAAAACATATCTGATTCTAGGGTTTTTTTAAACCCGCTAGCTATGTTTATATTACGTAAGAATAAAGGGAATGGTCACTGAGAATAAAACATTTGTGCATCTGCAGCAATATTTTATGGGGCACTTATGTTTGTAATATTAATAAACCACCTTGTATTGTCTCAGTTTAATTTAAATGATGGGATGATCTGATCATTCTTGTGGAATAATGATTCATAAAAATGCTATAGAATAAAAAAATGCCATAGAAATCCTAAAATACTTGTAAAGCTGCTATTGCCATTGTACCAGTATTAAAATGAGTTCTACCTTGCATCTTTTACTAATTTTTATAACAGGTTTTATATTGTTTCCATTTAAGAATCCTGTAAATGCCATGGCTTCATTAAACTGCTGCTCATCATATAAAAAAAAAAAGGCTCAGCCACTGTAGAAAACAGTATGGTGGTTTTCAAAAAATTAAAAATAGAAGTACCATATGATTCACTTCTGGATATATACACACTTCTGGATATATACCCCCAAAGACTGAAAGCAGGGTTTGAGGAGATATTTGCACACTCACGTTCACAACAACATTACTCACAGTAGCCAAAAGGTGCAAGCAACAGAGAAGCCCATCAACAGATCAATGGATAAACAAACTGTGGTACACAATACAACGAAATATTATTCAGCCTTTAAAAAGGAAGAAATTTCGACAAGTTAAAACAGGGATGAACCTTGAGAGCATTTTTCTAAGTGAAATAAGCCAGCCACAAAAAGACAAATACTTAAGTATCTAGTGTGTCAAATTCATAGAGATACAAAATAGAATGGTGGTTGCCAGGGGCCAGGGAAAGGGTGGGATGGGGCGGGAATGATGGATTCTTGTTTACATGGTTGAGTTTCAGTTTTGCAGGATAAAGAGTTCTGGAGATGGAGGGTGGTGACGGTTGCACGATATGCTGTGATGACCCTAAACTTAAAATTGGTTTTAAGTATACTTTATATTATACTTTAATATAAAAAAAAGTATACTTTAAGTATACTTAAAATTGGTTAAGTTCGTAAAGTTTATGTCAGGTGTATTTTAACTTTTATAAAATTGTACTAAGCAACATGCACACCAAGTGTACTACATTATACCCCGAATTTTAACACACTTTTAAATTTGTTGCCAAGAACTCTTGTGTACACTTCTCATTTCCTCCTAGTGTGAAAAACTCATTCCCTCTTTGGAGAGTGTCCTGAAAGGCCACCAGTTAAAGACAAAAACAAAACAAAAATTTATTATTTCCAACTAAACCAGAGGGCAGCTCCTCCCCCACCTCCCAAAATACGACTGACTTTTCGTTCGTTACAACCTACTTTAAATAATTATTGCAAAGGTTACACATTCAGACTTACAAAATAAATCAATACTCTGTGTCAAAATCAATACAAAATATAATACAATTCAATATTTCGTAATCAATACAAAATAAACCAAAACACGCCGTGTACTCGTATATACTTGGCTTCCTTGTAAGATTCCATTTGCAGATCAAAGTAAAAAAAGCCCTGGCCTAAAGCGAGCCCACAGACCCGGCCCCGCCCCCTCGGCGGGCCAATCAGCCGCGCGCCCGGGAAGGACGCACAGCTGCCCGCCGAGCGAGTCGATGAGAACGCGCGAGACGCCCCGCGCGCGGGTAGGAGTACTCGACGGTTCCCGCAGGCGCTCGCCATCTTTCCCAGCTCGTCAGGTAGGTGTTTGTCTTTCCCAAACGGTGGTGGGCGACCGGGCCGTGAGTTGGCGTGGTCGGGTGCCCGTGCGGCGGGAGGGTTGCGGGTTCGGCCCCGGCGGGTTGGGCCGGTGGCGGCGCGGGCGCCGGGGAGGCCGTGGGCGCTGCCCGGGGCGGGGGGCCGCGCTCTCCCGGGCTGTGGGGCGACTTCGCGGCGCTGCGGGTGCCAGGATGAGCGGGCGACTGGCCGCTTTATCTTCGGGTGCAGCGCAGCTGCTGTCGCGTTACGGGGTTCAAAGAGCGGCGTGGGGAGAGGGACAAGGAAGTGCAAAGCCGGACCCGAGCGAACGCCAATTGTGTGGGCTTTAGTTATCTCGGAAAACTTTACGCAGAATTTGAGCAAACGGCGTCAGCGGAATAGCACGGATTTGGTTGGAGTGAATTTTCTTTAAAACTCCAAATCTGATTTGAATGTAAAAAGTTAGAGATTCAGATTTGTGAGTGGGTAGTGAAATTCGTATTTTCTCCGTGGCAGTGGTTGTGAAAGTGTGATCCCCAGATAAGCGTTATCATCCTCATCTGGGAAATTGTTAGAGGTGCCTGCCGGTTCTCAAGTTTCAGAGCTCCGCAAACTACCTATAGAGAAACGGACTAAATTTCGAACTCCTGACTGTTGTGCCATGCAACTTCTAGGTTAATACAGAATTTGGCTCGTTAGTCTTGTCTTTCTCATACACGTGTAATTTATCGAAATCAGACGCTTTTTCTGTGCCTGTTTACACTCAGCTGAGACTTTCCTTGGAGACCTTTCATGGTAGCTCTCTACTCAATTTACTTGTTTTCCTAATCTGTAAAATGAAGATGACCGTACTCCTGCCAAGAGTTTTTGGAGAATTGAATGAATGAATGTATGTAACAGTGTTTGGCATATAGTAATCAAAGACTACTATTATATATATACATATATACTTAAAGTAACGTAGGATGTATTATTTGTTTCAGGGGTACAGGCCTGTGATTCATCAGTCTTAAATAATTCACAGCACTCACCATAGCACCTGCCCTCCCCAGCGTCCATCACCCAGCCACCCCATCCCTCTCACCTCCCATTTTTGGTATTAGTGTCAAAGCCTGAAGCAGATGAGAAAGGTGACTAAAAAGTAAGAACTAGAGGAGAGAGCTTATTACTAATTGCCAAGTAGTAGAGTCACAGGTGCCTCCATTAACTAAACCAACACAGGATGATTACTTTTCCCAAACACTTGGCTGCTCAGAGTGTGGTCTGTGGGCCAACATTTCTGCCATCACTAGGAGCTGTTAGAAATGCAAATCTCGGGGCGCCTGAGTGGCTAAGTGGGTTAAAGCCTCTGCCTTCCGCTCAGGTCATGGTCTCAGGGTCCTGGGATGGAGCCCCGCATCGGGCTCTCTGCTCAGCAGGAAGCCTGCTTCCCCCCTCTCTGCCTGCCTCTCTGCCTACTTCTGATCCCTCTCTCTCTGTCAAATAAATAAAATCTTTAAAAAAAAAAAAATGCAGATCTCAGGCCCATGTCAGACTTAATCAGAAGCTGTTTTTAATAAGATCTCTGGCAGGTTTAGATGCAGTTTTATTTGGAGGAAGTGGGAGATCAGCTGTAAGAATTCTCAAGGAGTTTCAGCTTTTAATCAGTGACCAAGGGGTTTTGGCAGGAGGACTTGAATTTGAAGCTGGTTCCACTTCTGCCTCACCTCCTGGTCTTCCATCATTTCTTCAATTCCTAATCCTGGATGAGTTTTGCTGATCATTATTGGAGAAAGTAGCAAGCCTAATAACATGACTGTGAGAGTCATAGTCCAAACTCAACTGCTTGAAAAGTTTTCGATTCATCTCCCTTTGTATAATGCTCCCTATAGAGCTGTTTTCCCAGATCTCCATTCCCACATCCCAACTTCTTGACACACAGTGACACTCCTGGCTTTCCAGTGGACCATTTCACTGTCTTCTTGATACTAGGTAATAAGGTGAACTCTGTCAGCTTCTCTTCTTTTTGCTTTAGAACCTTTTTTTCAACCCTCCTTACTCATTACTATTTTGAAGGAATATAAAATCTTTTGCCTCTGAAAAGCCTTTTCTGTAGCCTTGATTTCATATGCTGCCATCTTCTTGGAGATTCTGCTCAGTTCAGAGAGACTCTTTACCAACTTAGGTCTTCACTACTTAGAATTAGGCTTCTCCCGACTGTGGACTTTGAGAAACAAACTGAGGAAGGGAGTGGGGTGGGGGGTTGGGTGAACCTGGTGGTGGGTATTAAGGAGGGCACATATTGCCCACATATGGAGCATTGGGTGAGGTGCATAAACAATGAATCTTGGAACACTGAAAAGAAATTAAGATGTTAAAAAGAATTAGGCTTCTCCCTGTCAACAGACTAAGCTATCCAATGACTCCTTCCCCCCAGCCCCGACTTATTTTTTTTTCAGTTTCTCTAAAGTATTGTTGACTAATGCCTCTTTGAAAAGAAGCACCTCTTTGTTTCTACACATTGCATTTTGTAGCTTGTGTTCTGCTCTCATTAGTCTTAACTGCCTTCTCTTGGGTTTGAGTCTTCTCAAGGCTTTCTTAAACTCCCCACCTCCACCTCAAATATTCAGTCATCCAGTATTTCTGTCTCTAGAGCTCAACAGGGATCCTAGGATACTTTCCCCGTTTATTGTTGCTTAGTATTTTGGTTCTACTTTTTTGGTGGGGGGAGTTCCTTTTTTTTTTTTTTTTTTACTTATAGTGTATTATTAGTTTCAGAGGTAGAGTTGAGTGATTCATCAGTTGCATAGAACACCCAGTGCTCATTCCATCAAGTGCCCCCCTTAATGCCCATCACCCAGTTACTCCATCCCCACACCCCTTCTCCCCTCCAGCAACTCTGTTTCCTATGCTTAAGAGGTTTTTTCCTTTTTTTTTTTTTTAAGATTTATTTATTTATTAGAGAGAGATCACAAGCAGGCAGAGAGCCAGGCAGAGAGAGAAGAGGAAGCAGGCTCTCCGCTGAGCAGAGAGCCCGATGTGGGGCTTGATCCCAGGACCCTGAGATCATGACCTGAGCCGAAGGCAGAGGCTTTAACCCACTGAGCCACCCAGGCGCCCCTGCTTAAGAGTTTCTTATGGTTTTTCTCACTCTATGATTTCCTCTTGTTTTATTTTTCCCGGGTTTATTTCTTTTAGTAACCAGAATCATGGTGTATGTATGGTTCTTTGATGTGCTTGTTGGAGATGTTCTCAGACTAGCACACTCCTTTTATCCATTATATTTTCCACAGAATTAGTATCACTGTTTGGGTTGCTTCATTCCGCTGTTATAATTATGCTGACTTCTGTGCACAAACTTGAGCACGGGGTCTGGAATTCGAGGGGAAGAGTGCCAGCGTGAGCCCTTGGCAGTCTGAGGTGAAGGCATGCTGACTTGGCGTTGAGCAGGTGGCAGGCCATGCATGTTGACTCAGGCAGGAGGGTGGCTGGACTGTGAATTTGGGACCCGTAGGCTGATGGCATCATGTGTGGCAGGGACGTGTCAGGTTTTGCTTTTAACTTTTGCTTTTCTGGGAAGCTCTATCTCTTCTATTCTAAATGAAAGCCTTGGTTGGAGTATTCTTGGCTGTAGAGTTTTTCCTTTTAGCAGTTGGAATTTGTCATGCTGCTCCCTTCTGGCCTGCAGAGTTTCTGGTGAAAAACCCACTGATAGCCATGGGGTTTCCCTTGTATGTCACTGCTTTCCTTTCTCTTGCTGCTTTGAAAATTCTCTGACACTTTCGGCCATCTTATTTACTTTGTGTCTTGGTGTGGACCTCTTTAGGTTGGTTTTGTTGGGAGCTTTCTGTGCTTCCTGGGTCTGGATATCTCTCTCCTCCCCAGATTCAGGAAGTTTTTAGCTATTACTTCTTCAGGCAGATCTCCTGCCCCGCTCTTCACCTTCTGGCATCCCTGTCGTGCAACTGTTATGCCTGACAGTGTCACTGAGTTCCCTGGATCTGTTCTCATGTGTATTTTTTTTCCCCTCTCCTCTGCTCAGCTTGATTACTTCCTGTGACTCTGTCCTCCGAGTTGCTGGTCTGTTCTTCTGCTTCCTCTTGTTTGCTGTTTATTCCAGGTGGTCTATTTTTATTTCCATTTAGTGAGTCCAATAGCTCTAATTGGTTCTTTTTTACATCACCTATCTCTTAGTGGAGGTTCTCATGGAGGTCTTGCTCTCTTTTCTCAAGTTCAGTGAGTATCTTTATGAGCATTACTTTAAATTCTCTATCAGATGTATTTCTTACCTCCACTTCACATAGGCCCTTTGCTGTGATTTTGTTCCTCTCTTTTATTTGGGGCGTATTCCTATTGCTGTGTTTCTATGTGTTAGGAAAGTCAGCCACATCTCCCTCACTTGAAGTACTGGGTTTATAAAGAAGAAGTCCTGCAGTGCAATGTCTCCCTTTCACCAGAAGCTGGTGCTTCAGGGGTGTCTCTTATGTGTATTGCTGCAGAGGTGTCCTACCATCATGGTGGAGCTGTGTTTGCCTTTAGTCCAGTCCGTGATGGCTCTTTGCCTGTGTGAGTAGAGTCTGGTGTCTGTGTTGTTAGTAGGCTGGTCCAGGGCTGCCTTGGGTTTGAATTCAGTCAGGTGTTTGCCAGAGATAAAGTAGCACCAAACTGCAGGGCACTTTCCCTGTGTGGTGCCCTGAGAAGCTTTTGTTGGTGGGTGG
>CM053606.1:79901110-79961977 GCA_028646535.1 Procyon lotor | reverse complement strand
CTCTTTGCCTGTGTGAGTAGAGTCTGGTGTCTGTGTTGTTAGTAGGCTGGTCCAGGGCTGCCTTGGGTTTGAATTCAGTCAGGTGTTTGCCAGAGATAAAGTAGCACCAAACTGCAGGGCACTTTCCCTGTGTGGTGCCCTGAGAAGCTTTTGTTGGTGGGTGGAGCCTGCAGTCAGACCAGCTGCCTGCCCCCAGCCCGCTGCTGGGGTCACAGTCAGACTGGTGTGTGTGGTTATCTTCCCCTCCCTGGAGCAAGACTCACTTTGGAGTGGTGCTGGCCCTGGTCTGGGCTGCTTGCACACTGTCAGCCTTGTGGTGCCGCTTTGATGGGATCTTACCAAGAGTCTAGTGGGAGGGGATGGGTCTGCTTTTTTGGGGCCTTTTGCCTATGTTGGGCTGTGGAGAGTCTGTTCTGCCAGCTTTCCAGTTGCTATTTGGGATATTTACCTGGTTTTACATTTTTAAACATAAAAGGTTGTGGGGTTTTGGGGTTTTTTTTACTGTCAGTAGTTGACTTCATTTGTCAATATACTTGACCAGTGCTTATCATTGTATCTTTTATTCACGTCTTATTGAGGTTAAACTTCCTTAATATGTCAGGAGTCTACGGGATAGAGACTTTCTTAGTCTTTTTATGTCTGAAGAAATTTATAAGTTTGTTGTTGTTGTTTTAAAGATTTCATTTATTTATTTGACAGAGAAGTTACAAGTAGACAGAGAGGCAGGCAGAGAGAGAGGGAGAAGCAGGCTCCCCACTGAGCAGAGAGCCCGCTGCGGGGCTCGATCCCAGGACCCTGAGATCATGACCTGAGCCGAAGGCAGAGGCTTAACCCACTGAGCCACCCAGGAGCCCCTGAAGAAATCAATAAGTTTGCTATGGCTGCCGTAACGAAATGCCACAGACTGATGTCTTAACAGAAATTTATTTTTGTTGTTTAGGATTCTGGAGGCTGGAAATCCAATATCAAGATGTCAGCAGGGCTGGTTTCTTCTGAGGCTTCTCTGAGCTTGTAGATGGCTGCTTTCTCCCTGTGTCTTCACATCATCTTTCCTTTGCCCTGTGTTGAAATTTCTCTTCTAAGGACAGCAGTCATATTGGATTAGGGCCTTGCTAATGACCTCATTATAATTTAATTACCTCTTTAGAGACACTTATCTCCAAGTACAGTCATATTCTGGGGAACTGGAGTTTAGGACTTCAACATAGGGATTTTGAAGGAACAGTTCAGAGCATACTAAGATCTCAATTAGTCTTTCCTATTAAAAAAAAAAAAACCTTTTGTAAAATGTGAAATATAACATATACAGAAAAGCATATAAAATATAAATGTTCATCTTAGCAAATTATTAAAAAGCATAGATCTTTGTGACTACCTTCTAGAACTAAGAAATAGAATACTGTCAGTATCCCAGAGACCTTTCAGAGCTTTTTCCCCTCACCTCATTCTTGATCTCAGAGGGAAAGATTTCAGTATTTACCATCAAGTATAGTGTTTGCCTGTAGTATTCTATCTGGCAAAGTTTTCTTTTATTCCTGGTTTGCTAAGTGTTTTAGTCATGAATAATTTATCCCGTTTCATTCTTAATTTTGGGGTCCTTCTCTTTTTCTTCTTAATTTTAGTACATGTTTATCAGTTTTTTTTTTTTTTAGTCATTTCAAAGAATTAACTTTTTGGTTTTTATCTTCTCTCCTACAAGTTTGTGTCCTAATTTATTATTTTTTACTCCTGTTTATTTTTGTATTGAATCCTTTCAGTGGCTCTTTTTAAGGCCTGAGGTAGTTTCCTGCTGTGTGTGCACTGATCTGCACCTTGCTGAAGATTCAAGGGGCACTGTTCTCAGACCAGTTCTCTGATGCAGATTGGATGTGTCCTACAGTTTGGACACTGTGTACCCAAGGTAGTAAAGACTCTCACAAGTTAAGGGAGCAGTCCTATAAAGGACTGCTGCCATGACACACACACACACATCTTGGGGGCCACCTGCACTTGTGACCAACTGGCTGTAGATTAGAGGGATCCCACAACCCTGTCAGGTTGGATAATTCACTAGAATGACTTACTGGAAGAACTCCCTGAAAGCTCTATACTTACAGTTTTATTAGAAAGGATATAGATGGGGATCAACCAAATCAAGAAACACATAAGGCAAAAAGTTGTGGAGTTTCTGTGTCCTCTCATGGAATCCAGGCATGTCTCTTTCTGGGCACATCTGTGTGTCACCAACCAGCTCCTCTGAGCCTCGGTGTTCAGACTTTTTATTGGGGTTTCAATATGTGGGCATGACTGATTAAATCATTGGCTGCGTGATTGAATTTAGTGACCACTTTCCTTCCTTCCCCTGAGGTTGGATATTTGAAAGTTCCAAGAAAGTTCCAACACTCTAGTCGTGCGCCTGGTCTTTCTGATGACCATCCCCACACCCAAAGCTACCTTGGAGTCCAGCAGGGTCATGTCAGTAGCACCTCATCACAGGAGACACTGCTGTCACTTAGGAAATTCCTAGGGTATTTGAAGGAATGGGGGTCAAAGACCAGATATCCTTTGTTATATTGCAGGGACCCTCTTCAGATGTCGAGTTCTCTCTGCAGCTTTCTCTTGCCTCGATCCCCCAGATTCTCAGCTCTATTTCCACAGGAGCTCTCTGGACTCTGCCTGAGTTCCCTCTTCTGTGCAGTGGCCTGGAAACTGTTAAGGCAGTAAACTGGGGCAATGGAAGGGATGTCTGTGTTGGTTTCCCATTTTTCAAAGACCGTTATACTTGCTTGCCTAGTGTCCAGTGTCTTGAAAACTTGTTTCGTAGACTTCGTGCAGAGGTTTTGGTTGTTGAGGCAGGAGAGTACACCAGGCCCCTGTTATTTCATTCTGACCAGATGTAGGAGCCCCGTGAATGCTTTAGAGCACGGGGTTACTATGTCATCTTGACCTTCCTCCTGTTCTTTAAATCTTCAAATTTTCTTTCCGTCCTGATCTTTATGCTTGCTGTATGTACTTTCTGGATGTTCTTTTCCCAAGTCTTCCTAGGGTTAGCTGCTTATCATTTGTCTGCTTAAATGTTGTGGTCATCTACTGCTATGTGACAAACCATCTCAAAGTTTAGAGGCTTTAAACAACCATTTTATTATTTTTCATGATTCTCTGGGCTTATGGGCCTTGACTAGACTCATCTGCATAGTTCTTTTATTCCACATAATGTTGGCTGGGTTGCAAGTCTGTTACCGTGGGATTGGACCGGGACCATCCTGATGGCTCATTCACATGGCAGGTTGTTGGTGTTGGCTGCCAGCTGAGAGCTAAGTGTGCCCTCTACACATGGCCTCTCCCTGTGGCCAGGCCTTTTCACAGCATGGCCGCAGAGATCAAAAAGCAGGCGTTCCAAAGTGATGAAGTAAAAGCAGCTAAACCTCATCTAGGCCAAGCCACGCCCAGAACCAAAACAACATCATTTCTGCCACAATATTTTGGCTAAATATTGTGAACCTATGTAAAACCTTTGCTCGTAAGAAGATTGTAACAGAAACTTCATCATGTTTTTGGAACAGGAATTGCATTCCACTGTTGAATTGGGCAAGGGCATATGACTGAGCACCTTGACAATGTGTTTGTATTTTTTAACAAAAATTGGACAGTCTGAAAAAGGGACCTCTCTAGCAACTAACATAGCTAAAAAACAATGAATTATAAATTGTAATATCTTCCAGTTATAAATCTTGGTAGACAACTGATGTAAGGTATCTTATACTTAGTCCTTTTTCTTATAAAAGCCCCTAACTTTTTCCCTGCAGTGGGCCACAATTTGGGTTGCTACCCAAATTGTAATTCTAAACCCCAAATAAATGTTTTCGTTTTATTTCAGGTTTTCCTCTTTTCATGATTGACAGTGGTCATAGGGTCAGCCCAGATTCAGGAGGAGGGAAAATAAACTCCATCTCTCCATGGGGACTTGATGGAATTTTGAGTATTTTCAATCTCAGTGGCTTTTCCTAAAGTACTCAACATTGCCTAATCCATCCTACCGTTGTCCTGCTTTATTATTTTCATAGGCTATATCACTATCTGAAATGATATTTTTTTCTCAACTTATTGTCCCATCTTGTCCTCTGCCCCCCAGGTGCCCCTCCCCCCCATGTAGCTTATTAAAACCTGGCTGGGCTAGTTTCCTGGTATCCCCGTCACCTAAGACAGTGCCCAGTATCCAGTAGGTATTTAGTAAATGTTGAACAACTGAATACTGAACTTTGCCCCAACACTGTGTTCTCATTCTGAATTTCTTTTGAAGTTAATGGTACCACCTTTTTGTTGTTGGTCAGCCTTGAAATCTTGGTCATGCCTGCCATCATCTCCTTTCCTTATGGGCATTCAGTGGCTGAGGCTTGTAGAACTAATCTTCACAACGCCCTTCAGCTTCCTTTTGCCATTTCAGTGTCTTTGTAGGACTCTACCAAGTCCAGTTTTTCCCTCATCCTGTACACGTACTGCTACTTTCCTCCTCCCCGGATGTGGCTCGCATGTGTTCAAAGCTACTGTTAGGGGAGGAGGTTGGCCGCAGGCCTTGTCGCCCCAGCCTGCCTTGTAATCCAACCATCTCCTGGCCCCAGCACGTCCATCCTCGAATTTATGGTTTCGAAGCTTCACTTTGCTTCTCTGGCTCCCTTACCTTGCCCTCTTAGCATGTTACCCACACTTCTCTGTCTCCACGCCCGTTCCTTCATGAGGTGGTGCCAGTTTCTCCCAGGCAGATGAGCTTGCTTCACCCTTTGAACCTCTAAAACCCTGTGACTCCCTGTGTGGCTTGGACCATTTGCATTTGCTGCTTAAAAAACATTTATTGAATGCCTCTCTTGCACCAGCTGCCTGGCTAGGTGTTGGGCATGGAGGGGGCAAGATGGAGAGTCCTCAGGAAGGTGAATTCCTATGGGATAAGATGTTACTTTCCCTCTGGAAAAGTTCATAGCACAGTGGTTTTCTACCCTTGCTACGGATTGGAACCACCTGAGGCGCTTTAAAAATTGTAGCACGTGGGTCCCACCCTTGAAGATTTGATTGATCTGGAATGTGGCCAGAAGATCGAGAGTTTTAGAAGCTCTCCAGGTGATTCTAATGCACGGCCAAGGTCGATAACCACTGTGCCAGTGGAAGTGCCTGACCGATACTGACCAGTATGGGGCTCATTCCACCATGAGTTGTGCTGGAATAAACGGAGCACGGTGGGAGCGCAGAGGAGTGTGTGACATCGCCTGGAGTTAGTTTCATTTTTACAGCTGGACTCTGAACCCGGGGCTTTCTCACTAGGGAATGCCCTGACCAGATTTTTATTCATACTAAGTATAGGACAGGCTGTCCAAAAGAACTTTCTGTGATGGTGGAAATGTCCTGCATCTGCTCCACGTGGGTGTCGAGCACTTGAAATGCAGTTAGTGGGAAGGAGGAACTAAACTTTTGATTTGATTTAATTTTAATTAGTTTAAATACCACACGTGCTTTACTGGACAGTGTAAATGGCTACTATACTGGACAGTGGCTACTATACTGGATAGTGTCGAATAGAGGTGGTCTTAAGTTTTGAAATGATTTGACAATGTTTCTGCAGAGGCTTAGATGAAACCAGTTATTTTCTCTGAATGGTTTGGGAGTTCAGTCACCTTGTTTGAACGTTCATTTTATACATTTCTTATTTTCCATGTATTAAAGAATTTGGGCGGGAGAGGGTTTGGTTATATACCTCTTCTTTTTTAAAGCAGTTGTACTGAGCAGTGATTCATGTACTATTTACTCATTTAAAGAGCACAATTCAGTGGTTTTTAGTATATTCACAGGTACATGCGGCCATCACCACAGTTTTAGATCACTTTTCTTTTTTTTTTTTTTTTGCTGCCTACAAGAGACTCATTTTATTTTATTTTTTTTTATTAATTTTTATTAACATATAATGTATTATTTGCCCCAGGGTACATGTCTGTGAATCACATTTCACAGCACTTAATAGCACATACTTTAGATCACTTTTCATCCCCTCAAGAAGAAACCCTGGACCATTTAACTAGCAGCCGTCCGTTCTGTTCTCGGCCCTGAATGCCTGCTAAGCTACCCTCTGTCTCTGTAGATTTGCCTGTTCTGGACATTTCCTACTGATGGGATCCTCTACTGAGTGGTCTTTCACACAGGGTTGTCAAGGCTCATCCATGCTGTAGCCCGGGGTGGTACCTCCTCCCTTTTTATGCCTGGTAATCTCCCATTGTACGCTTACGCCACATTGTAGTTACCCCGCAGTTTATAGACATTTGAATTGTTTCTACTCTTTGGCTGTTGTGAATAATGTTGGCTGTAAACATTTGCTCACAAGTTTTTGTGTGGATATGTGTTTTCATTCTTTGGGTATAAACTGAGGAATGGAATTGTGAATCACATGAAAAGTTACTATTTTCTTTTTGTCTCAGCACAAATACATGTGTATGTGTTTAAATGTGAATACCACTCTACGAGGTAGTTGAGTATTTTTATTTCAGTTTTCAGAAAGAAAACATCTTAGCACTAGAAGGAAGTAGATAGTTTTTATTACAAAACCATTTCTTCTAAAAATAATTATATTTCATTATGTCTATTAAAATTTGTTTTAGCCTTCATGCAGGATGCTGTATTCTCTGCTCCTTTGTGAGTGTCTGTGGCTAATGACTGGTTATGCTCATGATGATGACTGGATTGACCCCACAGACATGCTGAACTATGATGCTGCTTCAGGAACAATGAGGAAATCTCAGGTATTAAAAAAAAAAAAAGCCTGTGCGTGTGCGTAAGACCTTATCGGTCCTGTAATGGAAATAGTCTCCTTCTGTTACTCAGAGCCTCCGGAGTCAAGTCATCTACCAGTGACTGGCAGCCATGTAGAATATCTCCCTGGGTCTTAGTCCAAGATTATTGCAGCCCCACCTGCTTATTTCTCCGTTGAATATGAGTGTAAAGCCTGTCGAGCCGCCAACTAAATTGATTTTAGTTCTCAGCTAGTAAATAAATTTGAGGCTCTTTTTTGGTTGTTCAATACAGATGAAGAATATGACAAAGTCATAAAATGATGAAGTCAAATTTTAGTCTTCATTAACTTTAGATTATTTTCACAACTGAACTATAAAGAAATAAAATCTCTCTTTTACTTTAGGTAAAATATGGTGTATCAGAGAAAAAAGCAGTCAGTCCTGACTTGTCACATGCTGATGAATTGTCGGAATGTTATAGCAAACTTGATTCTTTAACTCATAAGGTTTGAATTTTTTTTAATTCATGAATTTTATACTTACAGTATGTTGCTCTGTTTCCTGTCTTTGCTAACATCATATGTGTTCCCATGTATGTACTGCACAATTTATATGTAATTTTTTCTTAACTTTTTTTTTTAATTTTTATTAACATATAATGTATTATATGCCCCGGGGTACATGTCTGTGAATCGTCAGGCTTACACATCTCACAGCACTTACCATAGTGCATACCCTCCCCAATGTCCACAACCCAGCCACCCTATCCCTACCCCCCTGCCTCCCAGCCACTCTTAGTTCGTTTCGTGAGTCTAGGAGTCTCTTTTGGTTTGTCTCCCTCCCCATCCCTTCCTGTTTCATTTCTCCCCCCCCCCAACCCCTGTCCTGCCTCTCAAATTCTTCATATCAGAGAGATCATGTGATACTTCATGTGATACTTGTCTTTCTCTGACTGACTTATTTCGCTTAGCATAATACCCTCCAGTACCATCCACGTCATTGCAAATGGCCAGATTTCGTTTCTCTTGATGGCTGCATAGTATTCCATTGTATATATATACCACATCTTCTTTATCCATTCTATATGTAATTTTTTCTTTAGTTACTCTAGCCTTGTCTTCTCTTTTCATTTCATTGCTCTGGCCTTGTCTTTTTTTTTTTTTTTTTTAAGTACTTTTATTTTCCTGTAATAACATTTATCTCACCATGTTGCAATTATCTTTACCAGACTGAACATTTCTTGGGACAAGAAATATTTTTTTAAGGATTTTATTTATTTATTTGAGAGAGACAGAGATAATGAGAAGAGAGCATGAGCGGGGAGGAGAGGGAGAAGCAGGCTTCCCACTGAGCAAGGGAGCCTGATGTGGGGCTCGATCCCAGGACCCTGGATCATGACCTAAGCCGAAGACAGATGTTCAATGACTGAGCCACCCAGGTGCCCCAGGGAAGAGGAATATGTTTTATTCATTTTTGATTCTCTGTCACTTTTCACAGTGCTGGGTCATAATGGCCTCATGACAAAGGCAGCCCATGAAGAAGTGGGTCTGTGACTGCCTGATAAACCTAAGAATTACTCTTGCAAATATAAGGGATTATTATAATTTAGTATCTGTGGTAGCTATTCCTTCATTTATCCAATCTTTTTATTTGCGTGGCTGAAATGGAGTTTATGAGAAAGGAATTAAATCAAGACTGTTAAGGGGTTTGCATGTTGTGGGGTGGGAACTGGCCTCTTGGCTGTGGGGGCTGTCAGCTGGTGGCCCAGTGGAGGGGGGCCTTGGAAGGAGAGGGTGGCAGGGGTCCAGCAATACCCAGTGCTCCAACTGAGGCAGTGACAGGTGTTGAAGAGGAAAGTGTTGGATTTCAAGGTGAAATAGGCCAGTTTGGGTAGCTGAGGGAGGAGGGAAAAGGGATAGAGTGGAGGGGGGATGTTTTCAGCTTGAGAGACTGGGAGAGCTTGTGAACAGAGATACAGGGATCTCAATTCCAGATCTGTCAGTGCTGCTGTGGTTCTTACCAGTTGTGAATGCTGTCTCATCTGAGTGCTAGCAAAGAAATGCTTAGATAAAATTTGCCTCAGTTTAACTGTGTTTTGTAGTATCGTGAACTTGTTTGGCTGCACACTAGGAAATATAGAAATTTTTCACTCCATGCTTTGCATCTTGGGCTTGCGTCCTTGTTTTACAAAACATTCTCAGGGCATCTGGGTGATGTAGTAGGTTGACTTCCATGAAGGTTGTGATCTCAGGGTCATGAGATTGAGCCCTGCATCAGGCTCCATGCTCAATATGGAGTCTGCCTGGGACTCCCTCTCCCTCCTAAAAGAAAAAAAAAGCCCCCCCCGCCCCCCCACAGCATTTCTCTTAAAGGGGCCCCTGGGTGGCCAGTTGGTTAAGCATTTGACTCTTGATTCCAGCTCAGGTCATGATCTCAGGGTTGTGAGATCGAGCCCCATGAAGGGGTCCGTGCTGGCTGTGGAACATGCTTAAGATTCACCTCTCCTTCTGCCCCCACACTCCGTGCTTGCACTTATTCTCTCTCTCTCTCTCTCTCTCTCTCTCACTCTCTCAGAAGTTCTCTTAAAGGGAAATTTAAAAAGGTTTGTAAACCTTGCCTGCAAGTGGGAGGAAACTGCCATGTGACTTTTCACTGGTCCTTCTCTCCTAAGTCTGTGACACTGAGTGGTCATGTTCATCATCTGAAGCCCATTTCAATACTAACTCAACTCATGGTTCACACTCAATTAGAAAATGAAAGTTGGTTATCGCGGGTTCTAATGCTGTAAGATAGGAACTACCCTCACTCAGCAACTTGACCATGGTAGGGTTTGTAGAGCTCAGTTCTGAGGAAATCTATTTGAATGATGAAGGGTTGCCACGTTCTGACACTCTGGAGAAGCCGTGTTTCTGCTCTCCTGAACTGTAGCCCGTAGAGTTGGGCGTGCTCAGTCATTGACATGAACAATTAGTACAAGACCAAAAGTAATACACACGTTCAAGAATCTCCTTGATGTGCCCTTCATTTCATCTTCTGGCTTCATCTTTTATGTTTCTCTGTTTTTTCCTTTCTTCTTCCTTTTATTCCTTTTTTCACTGAATCATTGCTTTGAGATTGGCAAGAGGCAGTTTGTCCCAGATGATCTTCTCATCCACATCTCTGCCTCCTTGCTTCATGATCTTCAGCTTTAAAATTACTGAAAGTCAGGGGCATCTGAGTGGCTCAGTTGGTTAAGCTTCCAACTCTTCATTTCAGTTCAGGGCACGATCTCAGAGTTGGGGGATCCAGCCCCCCATCTGGCTCCGCTCTTAGAGCCGAGTCTTCTTGAGATTCTCTCTCCCACTCCCTTTGCCCCTCCTGCTTGTGCGTTCATGCTCTCTCTCTCTCTCCCTCTCTCAAATAAATCAGTCTTTAAAAAAATTGCTGAAAGTCAGCAAAAAAACTGCCAGTCCGGGCTAAGTGCTGGATGTGTGTTCCTCATTTGTTGTCTACTTTACCCTTTGCAAAGAGAACCCACGGGAGGTAGGAAGTTCTGTATTTTCATATAGTTGATAATGGCAAGCTCCTTACCTTGATCTTGATGGGGCCACTGGGCTAGAAACTTGACCCTTACATGACATTTCGATGTTGTCTGATGTTGAATTTATTTTGTAATTATAGATTGATGAATGTGAAAAGAAGAAGAAGGAAGATTATGAAAGTCAAAGCAATCCTGTTTTTAGGAGATATTTACATAAGATTTTGATTGAAGCCAGAAAGCTTGGACTTGTGAGTGTTGGTGTGATACTAATCAATTTGGTGGATATTTTAATCATTTATTAATTTCGGGGGAAGGGCCTTAAATTTGCTGTTTGAACTTTACTAAACAGTTGGAAATTTAATACATACGTGACTTGGCAAGGAAATTCTGTGCCTCACCCTTGTTTTCTACCACTTGCACACTTTCTTATATAAAATCATTCTGTGCTGAGAAAAAGAACAATGTGTTTTAAGTAGTTCCTCCCCACACCTGGAAGCCCTTTACTGTGGCAAGGGCTCCTTTACAGAATTGTGTATCATGTACATATTGCTCATAATTAATGTTAAGATTCCATTTTTTTGGAGTCCTTGTTTTCACTCTGAGAAGTAAAAACATCAAGAAAACTTAAGGGAAGGAATGTTAGATGAATATTTAATAATCCCATTTTATTTTGGAAGTAAAAAAGCAGATGTTCTCATACATGCATCCTTTTATTCAAGTCTTGTAAGTGTGTGTGGGGTGAGGATACAGATAGAGCCAAAAATTCCTACGATGGAGGTAATTGGCAATATTTAGCTCAAGGTTTTTTTTGCTTTTTTCAGTTCAAAGTTTTTTAGATCGTAATGGATGACTGCTTTTTCACATTAGTGATAACTTGTGATGTTACATGATACTTTGTTTTTTCTCAGATTTTATATTTGCTTTTGTATAAGTATCTGTATTAGCTCTTATAAAAGAGAAGCATTTTTCTGTTTGTGTTAAAGGCTAATGAATGTAAAATGTTCATAGTGATTTTGCTAACCTGAACTCATGTAATAAAGATAGTTATAAATTTCATGTTTGTTCATGGAAACTCCTGATTCCCAGAAGCAGGTGTATTTATATGTGTTTGTGTGAGGTCATGTTTTAATTTAAGATATATTTTGGTGAGAATTTTAATACACATTTATATCTTATAATTGTTTCCATTTCGCCAAGACAATACAAAGTTGTTATTAATTTGTACAATTAGCCTAGCAAAGCCTATAGTACAAAGAGCCAGAAAGTATGATTTGTTAAGTAACTTACTTACAACTTGTCACAGACTATTCTTACTTCCCATTGCATATCATAATGGAGCAAGTCTTGAGGGAAGGGAGCAAAGAAAATGATGGAAAGGATTGTATGTGTGTGTTTTGTTTTTTTTATTAACATATAATGTATTATTTGCCCCAGGGTACAGGTCTGTGAATCATCAGGCTTACACATTTCACAGCACTCACCATAGCACATACCCTCCCCAATGTCCACAACCCAGCCACCCCATCCCTACCCCCACCCCCCACCTCCCAGCCACCCTTAGTTCGTTTAGTGAGTCTAGGAGTCTCTTATGGTTTGTCTCCCTCCCCATCCCTTCCTGTTTCATTTCTCTCCCCCACCCCCCACAAACTCCCACCTTGCCTTGAGATCCTTTTTTAAAAAATTTGTATTACCGTATATTTTAGGCCACTTGAAAATAAAATCAGCAAATGGAAAGTCGTAAATGAATCAAAATAAGCAGTTGATGCTCATTTTTTATGGATTCCGTATTTGCAAATTTGTGTATTCAACTTTCTTTTATAACCTCAAAGTCAGTACTTGCGGAGTGTTTGCGCGCCTGTCGGATACACACAGCAGCAAAGCATTTGCGTTGCCTGGTGTGTCCATTCCTAGCTGAGGCTGAGCAAGGCGGTGTTCTGCCTTCTTGTTTCAACTCTCAGACTATAAGCAAATACTTTTTCATGGTTTATTTAGTGCTACATATTTCACACTTTTGTTGATGTTATTTGGCTGTTTAACTCCCAGGAGTAGTGTGGTCTAGTGCCTCTGAGCTGCGAGAAGGCTAGGCTGTGCCTTCCAGGGAAGATACTCATGTTAGATATGCTTTTTTGGGGCAGGAGTTGCAGTGCTGTTGGCTGTGAGTTCAGTGTTAATCAAAAATATCAAATAAAGTATGTTTAAATAGAAACACATTAAAGGGTTACGTATTGACTGGCTGATGAAAACATCTTGGTAGGAATGCAACCCTGTATTTCCTGTAGGAGCCCTAGCTCAGGTATTGGTTAACTAGTGTCCGAGGTGATGTTCTAGAACAAACTGTTGCCAGTAGTAAGAATCAGCTGTATTTTGGTAAAATGCAAAGTATCTTATTTGCATAGAGTTTTACAATTTTTGAAATGTTTTTCACATGTATGATCTCTGGTTTTTATGTGAGATAAATAGGTGGATAGTATTACTCTTATACATGTGAAATATGAACCACATTTGTATTTAGTTCCAAATTGGCTTTTGTCTTGAAGTGTTTCTCTTTTCTGTTTTTGTTTTGTTTTGTTTTGTTTTTGGCAAATTCAGCCTGAAGAAAACAAAGGTGATATGCATTATGATGCTGAGATTATCCTAAAAAGACAAACCTTGTTAGAAATACAGAAGTTTCTCAATGGAGAGGATTGGAAACCAGGAGCCTTGGATGATGCACTAAGTGATATTTTAATTAATTTTAAGTTTCATGATTTTGAAACGTGGAAGTGGCGATTTGAAGACTCTTTTGGAGTGGATCCATATAATGTGTTGATGGTAAGATGGGACAAGGGAGATGTAAGTAAGCTCATTTTAAAAAATGCTTTAAAAGCTCCACCATAGACCCCTCTAGACTGTTGGCAGAAATGCGAGCTGGTGCAGCCACTCTGGAAAACAGTATGGAGGTTCCCGAAAAGGTTGAAAATAGAGCTACCCTACGACCCAGCGATTGCACTACTGGGTATTTACCCCAAAGATGCAATTGTAGTGATTTGAAAGGGCATGTGCACCCCAGTGTTGACGCAGCAACATCCACTGTAGCCGCACTGGAAAGAGCCCAGATGTCCATTCGTTGAAGAATGGATAAAGATGTGTATATAATGGAATATTACTCAGCCATCAGGGAAAAAAAAAAAAGAAATTACAATGACATGGCTGGAATAGAGGGTGTTATGTTAAGTAATAAGCCAGTGAGAAAGACAAGTTTCATGTGATCTCGCTGATATATGGAATTTAAGAAACAGAAGAGAGGATCATAGGGGAAGAAAGGAAAAAAATAAAAGATGAAATCAGAGAGGGAGACAAACCCTAAGAGACTCTTAACCGTAGGAGACAGGCAGGGTTGCTGGAGGGGATGAGAGCGGAGGGATGGAGTGACAGGGATGGACATTAAGGAGGACACGTGGTATAATGAGCACTCGGTGTTCTGTGCAGCTGATGAATCAGGGACCTCTGCCTCTGAAACTAATAATACACTGTATGTTAATTGAATTTAAGTAAAAATTAAAAAGCCCTTCTACTTAAATTAAAAAGACACTTCTGTGTCGCCGACTGTGCGGCAGAATGGCAGAGATGACATTGCATATTTGAGGCCAGTTCTTTGGTTTTTGCTGACGATTATCGTTTTTCAGTGGGGAGGGTGGCTTGGCAGTAACCCTGCTCTCTGCTTCTTCCTGTTTTCGAGGTGCTTCTGTGTCTGCTCTGTATCGTGGGATTAGTAGCTACCGAGCTGTGGACGTATGTGCATTGGTACACCCAGTTGAGACGTGTGTTATTCATCAGTGTCCTCGTCAGTTTGGGATGGAATTGGATGTATTTATATAAGGTATTAAATAGGTGGAGGATTTCCATGTTTTTCAGCGTTACTTCGTAATAACAGAAGACTGCAGTGCCTTTAGAGTAGTGTATAGTCTTGCCTCTGCTGAGGGGTGCAGGCCATGATCTGAGGCCGGTGGGGTGGGGGGACACTGGCAGCCGCTCTCCTGTCTCTGGTCTTCTGGGTCCCTGACTAGTTTGGTGCAGGCCTAATTTTCATAACCCAGTTTCTGACTGGTGGCATCTGGCTAGGTATATACATTTTTTAATTTTTGGTAGGTAGTTTATTTTTTATTTTTTAAATTTTTTTAAAGATTTTATTTATTAGAGAAAGTGAGAGAGAGCATGAGAGGAGAGAAGGTCAGAGGGAGCAGCAGACTCCCCGAGGAGCTGGGAGCCCAATGCGGGACTCGATCCCAGAACTCCAGGATCATGACCTGAGCCGAAGGCAGTTGCCTAGCCAACTGAGCCACCCAGGCGCCCCTATATAGGTAGTTTAGAGAATGTCCTTTTATTCTTTACCAGAAAGGATATCAAAATGTTATTTTTTAAAAGTTATTTTCTGAAAATGAAAGCGTATGCTGATAGTAGACAATTTAGAAAAGATAGAAAGTTGTACAGAGAAATTTGATTTTTAAAAAATTTTTATTTTTTAAATTTTTTTAAAAAGATAAAATTTTATTTATTTGACAGCGAGAGAGGGAACACAAGCAGAGGGAGTGGGAGAGGGAGAAGCAGGCTTCCCGCAGAGTAGGGAACCCAATGCAGGCTTGATCCCAGGGTCCTGGGATCATGACCTGCGTTGAAGGCAGACATTTAATGACTGAACCATCTAGACACCCCGTGATTTTTTTTTTAAATGATTTTATTTATTAGAGAGCGAGCGAGTACGAGCAGGAGGAGGGACAGAGGGAGAGCGAATCCTTAAATAGACTCCCCACTGAGCAGGGAGCCCAATGTGGGGCTTCATCCCAGGAATCCAGGATCATGACCTGAGCCAAAGGCAGATACTTAACTGACTGAGCCATCCAGGCACCCCAGAAATTTGATTTTTAAAAGTTACCTATAATTTTGTCACATAGAAGGGTGCCTGGGTGGCTCAGATGGCTGAGCATCTGCCCTTGGCTGGCTTGGGTCCTGGGATTGAGCCCCCTGCTCAGCGGGGTGCCTGCTTCCCCCTCTCTCTCTGCCTGCCTCTCTCCTACTTGTGATCTCTCTCTGTGTCAAATAAATAAATAAAATATTTAAAAAAAAAAATTGTCACCTAGAGATAATTGCTGTCAGGATTTTGAGGTATTTCTTTCCAGTCTTTTCCCAAAATTGTAATTCTTTAAAAATTGGAATCATGCTGTAGGAAGTCAAATGGAGCACTATTGTTCCTGTCAAAGTAGCACTGAAGGACAGTTTTAAATCTAACAGGGTGAATCAAGTCGCAAAATATTTTTGATGAAGTTATCTGATTAAATCAATCCTTAATCTTTTGCTCTAAGTTCTATAGTTTCTAGAACTAATTATTTTTAAATTAAAGGATTGATTGAACCAACAATATTGGTTGAATATTGTTATCTTGGCAGTTTCCCCCAGGGCCTGGATATATAAAAAATATATTATCTTTACATAGGCCACTTGTGCTGAAAACCATCCAGAACAAAACACCATTTTATCATGAATTGTGAAAGGAAATGAGAAATAGTCATTTAATATACATAACTATATTTTTGGGTGTGGTTTGAATTAGATTTGAACTAATTTTTCTTTTTTAATTTTTTATTTTACTTTTTAAAAGATTTTATTTATTTGACAGAGAGAAAGATCATAAGTAGGGAGAGAGGGGGAAGCAGGCTCCCTGCTGAGTGGAGAGCCCGATGCGGGGCTCGATCCCAGGACCCTGAGATCATGACCTGAGCCAAAGGCAGAGGCTTTAACCCACTGAGCCACCCAGGCACCCTGAACTAATTTTTAAAAATAATCTTTTTTTAGTACAGAGGTTTGCCTTTCCCATCAAAATTACTTACAAAGAGGCAACTGTAGTTCTTTATCCTCACCTGTTGCTTTAGGACTGTGCTTTGCCATTAGTGGAAAAGAGCTGCTATTTAAAAATGTATTTTTTCCTGTTAAAAAACCGAACAGTCTGGTGTCTGGTGAAGACACGTTTTGAAGTCAGGGTTTTGGATGTGTAGACAGAACCTTCATGTCCGCAGCCACTCACCGCTCCCTTTTGGTGTCGGTCAGCTCGCGTTCGCACAGCATCAGGCCGAGGTTGCCAAGCTGGAGCCATTAAACAATGTGTGTGCTGAGAAGATGGACTGGATTGGAAACCTCTGGGGTAAGGTGTTGGTTCACTGGGCCTCATTTTTTTCCGGGAAGGAGACAGCAGAGAAATGATAAAATGCCAGAAGGAGGCTCTCAGTGACTGAGTCCTCAGTGTCAGAAGAACGTGCCCGAAGAGTCAGGGTTCAGACCGTGACTCTTGTGCTCATGTGACCTCACGGGGAGGGAACAGGAATCGTGTCTTTGCCGGCTCCCCTCCCGTATTGCTACTGTCTCCTCCCTTGGTGTGCTCAGCTTGTCTGTCTAGGCCTTAGGAAGAGTATCTAGCATGTGCATTAAAGAAGTGAATCAGTGTTTATATGAATTAATATCCATCTTAGACTTAATCTCCTTACACTGACTTATGAAATCTTGTAGCTTTACTATACATTTGTTTTTCTAAGAGGAAAGTTCTTTAACTTCTTTTTTCTCACAGTAGTGAAATGTATATACATTTTCACTACTGTTGACTGCCTTTGGTTCTGTATATCTAGCAATAGGAATGGTTTAGTGTTCAAAGGCGCTTTATAAATGCACGTCCATAACTGACCCAGAATAGAATCTCTGCAGATTGTACAAAACAGGTGTCCGAATTAACGTTTCTTTAAAAGTTGTGGGAACTAAAGCAATCTGGCCTTTGGCCTTGCTTCCTGGGTACAGGGGAAAACTGAATGCCTCCTCTAGGAGATTTAGATTTAAAAAATGTAGAAAAATTTGGTGATTTAGAAAATTGAGAGAACTAATTTTCTTTATTTTGTAAAGTAAGGGATTTTTTAAATTGAAATTTTACCGAGATAATTCTAGATGCACAGAGAGTTGGAAGAAGGAAAACATTGATGTACTCTTTCCCCATTTTCCCCCAATGTAAACGTCTTAAACAACTATAGCAATGTGATATCACAGCCAGGTTATCAACTTGCATATAATTCAGTGATCTCACTCAGATTTCCATGGTTTTAGGTGGATTCATTTGCCTTTTAGAAATTTTCATAAAATGTTTTATCTACATAAGATTTGTCTAATTTGAAGAGATTTTTAAGATAAACATTTTGGACATAAGATGAAAAATTTTTATTTTTTTAAGATGAAAAATTTTTTAATCAGTGTTACAAGGAGTCTTTGTACAGCATTTAAAACTGGTTGGTGGCAGGGCTAGGGACAAAACCAAATTGTTGTCTTATTTGTGAATGAAATGTGACTTTTTTTTTTTAAATGACTCAGTGTTTTGTCTATTTCTCTAAATAGAATTGTTAAGAAGTTCGTGGACCTATAAGGACGACCCATGCCAAAAATACTATGAGCTCTTATTAGTCAACCCTATTTGGTTGGTCCCACCAACAAAGGTATAGAATACATTTGTAAAATTACTTACACAAAGTTAGTAAAAAAATCTCTTGTATTTATTAAAAGTTGTGGGGCTTTTTTAACATTTTGCTAATAATAAATCCTTGTTCTAGAAAAAATACTTTCATTACATAATGATTTTCACATTAAAAGCATTTTAACTTATGAACATAATTTTGGCCCTAATATACAGTGAATTTTGGCTCATTCTGTGTGCTCAGTTCTTTGAGGGAAAAATTAAGTTGCTGTTTATCTTTTGTTTTAGGCCTTGGCAGTTACGTTCACCAACTTTGTCACAGAGCCATTGAAGCACATTGGGAAAGGAGCTGGCGAATTTATTAAAGAGTTCATGAAGGAGATTCCAGTATTACTTCACATTCCAGTGCTGATCATTATGGCATTAGCTGTTCTGGTTAGTATGTAGCATTGGTTGTATACAACATACAACATAGGGTCGTATACAACATACATGTGTAGCATAGGTTGATCGTTAACAGCACTTGGAGGAGAATGGCAATTCTACAACTTGACTTTTTTGCTGTTGTAACAGGCTAAATCAGGCTTAACGGTATGAAAAGATGATTTTAAGTGATACAAATTTATTTATACTTACATGTATATTTCTTTAAGCAAGGAAATGATTCTCAAGTTTCGTTTTAGATGTCATGGCAGTGACTTAGAATGATAACATTTTCTAAATTTGTTCTTCAACTTGGTGAATTAATATACATGAAATCAGTTGTTTCTGTCCTCTGAGAAAGGGAGCCTTATTTCAGTCTGGGTTTTTGTAGCACTGAGAGGGGAAGAGCATTGGCTTTTCCACAGAATTAAGTAGGGATGTGGAAGAAGGTGAGTTTCTGAGAAACAGTTGGGGGATCCAGGAACAGACATTTGTTAAGAGGAAACATTTTTTCATCATTCATCCATGGTCTCTTCAGCTTTTTTATTTTTGATTTTTGGCCCTTGCCCGAATAAAGCAGTTGTCACATAAAACAAATGTTCGTCACATAAAATGTAAAGAACCCCAGATGCTCCACGGTAAGAGCCAGGTTTGTATTTGTAAAGAAATTAACCTATTTAAAGTTTGCGACTTTAAATATTTTCAGCATTTACTTTCTCTGATGAGTGTGAATATACACAGCATAGGAGCAATTATCAGACCATTAGTAGCTTCCAATTTAAATTATTAATTAAAAAGGATCATCTTCCCTAAGGATACAGAATTTACTACACTTTATTCACTTTGAAATTATTTCTGTTTTGGTTTTTTTTTTTTTCTTGACTTGTGATTACAGGAGTCAGATTTAGGGATATGGTTTTGTTAGGTGACATTAATTGTTTAGTAGTACAGATTTTCTTGATTTATGATGGGATTACGTCCCAATAAACCCATTGTAAGTTGAAAATACTGTATGTCGAAAATGAATTTACTTTACCTAGCTTACAGGACATCATAGCTTAGCCTACCCCACCTCAAACATGCTCAGAGTAGTTGGGCAAAAGCATCTAACACAGAGCCCATTTTTATAACATTTTATAACAAAGTAAATATCTCACATAGTTCATTGAATATTGTACCGAAAGTGTACTTGTACAGAGTGGTTGTGAAGGTAGGTGTGGTTCACCCTCAAGACCCCGTGGTTGACCAAGAACTGCCCTGCCCAGCATCACCAGAGAGGATCGGACCCCAAATCGTTAGTCCAGGAAAAGATCCAAAATCTAAATTTGGGGTACAGTTTCTACTGAACACACTTTCACTTTCTCAGCATTGTGAAGTCTGTTTTAAGTTAAACCATCGTAAGTGGGGGACTATTTGTATTTAGTCTCTGAAGCTGATATTATAAGCAAAAACCCGTCATCTCTTACTGTTTCATCTTAGTTTCTCCAGCACAGTGATTTTCAAACTTTCTGCTTTTAGGACCCTTTTGCCGTCTTAACTGTAGACCACAAAAACAAAAAAACAAGAAAACCCTCCAAGAAACAAACAAAAACTGAAGACCACGAAGAGCTCTTGTTTATAGGGGTTTTATTTATTGATATTTACCATATTAGGAATTAAAACTAAGAAAAATTTCAAACACAAGTGTATACAAGCACACAGTGAGCCATCAGGTGAGGAAGTCACTCCAACCCCAGCAGACCCCACCCACCATATGCTCAGAAGGGAAGGGTAAAAAAGACTAAGGTCTTTGAAGTATGGGAACTTTGACCTCACAGAGCCCCTGAAACTGTCCCAGGGATTCTCCCCTACCCCCCCCCCCCCCCCCCCCCCCCCCCCCCCCCCCCCAGAGGTCCCTGGGCCACAGTTGGAGAACTGCTGCCTGGTTTTTCCCATGAAATGGGACTTAAAGCCTGTTGAGTTTTAATTGTCGCTAAAGCCAAGTTTGTATTTGTAGAAAAGTTACCCTACATGAGAATGTTTATGTAATGATGTGTGTAACTCTTAATTTTTAGCCTTTACCTTATATGGTGGGTGTGAAAATAGACCGCTGATGAGTAGTTATCAATTAGTACCTCCCAATTTCAGTTTCTAAGTTTTAGCCAAACTGCCCTTCTTACAATCCAGTCAAAATGTGTTCAGCAGATTGAAATGTCTACTTAACACTTATGATTTCTCACATTTTATTGGCTACTCTGGGCTAGTATTAATCTGAACAAGGGATTGCAAATGAAACAATAGTGAAATAAACATGTTTATATCTCCAAATGCCCTTAAGTCAAGTTAGGTAATTTTGCTAGCACCCTGAATAATTTCATTGTAAGCCAGCCATTAACTACTGTGTATTTCTTTCTTTTCCTTCTAGAGTTTCTGCTATGGCGCTGGAAAATCAGTTAATATGCTGAGACATTTAGGTGGTCCTGAGAGAGAACCACCCCGGGCCCTTGAGCCAGGTGACAGAGGACGGCTGCAGGAAGTTGATTATAGACCCCATGGTGGAGCAGGTGATGCAGATTTCCCTTATAGAGGCCACACCGGCCCCTTTGAGCAAGGCCCTTATGACAGAACATATGAGGGTAGAAGAGATGGTATGAGAAAGAGAGATGTTGACTTGAGGCCTAGGACTGGCAACAAGAGCCCCGAAGTGCTCCGGCCCTGTGATGTGCCGCAGGCAGAGGCGAGAGAGCATCCCAAGGCGGTACCCCGTGTAAGTCAGCAATTGTTTATTTTGCCGTCCCTTCGTGCTAGGCCTCGGGCCTTCGTGTGGAGCTCCTGCTTAGGCCTTTCTCCTCTTTTACCTTCCACGGTTAATTATATCATTATATTGTTTACTCTCTCTTTTCTGGTCGAAAAGTTCGGCCTTCTCAGAACGAAAATGAGATTTAATTTTTATGTTAAATACTACTAAACAGTAGTTAGAACAGGTGGTAATTAGTAGGAAACCGAGTAATCGTGACTGAAATTTCTGCTTTGAAGAGCTGAGAGAAAAGTCCTCACTGAAGGCCGGGAGCCCTAAAGGCTCAGCTGGGAGGGAGACTGGGTGGGGAGGGGGCACACACTCTGCTTTCCCGAATCCTTGATGTCATTGGCCGGACTCTCCTTTCTACCTGCAGAATGCTGAGGTGTTTTTTCTACATTATTGGCCATTTAAAGGGGCACTTCCATTTCTGTTGGAGAGTGGAATTTACATTGTTGTAAGTTATAACTGTAAACCTTTGAGAAACAGTTGTGAGCACAGTAGAATCTAGAAAATTAGAATCCCTTCCCATGGAGTTTCTTAGAAGAATAAACACACTTGCGTGTTACCTCTAAACAATTTTCAGATGTTCCTTTCAGCTGTAATAGTTAATGCGCCACTCATCCCAGATCCTCCAGGGACTGTTCATCTCACAGGGAAAGCTCGTTATCTCGTTGGCTCAGGGCTTCTTTGATCTGCCCACAGTCCCCCTCCCTTAGTACACGGATTTCTTCTCCTCCTGTACTCGCTCTCCTTCAGCCACAAGGGCCTCCTCACAATTCCATGAATTAGAACCTTTTTACTTGCTGCTGTTCCCTGTCTAGCATGCTGAAATGTAGTTCATTTCTTTAAGCCTTTACTCCCGTATCATCTTTCAGACTACCTAATTTAAGCAGCAGTCTGACCCCAGCTTGGTACTTGGCTCATTTGTTGCTTGACTGTCTCCCCCAGCTAAACCCAAGTTCCAGTGAGGGCAAGAGTTTTTGTTGCTTTCGTCCTGCTGCGTCCCCAGTATCTGGAACTGAATACAGGCTCAGTAAATACTTGTCGGATAAATTATTCTCACCAGGCAAGAGGAGTCAGCAATACTGGTCACCAGTCCTCTTGCCCTCCCAAACCTGGGTCACTAGACCCCCTGGCATATCGTGAGTGCCCCCACTCCTCTGTGCAGGGCTCTGTGAGGCTTAGGAACATTTACATAATTACAGCACAGCACTGGAGCTGGGATTTGAAAAGTTTAATACAGATTTGCACAGGAACTTATTAAACGAGTTTGATGATTGAATCTTCACATTACGTTCAACAATTAAAATGTCATTCTCTGCAGCATAAATTACCCGTTTTGGATACAAAGCCCAAAGAATGTGGTGGAATCCAGGGAGAAAGCACACCACCAGAAAGCAGTACTGAAAGCAGCCAGTCTACTCGGCCTGTCTCTGGCCCAGACACATCAGAGAAGGTGGAAGGTTCACCTGGAGAGGAAAAGGTCCAGCTCAGGACTGATGCCAGAGGCGGCCCAGAGGAAGGCAGCACGTGCAGCCCAGCCAGCTGTGGAAAGGATCCAGATAGTGGCCCACATGGCTAGAGGCGCACAGACTCGGACCACCGCTCAGAGGTCATCACTGGGTTTTGTAAAGTATACTCTTCACAACTATTCACTCTTCTCTACAAATATTCTGACCTTTACCACTCTATAGGTGCCAACTTAAACATTAATATTTGTATTGACCATCAGAACTAATGAATACACATGTATTCCTGTTTAATTTTAGCTTTTGTGTAATTTCATTTTCATATTGGTACCCCCTGTGGAGTTTGAGGTGTTAATTTTGGAACAGGATCTCATAGATGAACATATGGCAAGCATCACTGATTTCAAATAATTAAAGAGACCATTATGAATCAGGGGACAATGAAAAATAAGTTTTATGTTTCATACGCACACATAGGCACCAACTAGCCAACGTGTGTGTTGCCTAGTGGACGTCATGTAATACCTACTTCAGTTAATGGTTTGTGAGTTGTGCACTGGATTCGGTATGTTTCCAAAAGTGGTAGGTACTCAAACTATTGTGAGGACAGTCCACTTTGGTCAGCTTTACCCTCTCATGCACTTCCGCGTCTTGATACAGCCACCGAGCCTGTGTTCCCTTGTCTGCGGAGGCTGCCCCAGCTCATCATGGCTTCGTCGTGAATCCTGCCTCCACTGCTCAACTCTTCCAGCGCTGACTGGACCTGCTTCCTTGCCACCCCTCTTTACCCTCAGCTGAGACAGAACTGAAGATGCCAGGAGAATTTAGTTTCCACAGCTTGTTAAATCGGTGATCGTGGCTTTACAAAGTCAAAGAATAGCTTTACTCTTTCCCCACCAAATACATACTGTACACATTGGTCAAGTACATTGTTTTTGCTAAACAGCATAATTTCTGTATGTCCCTGGTGGAGTATAAAAAAATGCCATCAATTAAGATTTTTAAAAATTATCTCAGCAAGAGGATGTACAATTTATTATTATTTTCTAGTTTAATATTGCAGACATCTTTAGTAATTTTTCAGAAAGGTAATAGTTCTTTCCAGAAAATGCAGCAGGATTTTATATAAAAATTTGCAACATAGTAGGGTTAGAACAAAGGAACTAAGGCAAGAGTGCCTGCAGTTCAGAGTGGCTTTGTGAACATTGATGCATATTAAGTCTTCCCTGAAGGCCAGACCTGTTTGCACTAATTGGTAAATATGTGCCTAGGGTGGTGCTTGTCCTCCGAGCCGTGGCTGGATTCTGAAGAGCAGTGAATGGTGACAGGTGACAGACTGTGACAGTGGAGTTAATGCTGTTTGGGCTCCTGACTGCTTTTTATGAATCCAAAAATGAATCTGTAAAAAAACTAAGAATTTCATCTTTGTATTTTATTACAGATAGCTGCTTGGGACGCAGTCCACTTGGACAGCTAGCGAGGCAACACACCACTGCTGTTCAATGACGACAGCCATTTAGGGAAGACGTTAAAGCAGACCGAACACATCCAGGCCAGTTTATAACTTGGAGAAATAGACTCGCTTATCGTCCCGCCCATATCTGTCATTAGAATCAAGGATTTTAGCTACAGGCTTTTAGGAAAATCAAAATAGGGTAGGCGGCTTTTTAAAGGAGTGTTAAAATGGAACAGATAATGTTGAATGTTTACAGGGTCTAAGAACTACTGTATGCAGAAAATAAACTTATTTTTACATTACTGTGATTTGGAATGCTGTCTTTGCATATGCTTGTAAGAAAAAAAACACCATGAAACTTAAGTGCAGTTTTTAAAAGGATGCTGTCTAGGATGTTATGTTCTATATGTAATACATAAGACAAGATGATCCAGGTGTTGAGTACTTTTGACAAAATGTGATCTTAGAACCAAGAATTTTTTTTCCCTGAGCCTTTGATATGATTCCAGAATGAGTAACTATCTTTCTATTTTATTTTTGTGAATATTGGCTGTTTGGAGAAGTGGTTCTCACTGCCCACCAAATCACCTGAAGGACTTTTAGGAAGAACAGAGCCCCAGATTCCATCCCGGCTGTGCAGAATCAGAAGGAACGAGAGGTGAATGAGTTGCCAACTTGTTCTGGCTGTGGGCATTTGTGTTCTAGAGTTCACCCTTAGACTCTGCTCTGTCTCATCCTTGCTGTCTTCTTTTCCTAAGCTTACTTTGTGTGACGTCCTATTACATACCCTTGTAAACTGCCTTCAGTTTCTGGGAGGGGGAGGGAAGGCTTAATGATGACCGAGAGCCTAACTTCCATCTTTCGTACTTAAATTTTGTGAATTTCATGTGTTTTCTATTTCAAGGCCTAGGTTCTTGATAGAACCACATGAGTCTTGGGGGTGTTTTTCTTGTTCAATAGGTCTTAAAAAGTGTTGCAGCCGTGATATATTTTAAGCCACACACACTTTAAAATTAAAGGGCCTAAAACATGCTAAAAGTTTATTTAAGAGTTTTTTTTATAATGGCTTTGAACTAATAACATGCTGAAAATATGACTTTCTTAGCAGAAAAAAGGTCTAGATTTTTTTAATAAGACTAACTTTTTTACACATTGGGCAAGTATGTTATTTTTACTAAACAGCAAAATTTCTCACTACATCCATGGTTCAGTATAAAAAAAATGCCATTGACAATTAAGATTTTAAAAAATTAACTCAGCAAGAGGATTAAATTCTAGTCTAGATTCATTTATCTTCCTACTTTACAAACTCTAGGTAAAGGAGTCTAACAAATTGCCAAAGAACACAATCCTGAGCCTTAATCACAAAAGTGATGAAAGCACCTTTTGTAAGACCCCTCCACCCTGAAACAAGTGTGTGTCCCGAGGAATGTTAATATACTATTAAAGGTTAAATATTTACATCATTCTAGAACATTTTAAGCTGTGTTATAGTGCTATAATTTCCCTTTTTAAGGAAAAAGTAATAGATTGAATTTCCCTGCAATCAATTTTCTGAAAGAAATAATGTCATTTTAAAAAAATACATCCATAATAACTAGTGGTTTGCTTATTTTTTTCCTGTATTTTTAAATTCCAACAAAGCATTACTTTGTATGAGGTCCTTCAGTTCAAATTCAGTGTCTCTGTTTTGATCTCTTTGTAAAAGGACTCTCTGTTCATCCATTCTTTTTGCCTGAGAGCGTAAAATCAAGCTAAAAAAGTCCTCATCTGGTACTGTTGGTCCCTTTGTGGCGGCAGGTGGTAGAGCACATCTTTGATCATCTAATCTGGACCCCTGAAAATTGATAAGGAAGAGATTAAAATACTTCATTAACGTCATCACAAGAAAAACTTTTTTTTTTTTTTGACTCATCTCAGAGATTTAATCTTTAGACCTGAAACCTAATAAAACCTTTGCCATGATTTACATAATAAGAATCTAGCAAGTATTGTGTAGAAGTATAACTTCACAGCTCTGGTAAGATTAAGATAGAAGGTCAAATCTTAAGAGAATAGGCACTGACAAGTACAACTTACCAAATCCATAGAATGTTAGGTACAAAAACCCTGCAGCACTACCTTACAAATACCGTGTCAGGCCAGGGGTCAGCAAACCGGAACCCACTGCCTGTTTTTGTATATAAGGTTTCCTTTTCATTTCACCACAATGCTAATTTGTGGATGAACTGCGTGTGTCTGCTTGCCTGCTACAACGGCAGAGTTGAGCAGTTGTGACAAAGACCATGGGGCCTGAAAAGCCTAAAGTGTTTTCTGTCTAGCCCTGTCTTAAGCATTTAAATCGTTAAATAGCCCAGATTATTCTCCTTGAATTTTAACTTCCTGATCCTTATTTTAGAGGTACATTAGAAATGTTATTGATCAACTAAAAAATATAAGCACTTAAAAGCGTACAAAGTGTCTGGTATTGTAGCTCCAAGGCGGGGAATATGTGGGCTGACGTCAGAGTGCCCACTCTCGCTGGGCACTGTGCACTGACCTGCCCTCATGTTTAACCCCATGGCCCTAGAACCCTCCCAGGCCTCCTCGTGAGCAGCCGCCCCGCCACACACACACACACTCTCTCTCTCTCTGTCCTCCAGCTCACCAACACTTGGGCACTTGGGTCCCTAGACCTCTTCTGGTCCTCATTCTTTACTTCTGCCTTATCTGTTAGCTCGCATGGTCATAGGCCAGACTTGGTCACTCTCAGTAACTGCATTGTCTTTACAAGCATGATTGCAAACATCCCATGCTGACTGCCACCTCCCAATTTTCCAGATCAGGCTAGACAGTAATCCCCCAGGAAATTTTCTTTATAGTTGTAAAATAAAATTTACCACTTTAACCGTTTTTAGATGTACAGTTTAGTTTTAAGCCTGTTTAGTATTCATCTTGCTGTGTAGTCATCACCATCCACATGCAGAACATTTTCATCTTGTAAAATCAAAACCCTAAACCTATTGAACAGTAGCTCCCATTCTCCCCTCTCCAGCCCCTGGCAACCACCATTCTACTTTGTCTCTATGAATCTACTTTACTTCATTAGTGAAACTGTATAGTATTTGTCCTTCTGTGACTGCCTGTTTCTCAGCATAATGCCTTTGCGGTTCACCTGTGTTGCGGCTTGTGTCAGAATTTTCCTTTTTATGGCTGAAAACTATTCCATTATGTAGCTATACCATATTTTATCCATCTGCTTGGTTGCTTCCACCTCTTGGCTATTGTGAATAATGCTGCTTGAACATGGGTGTACAAATATCTGTTCATATCCATTTCAAATGCTTGGGCATATACCCAGAAATGAGATTGTAGGATCATATGGTAGTTTTATTTTTAACTTTTTGAGGAGCTACCATACTGTTTTTTGTTTGTTTGTTTGTTTTTAAACATTTAAGCGGAGTTTTAATCCTGAGACTTTTTTTTTTTAAAGATTGTATTTATTTGAGAGAGTGAAAGCGAGGGAGAGGGAGAAGCAGACCTGCTGCTGAGCGGAGAGCCCAGTACAGGGCTCAATCCCAGGACCCTGGCATCACGATCGGAATTTCTAAAGGCAGTTGCTTATCTGACTGAGAGAGATCCAGGTGGCCCAATTCTGAGAAATTCTTAAAGGCAGTCTCGTTTTCCATGGTCTCATTTGTCAGTTTTCCATTAAGCTTATTGACAAGGAAGCCTGGTGTATTACTAGTTTCAAATTCAGGTAAAATTCAGTGATTTTCATCAGTTGTATGTAACACCGAGTGTTCATTACATCACATGCCCTCTTTAATGTCTATCACCCAGTTACCCCATCCCTCCACCCTCCTCCCCTCCAGTAATCCTGTTTGTTTCCTATAGTTAAGATCTCTTACAGTTTCTCTCTCTGATTTCATCTTATTTTTCCCTCCCTTCCCCTATAATCCTGTTTTATTAAATTCCACATATCAGCAAGATCATATAATTGTCTCTGATTAACTTATTTCACTTAGCATCATACCCTCTAGTTCCAGCCATCTCACTGTAAATGGCAAGATTTGTTTTTTTTTGGTTTTTGGTTTTTTTTTTTTTGATGGCTGAGATAATTACATTGTACATATATACATACCACATCTGTATCCATTAATCTGTCGATGGCCATCTGGGATCTTTCATAGTTTGGCTTTTGTGGACATTGCTGCTGTAAACACTGGGGTGCAGGTGCCCCTTCAGATCACTATGTTTATCTTTCAGGTAAATACACCGTAGTGCAATTGCTGAGTCATAGGACCCTCCATACTGTTCCTGTCTTGTTCCTGACCTTAGGGGAAAAGCTCAGTTTTTCCTCATTGAGAATGATACTCACTGTGGGCTTTTCATATATGGCTTTTATGATATTCTCTATCCCTACACTGTGAAATTTTAATTGAGAAAGGATGCTGTACCTCATCAAATGCTTTTTCTGCATCTACTGAGAGGATCCTATGGTTCTTGTCCTTTTATTGTGGTGTATCACGTTGATTGATTTGCGGCTATTGAGCCACCCTTGCAGCCCAGGAATAAATCACACTTGGTCGTAGTAAATAATCCTTTTAATGTATTGTTGGAACCTACTGGCTAGTATCCTGGTAAGAATTTTTGGAATATTAGTCTTTTTAGTGGGGTCTTTGGTTTTGGAATCAAGATAATGCTGGCCTGACAGAATGAGTTTGTAAGTTTTCCTTCCATTTCTACTTCTCGAAACAGCTTCAGAAGAATAGGTGTTAATTCTTCTTTAAATGCTTGGTATAAATCCCCTGGGAAGCCATCTGGCCCTGGACTCTGTTCAGGTTTTCTATTTCTTCCTGGTTCATTTTTGGTAATTTGGTAATTTATACATCTCTAGGAATGCATCCATTTCTTCCAGATTGCCTAATTTGTTGGCCTGTAGTTGCTCATCATGTGTTCTTATAATTGTTTGTATTTCCTTGGTATTGGTCGTGATACCTTTTCTTTCATTCATGATTTCATTAATTTGGGTCCCTGATGATTTTATTAGTTTGAGACTTTTTTCTTTTTGTTAAGTCTGGTTGGGGGGGCGGGGATGCTTATCGATCATACTAATTCTTTCAAAGAACCATCTCCTAGTTTTGTTGATCTCTTCTACTGTTCTTTTGGTTTCTGTTTCTATTGATTTCTCCTCTAATCTTTATTATTTCTCTTCTCCTTCTGGGTTTAGGCTTTATTTGCTATTCTTTCTTCAGCTCCTTTAGGTGTAGGGTTAGGTCATATATTTGAGACCTTTCATTTTTTTTCTTGAGAAAGGCTTATACTACTATATACTTCCCTCTTAGGACTGCCTTTGCAGTCCTAAGGTTTTGGACAGTTGTGTTTTCATTTTCACTTATTTCCATGAATTTTTAAAATTCTTCAATTTCCTGATTGACCCATTCATTCTTTAAGTAGGATGCTCTTTAACCTCCAGGTATTCGAGTTCTTTTCCAAATTTCCTCTTGTGACTGAGTTCCAAAGCATTGTGGTGCAAAAATATACAGGGAATGATCCCTGTCTTTTGGTACCAGTTGAGACCTGATTTGTGATCAAATATGTGATCTATTCTGGAGAATGTTTCATGTAGACTCAAGAAGAACGCGTATTCTGGGGGCACCTGGGTGATTCAGTTGGTTAAGTGTCTGCCTTTGGTTCAGATCATGATCCCAAGGTCCTGGGATTGGGTTCTGCATCTGGCTTCTTACTCAGCAGGCAGCCTGCTTCTCCCTCTCCCTCTGCCTGCCACTCCTCTTGCTTGTGCTCTGTAAAATAAATTTTTTTTTTTCAAATCCCCAAAAAAAAAAAAAAAAAAAAAAAAAAGGATGCTGCTGCTTTAGGATGGAATGCTCTGAATATATCTGTGAAATCTAGTCCACTGTGTCATTCAAAGCCCTTTTTTCTTTGTTGATCTTCTACTTAGAAGATCTGTCCATTGCATTGAGTGGGGTGTTAAAGTTCTCTACTATTGGGATGCCTGGGTAGCTCAGTTAAAAATCTGTCTCCAGCTCAGGTCATAAATCTTGGGGTCCTGGGATTGAGCCCTGAGTTGGGCTCCCTGCTCAGCAGAGTCTGCTTCTCCCTCTCCTCTCCCTACCTCGTGTGCTTTCTGTCTCTCAAATAAATAAATCTTTTTTTTTTTTTAAAGATTTTATTTATTTGACAGAGAGAAACACAGAGAGGGAACACAAGCAGAGGGAGTGGTAGCAGGAGAAGCAGGCTTCCCCCAGAGCAGGGAGCCCTATGCGGGGCTCGATCCCAGGACGCTGGGATCATGACCTGAGCCGAAGGCAGACACCCAACTGAGCCACCCAGGCGCCCCTCAAATAAATAAATCTTTAAATAAGTCCCCTACTATCACTGTATTATCAATGTGTTTAATTTTGTTATTAATTGGTTTATATAATTGGCTGTTCCCATGTTAGGCGCATAAATATTTACAATTGTTAGATCTTATTAGATAGACCCTTTAATTATGATATTGTATTCTTCCTCATCTCTTATTACAGTCTTTGGTTTAAAATTTCATTTGTCTGATATGAGGACTGCCACCCCAACTTTCTTTGATGTCCATTAGCATGATAATGGTTTTCCACCCCGTCACTTTGAATCTGGAGGTGTCTTTGGGTCTAAAATGAGTCTCTTACAAATAGCACATCAATGGGTCTTTTTCTAGGTCCCTGGTAAGTCAGTACTGCCTCTTGTTCTCTTTTGAGGTGAGTTTTTCCATCTTGTCATTCTTGCAGAAAGTGGTTGCCTTTCTATTTGTAGAATTGCAGCAATTCTTAGCTCTCTGGTTGAGTTCACAGGTGTTCAGAATGATTTGATGGCTAGGTAGCTGAATTCCTGGGACCAAAAACTGAGTTCTCCTACTCCGCCATCTTGGAAAGTCCCACCATACTGTTTTTCATAGCAGCTTCACCATTATCTATTTCCACCTGCAGTGCACTGACATTTCCAATTTCTCCACATCCTCACCAATGCTCCTCGTTTTCTGGTGGGGTTTTTGGGGTTTTTTTGGTAGCTTCCTAATGGGTATTTCATTGTGGTTTTGATTTGCATTTCTCTAAATGTCTTGTGATGCTGCACATCCCCTCCTGTGATTATTGGCTGTTTGTATATTTTCTTTGGAGAAATGTCTGGATTCTTTGGGGCGTGGGTGGGGAAGAGACAGAATCCTAAGCAGGCTCCACGCCTAGCGCAGAGCCCAACATGGGGCTCAATATGACACTGACCTCATGACCTGAGCTGAAATCAAGAGCTGGTCACTTAACCAACTGAGCCACCTATGTGTCTGTTTCTGAAATAGTTTTTTTGTAGTTAGGATTTAGAGTTCTCTATATTCTGAATTAATCTTTTTTTTTAAAGATTTTATTTAAAGATTTTATTTATTAGGCAGAGAGAGGTGGGGGAAGCAGGCTCCCTGCTGAGCAGAGAGCTTGATGCAGAGCTAGATCCCAGGACCCTGAGATCATGACCTGAGCCAAAGGCAGAGGTTTTAACCCACTGAGCTACCCACGTGCCCTTTTAAATTAATCCTTTATCATTTATATGATGTGCAAATATTTTTTAAAGACTTATTTATTTGACAGAGATCACAAGTAGGCAAAAAGGGGGGAAGCAGAGAGCCCAATGTGGGGCTCAATCCCAGGACCCTGAGATCATGACCTGAGCCGAAGGCAGAGGCTTTAACCCACTGAGCCACTCAGGTGACCCTTGATGTGCAGATATTTTCTGTGAGTTGCCTTTTTACTTTTGTAAGTCTTTAATGTAAAAAAGTTTTAAGTTTTCATGACGTTCAGTTTATCTACTTCTTTTGTTGCCTTTGCCTTTGGTGCCATAAGTAAGAGATCACTGCCAAATCCAAAATCTTGAAGCTTTCCCCTTAATGTTTTCTACAAATTTTATAGTCTTAGCTCTTACATTTAGGTCTTAGATCCATTCTGAATCAGTTTTTATATATGGTGTCCAGCTTCATTCTTTTGCATGTGGATAGTTTTCCCAGAATCATTTGATGATGAGACTCCTTTCTCCATTTAATAGTCATGGCATACTTGCTGAAAATCACTGGACCACATATTTAAGGATTTATTTCTGGGCTGTCTTTCCAATTGGTATATACGTCTGTCATTATGCCAGTACCACAACTATTTGATAACTGTAGCTTTGTAGTAAAAGTTGAAATCAGGAAATGTGAGGCCTCTCTTCTGCTTGCTCCAAATTGTTATTTGAGTTCCTCAGGATGGAATTTTCTGTTTCTGTAAAAAACCTTATTTACATTTTGTTAAGGAATGCATTGAATCTATAGATAACACTCTGGGTGGTATTAGCATTTTAACAATATTAAGTCATCTAATCCATGAATGTGAGATTTTTTGCATTTATGAGGGTTTCATGTCTTTCAGAAATATTTTAGAGTTTTCATTGTTCAAGTCTTTAACTTCCCTGGTTAAGTTCAGTCTTGGGTAGCTTATTCTTTCTGATACTATTGTAAGAGGAACTATTAATTTCCTTTTTAGTCTGTTCATTGTTAGTGTGTAGAAACTGATATCTGGGTATTAATTTTATATCCTGTTATTTTGCTGAATTTCTTAGTTCTGACAGGGTTTTTTGTGGGTTTTGTTGGTGAAATCTATTTAGGGTTTTCTACATCTAAAAGACTGTCATTTCTGAACAGAGATAATTTTTTTCCTTGCCTAATTACTCTGCCAAAAGTTCCAGTATGGTTGAATAGAGGTGGTGAAAGTAGGCTCCTTGTCTTGATCTTAGAGAATAGCTTTTGTCTTTACCATTGAATATGATGGAAGCTGTGGCTATTTCATAAATGACTTTTTTTTAAGTCTATAAATTTGTGTGTGTGCATGCGCACAGGGAGAGGGACAAGGAGACTATGCTGAGTGCAGAGACCCACACGGGGCTCAAGTCCACAATTCTTGAGACCTGATCTGAAATCAAGAGTCAGACACTGCAACCGACTCAGCAACCCAGGCACCTCTCATAAATGACTTATTGTTCCTAGTTTGTTGAGTGTTTATAATATGAAAACGTGTTCTGTATCTATTTAGATGATCGAGTGTTTTTTTCCCCCCACTTTCATTCTATTAATGTATAGGTATTGCATTGATTGATTCCCCTATGTTGAACCACCCCTGCATTTCAGGAACAAATTCCTGGGCATGGTGTACAATCTGTTTACTGGATTGTTTGCTAGTATTTTATTGATTTTTGCATCTATATTCAAAACTGATACTGGCCTCATAGAATGATTTAGGAATAGGAAGTCCCTTCTCTTCAGTATTTTGGAAGAGTATGAGAACTGGTGTTAGTTTTTTAAATGTTTGGCAGAATTCACCAGTAAAGCCATCAGGTCCAGGGCTTGTCTTTGTCAGGAAGTTTTTCATTGCTGATAAAATCTCCTTATGGATTATGGGTCTATTTTCTATTCATGATTCAGTGTTGGATGATTTCGTGTTTATCCATTTCATATAGGTTATCCGACTTGTTGGCATATAATCATTCCCAGTGTTCTAAAATTATTTTTATTTCTGTAGAATATGGGTAATGTCCCCACTTTTGTTTCTAATTTGAGGCTTCTCTTTTTCTTACTCTAGTTAACTGTTTTCCAGTTGTATTAAATGTTTATCAGTCGTGGAGTGCCTGGGTGGCTCAAGCCTCTGCCTTTAGCTCAGGTCCTGATCTCAGGCTCTTGGGATCAAGCCCCACATGGGGCTCTCTGCTCAGCGGGGAGCCTGCATCTCTCTCTGTCAAATAATCAGATTTAAGATATGAATTTTTTGTTCTTTTTCTGTTCTCCATTTCCTTCCTTCTGCTAGTTCTTTTTCTAGGCCCCTTAAGCTGTGAGGTTAGGTTGTTAATTTGAGATCTTCCTCCTTATAGCTATAACATTTTTCTGAGTACTACCTTCACTGCATCCCAAAGTTTTAGAATATTGTGTTTCCATTTTCATCAGTCTCTAGGTATTTCCTACTGATTTCCTCTTTACCTACTTGTTAATTTCCACAAATTTGTGAATTCTCCCAGTTTTCTTTCTATTGTTTCTAACTTCATCCTGTTGTGGTCAAAGTATCTTTCTATGTATGATGTCTGTCTTTTTAAATTGTTAGGACTTATTTTGTGGCCTAATATATGGTCTGTCCTGGAGAATATCCCATATGTACTGGAAAAGAATGTATGTTCTCTTAGAACTCGTTAGCATATTGTCTTGTTCAAGTTTATTCTCTGCCTGAGAGGGGGTCTTGAAATCAACTATTTTTGTATATATGTTCATCTCTCCCTTCTGTCAATTTTTGCTTCATATATGTTGATGGTCTATTATTTGGGACAATAGCCATGGAGATCACTGTTACTTTTCACTTCCATATCTTTCATTTCCTTACTTCCCTTCTAAGATGCCACCTAGATTCCAAAGTCCCTTAGTGAAGTAATTCCCTGGTATGTGCTTCTCACCCAATCCATCCATTCTGTCAAAATATACCACTGTACTGACCTATTTTAGCGACTAATTTCAAATGAGTCCCCAGAATAGCTCAATAATTCTATTACTTTTCCCTGGTCAATATGCTTTCAGTTTTTCAAAGCCACCAGAGAGAATTCCTACCTACACTTACCTCCAAATCTGTAGACACATACTTTGCTTTTCCTCTCACCTGCGTAAAAACTACTATACTGCATGACTTGTTCCTCCCTTTATACTTTCCATTTCCTCAATCCTTTGTCCCCATCATGTCACTGAAACAGTATCTTTCAAAATGACGACTAATCTCCATGTTGCCAAATTTGGTAAGATCAGCCTATCATCTTACCTGGCTTCTTAGCAGCGTTCTTAAAACACTTTCTTCAGTTTGCTTCTACCACTCTCTGGGGCGACTGCTGCTTTGCTGGCTTATCTTAGATTTTGGAATGCCCAGGGCTTAGTCTTCCTATCTTCCCAAGGCTTTAATACCAGCTATATGCTGATGACTCCCAAAATGTTTTCTTTCTGGGGCTCCAGATTTTTATGTCCATCTCCAGTTGAGTATCTACTAACATAACTCAAATTTACATATCTAAAGTAGAACTGTTTGTTTTTTTGCCCAAACCTGTTTCTCTTTTTTCAAGATTTATTTGACAGGGGAACCCGAGCAGAGAGCCCAATGTGGGGCTCGATCCCAGGACCCTGGGATCATGACCTGAGCCAAAGGCAGACGCTTAACGACTGAGCCACCCAGGTGCCCCGAAACCTGTTTCTCTTCTTGTCAGTGAAGTGACTACTTCACTGTAGCACAGTACTGTGCTGTACAATGTCTTATACCCTCCATCCAATTTATCAACAGGTCTTTCCAGTCAACCATAACTTCAAAATATATCCCTATTCTGACTGCTTATCATCACTACACTAGTGGGAGTCACCAAAGTCATCTTTTGCCTGAATTATCCACATTGGTTTTTCTAGCTGGCTTTTCTGCTAACACCCTTTGCTACTCCATATGCTTTCAGCAGTAGCCCGAATGATTGAAATATGAGACCTCATCATGGCCTATAATCTACAGGCTGCTTATTTCTCCATCCTGATCTACCAGTCACACTGGCCACCTTGTTATTCCCTGAACCTGCTAAGCTTTTATATCCAAGGAGAGACTCACTGTCACTGCATGGGACACTTTGAGGAAATATTCATATGGCTATTGCGGATCTCTGTTCATATGCCAATCCTGAAACATCTTCCCTAACCACACCATCCCTGGATACCCCTTTCCTTTATAGCATGTTATCAGTACCTATCTATCTATACACATGTACAGACTTTACTGTCTCTCACCCTAAAATGTAGGATCCTTTAAAAGCCAAGTGTGTCTCAAATGTCTAGAATAGTGCAGAGGAAATGTCTGTTTAGTAAAAATTATTTTTCTTGTGGACCTGTTCAAGTTATTTGAGCTATTCCTTAACCATTTTTACAATTATTAAAATAACTAAAAAAATGAAATGTATCTCAATACGTGCATTACTCCTAGAGAGGGCCCCAGCTAGATTCTCCCCATATTAGTCACTGGCTGCTCCCAATGCTTTCTCCTAACATTTAGAAAAGAGGGGCTCTTTTCTCGGTCTCCTTTTATACCATTCAGTCTCTTCACCACCACAGCTCAGAGTCAACAACATCTCACTTCGCCTCACCACCCAAAATAATACAAGTAAAAAGCCATCACAAAGATCTATAGTGTGTGATGGACCCCTGAATAATAAGTATATCCCTAACAGAAAAGGAGCTCTACCCAAACTAACACAAATATGCATACATACTTGACATTTTACAAGGATGTCAAAGAAGTCTTCATCAGGCTCTTTGCTGTCATCAGTCATCAGATGGCCAAGTACAGACTTATTGTTGTTTTGTGTCAGACGAAGCCCCGGCAAATTAGTGAAACTGGCCCTTTGGTCATCAAGACGGCGGCTCTGTGAGCTGGCAAGAAGGTCTAAAAACTCATCCGTGTTGGGGGATACCACGGAAACAGATGGTGCTATGAATTGGAAAAAAATCCTTAACATTACAAAAATATAAGCATACTTTTAAACATGTGTAGCTCTTTTCAGCCTTGTTCAGTCCCAACATCCACTCTGTCCCCCTGCTTTAGCTCTATCACTCAGAGTCACTGATAGGCTAGGGCCTGACTAGATGGGCAGGGAGGGATGAATGAATCCCAGAGTACTTCAGATGATCCAGTTTGATGTTGTTCAGATTTGACTATATCCTTTTATCTAACACCCACTCAAAATGTAACTTTACAAGGGGCACTGGCTTGGTTAACTGTCTGACTCTTGATCTCACAGTCATGATTTTGAGCCCTGTATGGGGCTCCATACTGGATGTGGAGCCTACTTTAAAAAATATATATATACTTTACAAGATCTGGAACTAGATTTTGGAAGGTGATAAACTGCTTTTCTTAATTTCTCACGTGAGAATGAATGAGACAGTGTTTTTATTCTACATCCTGGATAGGAACCATTTAGCTAAACTAAGAGTTAAATGTTGCTGGTAAGTCCAAGTCTATGGCAGAGAAAGTCTTTTGGTAGCTGAAGTAGAAAATTTTAACCTATTTTAGACCTTTCTAAGGCGCAGGCAGACCTTAGCTTCAGCCTTAGTCATAGGTTCCTCCTTAGTCTTGTCTCGGGTTTTTAAAATCCAGATAGGAAGCATTTTTGTTTTACATAGAATTGTAAGATATGTATAACCTTAAAAGTAAAAACAGGGAAAAATTTTCAGTTAGATTTTTTCCCCAGTTCCAAAGAATCTATAGAGACAGTATGCTACAGAAAGTGCAGTGGACTGAAATACAGATAGACCTTGGGGAACCGAAACACCAGCATTTCCAGTATACCTGGGTTCAGGCTCGTTTACTGTACTTGCTCTGATGGGAACTATTAAAACTGGGGGAGAAGCACAGATAACTCACTTTTTAGCATCACTCTAGGGGGAGTGGAAGAAGCTGCAGTTGAAGCTGGCCCACAGCTCTGTTGTAAGCAGTACCTCTGATCGTCCATCCGATTGCTCTGAAATCGGCTCACCAGGTCAAAGAAGCCTTCTTCTCCAATAGTATCTGTACTGACTTTCTGAAAGAGAGAGAAATATCTAAATATTCCAGCATTATCATCGCATCAGTGGAACGATATGATACATGTGCAAAAGGTAAAGGATGAAGATTAAAAATAAAAACTGACATTTTCATTACAAAGAATTCAAGATGGCAACCTTGGTAATAAAGTTATTTCAATCCAACTAACAAAAAACATTTCTAGTTATGTATAGTTTTTAATCCTTGTATTTCCAAGGCTAAAGAAACGTACCTCAGGGTACCTGGGTGGCTCAGTCTAAGCATCTGCCTTCGGCTCAGTTCATGATTCCAGGGTCCTAGGATCAAATCCCGCATTGGGCTCCCTGCTCAGTGAGGAGTCTGCTTCTCCCTCTGCCTGCCACTCCCCCTGCTCATGCTCTGTCTCAGATATCTTTTTTTAAAAAAAAAAACTGTACCTCATACTCTGGGGAACTGCTTCAGATACTGAATGAATCATGTAAATATTAGTGATTCCAGGCTCAAAGTTCAAAGATTCTACAACAATTTAAAAGTAAACTAAGAACTGAACACTACGAATAGTGACTTCCAAAGTCCTTTACATTAAAGATTTGGAGATCTTGAAAAAAGATACAAACTTCAAATAAATGAATATTTGGGGAGAGGGAAACCAGTCCTACTTTACTTGGAAGGCTTCAAAGCTTAAAATGACAGTTGCAATGCTATTGGTTTTTCATAATGATGTAAAATTGTAGTAGAGGCACATTTATATCAAGTGTTACAAGCTTTAGGAGAAGGGCAGCACTAATTCTTAAGGGACACAGGGGAAACTGTGATCTTTGAGTTGGCTCCTGAAGAATGAATTAGCATTTGCAGGGTATAAAGGCTTCATACTGATCGATACGCAATTCCAAAGTCTGTAGTAGTCAGGGGATAACAAACTATAGTGGGGATGGGAGATGAAGTGGTAGGAAGGAGCCACCGACACAAGGGCCTCCGAATGACATACTAAGAGGAGCATAGGTAATAATTTTAAGCAGTTTTGTACAGAAACAGAACTGGCCCCTCTGAATGGTTACAGAGGATAATGTAGGGAAAGGGATCAGTTCAGATGCCCAATCCAAACATCTAGGTAAGAGGTGCAGTAGTGCACTAAGAACTAAGACATAGTAGTGGAGGTTTATTTTCAGAAAAGGGGGTGGGGCAGATCTGAGGGGTGTAGGGATTGACTGGATGTGGTTAGTGAAGGAAAGGGAGTCTAGAATGATAGCTGGGTTCCTAATTTGGGAGATGGAGAACATGGCCTACATAAGGAAAACAGGAGGGGTTGGGAGAATACAGTTTTTAACACATTCAGTTTGAGGACTGGGATTAAGTATGTACATAAACTGTACTCAGATGCACTAATCACTCACAAGACTTTTCTAGGGGCAAAAAGGGCTCAAATTCAAAATTCTGAACATCAAAACACAGGGAGGCTCCAGAAGTATGGACCTTTTCAGTTGGGCTAAGTGGGCTTAGTTAAGACCTCAAACCTTGAACAAAGGTATGCCTCTGAGATCTGCTCTAGATCTCTAAAAATATTCCTGAGCCATTTTTATATACACCATAATGTTTCCTTTTGTTAGTCATACATAGATGAAAAACTAGTGATAAAAGTCAAGACAAAGGACACTATCAGGGTACAGCCATAGATGGAATGCTGATAACCAAGAGAAGCCTGTCAGTAAATAAAAGCCTAACAAACTTTCCAAAAGCTCTCATTGAAAAATGGACTTGATAATTTGAAGAATCATCTTTTTAATTTATTTTGATTCTTTTATCAGAGTATAGCTTAGCTAGAGATACTACAGATACATTATTTCTAAATATTTTAAAGTTATAGTTAATAACCTGTTTCTTGTCATTTTTCATCAAAATAGTTTTTAACGCTATTATAATTTCAGTATAAATAGAAGTTGATGCTAGAAGATACTTTTTAAAATTAGTATTTTAAAATCCTTGAACATCTAAATTTAATTTGTTCTAACTTCTAAGCTGAAAGAACGACAGTTTTACTGGGAGACACTGCAGTAAAATATAAGTATTTTTGCAAATAGGGACAATTACTGTCCAAAGCAGTGAAACAACATATCCATGGACGGAGAAATTAGTTTCTAGCTTTGAAGACAACAGAAAAGAGGGAAATATGGAAGATTTTTTTTGAATAAAAATGGCATTTTGTATTAAATGTCTAAAATAAATTTCCAAATATTCAGTTTTAGTACAAGAATACTAAAATGTAGATATTCAAAATCTTATTTCATACATACTCTCTGAGAATTTGGAATTCGGTGATCAATGGAATTACTGGCATCTTGGAGAACTTTAGTGGAGGAATTAGTTTTGCATTTTTTCCCCTTCAATCTGTTGACAAAGAGCAGCTTCGCAGAAGGTTTGGCAATAAGAGGCTTTTGTTTAGCAAGAATTTCACTGTTCCAGTTCTGTACCTACAAAATTATAAACATAAGTGGAAAGCTTGACATGAAAAAAACAAAGCTATCTCTGGTTTTCTGTAATAATGACCTGCCATCGCCACTCATTTAGTGTGTGTGGGGGCAGCTAGATCTCTTAATAAATTCCTTTTTGCCAGTGTATCTCACTATTTTCAACAGCTTGTATCAGATGTGTACTGTGACTTTCTCATTACCAAAACATTAAGATGGTGGCTTTGAAGAACTTAAGAGTAAGAAAACAAGAGTTTGCCAAATGCCCCAAAAATAAAACTTGAATGGTTGGGGAAAGAGCAAGTTTTATTTTGGATGTGAGTTAGTTAATTTGTTACAACTGGAAATTTTGGGTGTATGTAGAATTTTTAACTAGAGATTAACATTAAAATTTGTATAGCAGTAGTAGTTTTTTGGTGATATTTTCTGTTTTCACCAGCTACTAAATTCTCAATAGGCAAAACAACTAATGAGCAATTTATATGGGTCTAGACCTAGTTTAAATATACTTTACTGAGTGGAGAGAAAAATCTACAGTATATACAGTAGCTATGTGACATTTGCAGCTCTAACATTTCAGTCTTAAGTGTTTGCATGTAAGTCCAAAGATCTATGTTATGTAATAGCTGATAATTTGATAAAACTTTTTTTTTCATAGTTACATAAGGAGGCACAAATTAGAGTAAGTCCTGCCCTGAGGCTACCATGCCCGAGTGAGACAGGCAGCTAGTGAGTGAACCAGGCCAGCTATCTGCATCAAAGGAAGCTTCCCCACCCCCCACCCTGCCCCCATTCCTTTTCTCATACAGATGATAAGGGGAAACTATTGCTAGAGTGGACTTCAGGGTCTGCTGATTTGAGAAAAAGTAAATGGCCCCAGATGTTAGAACATAAAACTCACCTATATCCCAAGTGATTCGAAATGTGAAAAATTTTAAATGTTTCCTATATACTTACCTGGACCTTTCAACAAAAAAACTGAAGAATACAGACTGGAACAATGGCCTCAAAATCATGAAGGAAAATTATTTCCAACCAATAATTCCATAGTTCCACGTACTATGGAATCAAATGCGAGTAGCAAAAAGGCATTCTCTGACATCCAGGGTCTCAAGAGCTCCCTTCAACTGCACTCTTTCCCGAGAAGCCTCTCTAACACAGACATCTTTTTTCTCTATATACACTTCTTTACTTAGTTGAGAATAATGAAATAACGAACTCAATGCAACTTTATAATGAGGAAAAGAGAACAGAACTAATTCCAAACAGATTTTAAAGATAAAACCTGTCATTATTTGGCTCTTGGAAAATTACAGAATCTGGTTAGCTTCTTTTTAATATAATTTTTTATTATGTTATGTTAGCCACTTAGTGTTTCATGCAACACGTGCCCTCCTTAATACCCATCACCGAGCTCACCCCTCCATCTCCCCCACCCTCTCCCTTACACCCTCAGTTTGATTCCTGCAGTCCATAGTCTCTCATGGTTCATCTCCCCTTCTGATTCCCCCCTTCATTTTTCCCTTCCTTTTCCTAATGTCTTCCATGCTATTCCCTATGTTCCACAAATAAGTGAAATTTTCACTTAGCATAATCTCCTCCAGTTCTATCCATGTTGATCCAAATTTTGGGTATTCACCCTTTCTGATGGTTGAGTATTATTCCATTGTATATATGGACTACATCTCCTTTATCCATTCATCTGCTGAAGGGCATCTCAGCTCCTTCCACAGTTCGGCTGCTGTGGACATTGCTGCTCTGAACATTGGGGTGCTTATATGGCCCTTCTTTTCACTACATCTGTATCTTTGGGGTAAATACCCAGTAGTGCAATTGCTGGGTCATATGGTAGCTCTATTTTTAACTTTTTGAGGAACCTCCATACTCTTTTTCCAAAGTGGCTGTACCAACTTACATTCCCGCCAAGAGTGTAAGAGGGTTCCCCTTTCTCCACAACCTCTCTAGCATTTGTGGTTTCTTGTCTTGTCAATTTTTGCCATTCTAACTGGTGTAAGGTGGTATCTCAGTGTGGTTTTGATTTTAATTTCCCTGATGGCTAATGATGTTGAACATTTTTTCATATGTGTTTATTTGTATATATTCCTTAGAGAAGTGTCTGTTCATTCTTCTGCCCATTTTTTGACTTGATTATTTGTTTCCTGGATAACCAGTAATGAGACTGAAGCAATGATCAAACCTTCCCAAAAAACAAGAGTCTAGGGCCTGATGGGTTCCCTGGGGAATTCTACTAAACACTGAAAGAAGAAATAATACCTATTCTCCTGAAACTGTTTCAAAAAACAGAAACAGAAGGAAAACTTCCAAACTCATTCTTTTTGAGTCCAGCATTATCATGATCCCAAAACCAGGCAAAGACCCATCAAAAGGAGAATTACAGACCAATACCTCTGATGAATATATGTATGCCAAAATTCTCAACAAGAGCCTAGTTAATAGGATCCAACAGTACATTAAAAGGATGATCCATCATGACCAGGTGGGATTTATCCCTGGGATACAAGGGTGGCTCAACATTCACAAATCAATCTAATTAAAACACATAAATAAGAGAAGAGACAACAACCACATGGTCCTTTTAATTGATGCAGGAAAAGCATTTGACAGAATACAGCATCCTTTCCTGATTAAAACTCCTCTGAGTGTAGGGATAGAGAGAACATTCCTCAATTTCATAAAAACCATCTATAAAAAGCCCACAGTGAGTATCATTCTCAATGGGGAAAAGCTATGAGCCTTTCCCTTAAGATCAGGAACATGACAAGGATGCCCACTCTCACCACTATTGTTCAACATAGTACTAGAAGTCCTAGCAAACAGCAATCAGACAACAAAAATAAAAGGTATTCAAATTGGCAAAGAAGTCAAACTCCCTCTCTTGGCAGATGACATGATACTTTATGTGGAAAATCCAAAAGATTCCACCCCCAAATTAGTACAACTCATTCTGTAATTCAGTAACGTGGCAGAAATCGGTTGCTTTCCTATACACTAACAATGTAACTGCAGAAAGAGAAATTAGGGAATTGATACTATTTACAATAGCACCAAAAACCTTAAGATACCTTGGAATAAACTTAACCAAAGAGGGAAAGGACCTATACTCTAGAAACTACAGAACACTTATGATGGAAATTAAAGATGACACAAAAAGACGGAAAAACATTCCATGCTCGTGGATCAGAATAAACATTGTTAAAATGTCTATGCTGCCCAGAGCAATCTATACTTTCAATGCAATCCTGATGAAAACACCAATGGCATATTTCAAACTGCTGGAACAAAGAGTCCTGAAATTTGTGAACCAGAAAAGACACCAAATAGTCAAGAAAATGTTAGAAAAACAATGCTGATGGTATCACACTGCCTGATTCCAAGCAGTATTACAAAGCTGTGATCACCAAGACAGCAAGGTACTGGCACAAAAATAGACACATAGACCAGTGGAACAGAACAGAGAACCCAGAAATGGACCCTCAACTCCATGGTCAACTAATCTTTGACAAAGCAGGAAAAAATATCCAATGGAAAAAAAGACAGTCTCCTCAATAAAAGATGCTGGGAAAATTGGACCATTCTCTTAACACTATACAAAAAGATAAACATTAAATGGATGAAAGACCTCAATCTAAGGCAGGAATCCATCAAAATCCTAGAGGAGAACATGGGCAGTAACCTTTTGACATTGACCACAGCAACCTGTTTCAAAACACGTCTCCAAAGGCAAGGGAAACAAAAGCAAAAATGAACTTTTGGGACTTCATCAAGATAAAAAGCTTCTGCACAGCAAAGGAAACAGTCAACAAAACAAAGAGAGAACCCACGGAATGGGAGAAGATATTTGCAAATGACACTACAGATAAATGGTTGGTATGCATGATCTATAAAGAACTTCTCAAACTCAACACCCAAAAAAACAAATCTGGTTAGCTTCTTAATGAAATCTATGGTTAGTACAGAGCTAAGCACAAGGTAGCAAATTAATTTTGCTGATTAGTATGTTCCTCAAGAATAAGAAATAGAGGCCTAAATTGACTTAAAAGTTGTTTTTAAAAAAATATTTACAGACTGGACAGCTTTGAGAACCAATAAGAGGTATTTTGGGAGAAATCATGAAATCCTTCAGAGTTTTTGAACAACTCTAGTTGTTTGGAATAAAAAGGATACTGGATATAATTTCAAATCAATTAGATGTTAGTCTTATGAAAACTATTCCCACAAAAATGTCAATATTAAAAAACATGCTTGTTATAATAGGGCAGAAAAATGCTTTAACATGGAAATGATATATTAAATATGCATTACAAAATATCTACAAATATAGTATTCATATGAAAATGCAAGATGAATAAATGCCAAAATAACGATAACTGTAGTAACCACTGGAAAGTGGGATTACTGATAATTTTAATTTCCTTGTTGAAATTTTCTAGTTATTATAATGACCCTATTTTATAAGAAGTATTTTATAAAATATACCATAAAAGAACAGCAGCCTACTTTAACAATGTAAAATTAAGTTAAATGAAGGTGTAAGTAAGCAGCATAGATTTTTTTCTTCAAAAATCTTTTTCCAGGGTGGGGGGAGATAGATGCTATAGGTGATGGGGATTAAAGAGTACACTGAGAATGAGCACTGAGTTATGTATAGAAGTACTGATCACTATATTGTACATCTGAAACTCCTAACACTCTATGTTAACTATACTGGAATTAAAACAAAAACCTTAATAAAAAATAATAAAGACAAAATAAGCTTTTTCTAATTATAAAGTCCCTTCTCTGTTACTTAAAAAAAAAAAAAAGCCTAGACAAGATCTTGAATAAAAAGTTATCTGTTAAGAAAATGCTTTTAAGAAATGTAGCTAGAAAAACTAACTTGATCATAAATATTAACTTGCCAATAATTTTGCCATTACTTAGTTGGGGAAAAAAAGAGCTTCCTAACCCTTTTTTAAATTTTTAATTTTTTTTAATTAAAAAAATACATGTACATGTTAAAATATCCGAACAATTCAAACTATATATTAAACGTAAACATCTCTCCTAACTCAGAGAACCAGGACTTTTCCCAGAAGCAACTGTTGTTAGCAAATTTTCTTACGTATTCTTCCAGAAAGGTTTTATGCATCTACAAAGGATATCTATGCATAATGCTTTTCTTAAACAGATGGCATCACACTATACACATTCTTTTTGGACTTGTACTTTTTTCTGATTCTTTTTAAAGGAAAATTTTAAAGTGATAGCTATACAAGACAAGGTTTATTTAAACTATTCATTTAAGTTAAAAGTTATTTAAATATTTGACTTTAACAGTTCAAGAAATTTAAAACATAAAAGCTGCCAACCTTTTCTGGTGTTAACTTCATAAGTTCCATGTTTTCCATACTGTGTCGGCGTCCAAACCTGGGGCGTGCACCTTTGAAAAAAAATTAATTCAAATAAACCTGGGAGCCCTTAAGACTACAGATTCAGTGTTACACAAGCCCACATGGAAGGAGGAAACATGTACACATATTCTTTTAAGAATAATAATTTTCCATACCAACTACATAAAAATAGAATATCCACTCCCTCTAAAATGCTTTGATGTAAGGAAGCTACATTTTGGTTGGAAACTAACTTTGGTTACTAACATTACCCCTTAATTTAGAGAAGGCATTTTATAATAACTGGTTTTATATCATCCACATAGACTCTTAAAAAAAGGACAAATCCTGTATGATCTCACTTATAGTGAATCTAAAAAAAAAAAAAAGAAAAAAGAAAACCCAAACTAAGAAAAAAAGAGATCAAACTTATGGTTTACCAGAAGCAGAGGGGATTAGGGGAGGGGAACGTGGTCAAAAGGCACAAACTTCCGGTTATAAGATAAATAGGTACTAGGGAATATAATGTACATCATGATGACTATAGTCAACATTGCTCTATGATACTTAGGAAAGTTGCTAAGAGTGTTTATCCTAAGAGTATTCATCACAAGAAGAAAATTTTTTACCTTTTCCTTTCTTTTCTATTTGTATAAGAAGATGAATGTTAGCTGTACCTACTGTGGTGATCTTTTCACTACATATGTAAATCAAGCCATCTTGCTTGTACACCTTAAAATTAGTCATGTATATCAAATATTTCTCAATAAAACTGGAAAAAATTTCAAATTAAATAGGAAAAAAAACCCTGTAGAGCAGCCTAAGTAAGTAAAAACCTAAAGAAAAGGCTTTAGGGGGTGCATGGGTGGCTCAGATGGTTAAGCGTCTGCCTTCAGCTTGGGTCATGATCCCCTGGTCCTGGGATCTAATCTCGCCTTGGGCTCCCTGCTCAGTGGGCAGCTTACTTCTCGCTCTGCCTCTGCGTCTCATAAATAAATAAAATCTTTTTTTTAAATAAATAAAATCTTAAAAAAAAAAAAGGCTTTAGGCCTTCAATTTTGAGCTAAGAATCAAAATAACATCTAGTACTGTATCTTGTTACTCTTTTTTTTTTTTTAGGTAGGCTCCACGCCCAATGTAGAACTTGAACTCATGACCCTGAGGTTAAGAGTCGCACGTTATATTGACCAAGCTGACCAGGTACCCCTGTTGTAACTCTTTCCTGTCATTCATTTCCATTTTAAGATCACATTAGATGATAAAGTTAAAAAGTTTCTCATATTTCTTTTCAATAATCATTAAAATAGAATTTTCATATCCATTCAATCTTTTAAAGATTAAGAAATATTTTAAAGACATAAGGAATATATGATGCCCAATACCCAGCTTAAGAAATAATCCATAATCAACACATTAATTCATCCTCTGTGTGACTCTTCCTATAATTTGCCTCCTGGTAATTTTTAAATTTTCGTTACATATGAATAGATCTGGTAATTTTTAAATTTTCATTACATATGAATAGATCTCCAAGCAATACAGCTTATGATGTAATAAATAAATGCTCTCACACTATATTTATCATCTAACTTGATTCCTTTGAGCAGCCTTGTGTTTGAGAGATTCAGCCAAGTTGCTATATGTAGTTTAGTTGAATTTTCATTGCCATTTTAGGACTAAGAAATTCTTAATCTGCTCTACTGGGGACAGATTTATAAGTTGCTTCCATTTTTTTTTTTAATCATATAAGCAAGTACTACTATAGAAATTCTTGGAAATACATCTTAGTGGCATGAGCAAGAATTTCTTCCAGTGTGGGTATCAGCAGTATGTAACAGAGTGGAACTGCTGGTCATATGCTTACTACATCCTCAACTTTCCCAGAATGCTGCCAGACTGTTCTTGAGAGTAGACATATTTCACTGTCAACCCTAAGTTTCCATTACCCACTTTTCAATACTGGTATTCTCAGACCTTTTAATTTTCAGCCACCTAATAGGTTTCCAGTATTAACCTCTCTGCGGTTTTCCCTGATTGAATGACTTAAATCTCTTTTCATATATTTATGGGCTATTCGTATTTCTTCTGTTCATCATTTTGCCCATTGATTAGTTGGGTTATCTGTCTCATTTTTAATTTACAGGCATTTTGTACACCGAGGATACAAATCCTTTTTAAATCACGTGTGGCAATGTCCTCTGTGTTTTCTCTCTTCATGATTTCTTTTAATGATGTTAATTTTAATGTCAAGCTTTTCTTTAATGGTTTTGTTTTTATGTTGAGAAGGCCTTCCTCTCTCGTATCATGAAGGCACACTCCTTTTTCAGAGGTCTTACAGCATACTGATTGAGCATGTAGGACTCTAAAGCCAGACCAGGCTCTCACTTGTGGTATGACCTTGGGCAATTACCACTCTGTGAGTCAGTTTTCATCTGTAAAGAACAATACCTACACCTCATAGCATTGTGTTGGTAACTGGCATCATTACCTAAAAGGGGGCAGTACATTGCCCGGTAAATAGTAAGCATTCAGTAAGTGTTAGCCATCATAATCATTACTGCTTTAAATCGATCTTTCATATTTAAATCCATAATTAATGTGATTATTAGTTCCCATGTATGCAAGGAATAGTAGTCTCTATATTCCATTCCACTGGTCTGTCTCTATGCCAGTAGAACAATGTAATGTTCTACATTACATAATTATTGTAGCCTTATAATCTTTGTACCTATAGAGAAAGCACTTACTTCTTGTTTTTCATCAGGAATGTTTTGGGTTTGAGTTCTTGGGCCATTTTTCTTTCATATACATTCCTGAACAATCCCATCAAATTATGTAAAAGAACTGTCATTATTTGCTTGCCAGTGCACTGATTTTGTATCACTTTGGAGAAAATGGACATCCTTTATAATATTTAGTTTCTGATGTGAGCAATTACTGAGCCAAGTGTGCTAAAATTTCCCATTATGATTCTGGATTTTCCCATTTCTCCTTTTAGTTTGGTCAGTTTGGCCTCATGTACATGCTGAAGCTTTGTTATTATTAGGCTTACTAGGCAGCACATAAGTTTAAGGCTCTTATCTTCTAGGTGGGCTGAACTGTTAACCACTGTGAAGTGACCTTTTTCATTTCTAACAAGATCTTATGCTTTAACGTACAAATATTAATACAGCTACACCAACTTTCTTTTGTTTTACCATGGTATATCTTTTCTATCCTTTTACTTTCAGGCTTACTATATCCTTACATTTCAGATATTCCTCTTTCCATTTAGTTGGATTTTATTCTTTTTCCAGTCTGATATGGCTGTCCTTTAAATGAAACATTTATATTTAATAGTAACTGATATATTTGGATATGTAGGCTATTTTCTTCTTTACTATGTTCATTGGTGAATTATGTTAGTTGATTTTCTAATGTTCAATCCATTTGATTTACTGTTTATTTACTTAAATTCTTTGCCGGATTTGGTTTACAAATATTTTGTTTAGAATTTTTCCATCTATATGAGTAAAGACTGACTTGTAATTTATATTATTCTTGTCTAGTGTGGATATCCAGATTACACTGTTCTAAGATGAAGTGTTCCTACTTTTCCAGTTATATATAAAATTTTGTGGAAGGTTGGAATCAATTTTCCTGAATGTTTGGTAGGTCTCATTTGTAAAATCATCTGGGCTGAGTATTTTCTCAGTGGGAAGATTTTAAATTACTGATCAAATTTCTTTATGGTTTCAGGCATTAGGGATGCCATTCACATACCATTGGATTTTTTTCTAGATTCAATTTTAGTAATTTGTTTTTCTAAAAATTGTTCATTTTTCCTAGGTTTTCAAATATTTTGTCATAAATTACTCAGGATAATGTTATCTTTTTATTTTCTACTGCACCTATATTATGTCCTCTTCTTTCACTTAAAAAAAAAAATCTTGCTTGTTAGTTGCTTTGTTAGTTAGTCTTCTTAAAGAACCAAATTTGTAGTTTTCAAATTTCTCTCTATTGAATCTTTGATTTCATTAACTTCTGTTACTGTTTTTTGCCTACTTTGAGTTTTTTGTTTTTACTTTTTAAAAGCTGGATATTCGGGGTGCCTGGGTGGCTCAGTCGTTAAGCGAGCGGTCTGCCTTTGGCTCAGGTCATGGTCCCAGGGTCCTGGGATCGAGCCCCGCATCGGGCTCACTGCTTGGCAGGAAGCCTGCTTCTCCCGCTACCATTCCCTCTGCTTGTGTTCCCTCTCTCGCTGTATTTCTCTCTGTCAAATAAATACAATCTTTAAAAAAAAATAAAAAATAAAAAAATAAAAGCTGGATATTCAATTCACTTTTCAGGCTTTTTCCTTCTTAATTATAATGTAAATTTTGTTCTAAGACAGTGTAAATCCTATCCCACAGAGTGCAGTTAAGTCCTAAGCTATTTTCTACTTTTATGTGCCATTTTTTCTGCAGCCCACAACTTACTTAGAAATGCATTTGAAAGTGTTCAAATGAGTATGTTTTATTCATTATCTTGTTAATTTCTAGCTTAACTGCATTATGCTCACTGCATGAAATATATGTGATACATATTCTTTCAAGTTTGTTGAGATTTGCTTTATTGGCTTATAGCATGTGGTCAATTTTTTGCAAGTGTTTAATGAATGCTTTAAAAGGAATTGTTTAGTTGCTAGGTGCAGTGTTCTATATGTCCATTAAATCAATGTGTTTCACTTTTTATTTATTTGACGCACAGAAGAGAGAACACACAAGCGGGGGGAGAAGCAGGCAGAGAGAGAGGGAGAAGCAGACTCCCCACTAAGCAGGGAGCTAGACGCAGGGCTTTATCCCAGGACCCCAAGATCATGACCTGAGCAGAAGGCACTGAACCGACTGAGCCACCCAGGCGTCCCCAATGTTTTTCACTTTTTAACAGTGACATATATTAAGAAATACATTTGTTTATAACCCTGACTACACATACCCAAATATATAACATCTTTACACAACAGTACTTGCTCTTATCTATCATGTATGACAACCCACTTGTGTGTGTGTGTGTGTGTGTGTGTGTATGTGTGTAATGATAGTTGCAACTTCTGAAGCTGATTTTACAACTCATTAATAGAGCAAACACATAATGTAAAAGATGCTACATTAGATCCAGCCCATTAATTGTGCTTGTTAAATCCTCTACTACGGATATCTGGCTCCTGAATATTTACCTATCAGTTACTGAGAGTTATGTAAAATCACATTAAGACATAAATCTCAGATAAGACATAGACTCTGAAGTCAGACTGACTAGGTTTTAACTCCCACCTTTACTACCTACATAGGTAACCCTTGAGAAATCTATTTAACTGCTCCTGCCTCCATGTCCCCGTAAATTAGGGATAATGGAAATTTACCTCCCAGAGATGTTAGGATTAAGCAAGTTAAAACAGGAAAAGCACTTAAATCAGTGCCTGGCATATAGTAAACACTAATAATGAAAGCTATTATTTTCTTCAAATCTACCTGATTGTTTTCATTATTCCTTTGTTTCAATTTTGTTACTTCTGTAAATATTTAACCATAGTTATTTTGTATCCTTTATCTGATAATTCCAACATCTGACAAGATCTTGGTGATCTAATTTTGCTTCTTGTTAACTGTCTTACTCATGTTGGCTTGTTTCTTTATGTGTTTCGTAATTTTGTTGTTGTGAACCTTTATAGGCCTGGATCAAAGATGCTTTCCTCCAGAAAATATCTGGTCTTCTGCTTAAGTCTCTAGGGGCATTTCTAACCCAAAAGCACTTCAATGGATTGGGGTTTATTACACTGTGCAGGTAGAATAAATCAAATGCCAAACCAGTATGTAGGCAGGCTCATAAATTCAGATTTTTTAACATAAGGCCTTTTAACCATGGTGCCAAGTGAGGATTTGGTTCTGGGTGTGATGGGAAGTCACTGGAGGGTTTTGAACTGATGAATGACATGACATGATTCACATTGTGAAAAAACACGCTGGCTGCTGTGTGAAAAAGTCAGTGTGAGGGATTAAGAACAGAAGCAAGAGAAATAGTTGATAACCTAATACCCTACTGGGAAATTTTGGTAGGTTGTAATAAGATTGTTGCCGTGTACATTGTTAGAAAGATTAGGCATATGTTTTGAAGGTAGGGTTTCTGATAGGTTGGATATAGAAGTGAGTGAAAGAAAGGGAACAAGGATGACCCATAGGTATTTGGCCTGAACACCTGGATGAATGGTGGTACCTGAGATGGGGCAGACTGGAGGAAGAACACGTGTGGGAAGAAAAAACAAGAGCTCTGTTTTGGACATGTTAAGTTTCAGATGCCGATTAGACACTCAAATGGAAAAGTTATATATGTAAATCTCAAACATAAGAGAAAAATTATGACCAGAAATATCAATTCGAAAGTCATCAGTATATAGACGATATAAAAGCCAACCAACTGAATGAAACCATCTAGAGTTGTGCTGTTTGATATAGTAGCCACTAGTCACATGTGGCTTTTAAACTTTTTCTTGTTGTTGTTACAGAGAGAGAGCACAAGTAGGCAGAGTGGCAGGCACTGGAAGAGGGAGAAGCAGGCTCTCCGTTGAGCAGGAAGCCCAACGTAGGGCTGATCCCAGGACCCTAGGATCATGACCTGAGCCAAAGGCAGCCAATTAACCAACTGAGCCACCCAGGGGCCCTTAAATTTTTAATTAATTACAATTAATAATATTAATAATTCATTTCCTCTTTTGCACTAGCCACACTGCAAGTGCTCATATGTGCACATATGGCCAGAGGCAATTATACTAAACAGACTAGATATACAGTATTTCCATCTTCACAGAAAGTTCTATTAGAAGCACTGATCTGGGGCACCTGGGTAGCTCAGTCAGTTAAGTGTCTGCCTTCAGCTCAGGTCATGATCACAGAGTTCCCGGATTGGGCCCCGTGTCAGGCTCCCTGCTCAGCAAGGAGTCTGCTTCTCTGTCTCTCCCCCTGGCTCATGCTTGCTCCCTCTCTCTGTCAAATCAATCAATCAAATCTTGGGATGCCTGCGTGGCTCAGTCGGAGAGGCATCTGCCTTTGGCTCGGGTCATGATCCCAAAGTCTGGGGACTGAGTCCCACATCAAGATCCTTGCTCAGCACAAAGCCTGCTTCTCCCTCTGCCTGCCACTCCCGCTGCTCTTGCTGACAAATATATAAAATCTTTAAAAAAATATTTAAAAAAAAGGGGCGTCTGGGTGGCTCAGTGGGTTAAAGCCTCTGCCTTCAGCTCAGGTCATGATCTCAGGGTCCTGGGATTGAGCCCCGCATCGGGCTCTCTGCTCAGCGGGGAGCCTGCTTCCTTCTCTATCTCTGCCTGCCTCTCTGCCTACTTGTGATCTCTCTGTCAAATAAATAAAATCTTAAAAAAAAAAAAAAAAAATTAAAAAAAAATCTTAAAAAAAAAAGAAAAAGCAGCACTGATCTAGAATATAGGATAAGAGGAAAAAGGACAAAATCAGAAAGTAAGGAAAGACAGGATACACAGAAAATAGGGAGGAGGAGAGGGAAGGGGAAAGGAAGAAAAGGTCCAAGAACTGATCTCTGCGGGCACCTGGGTGGCTCGGTCATTGGGCATCTGCCTTCAGTTCAGGTCATGATCCCAGGGTCCTGGGATTGAGCCCTGCATGGGGCTCCCTGCACTGTGGGGAGCCTGCTTCTTCCTCTCTCACTCCTCCTGCTTGTGTTCCCCCTCTCTCTGTCAAATAAATAAATAAAATCTTAAAAAAAAAAAAGAACTGATCTCTGGGCACTATAAATTTCAAGGATGGAAAGATAATGAGGAGAGAGTAATGAAGACTGAGAGTGGCCAGTGAGGTGAGAGCAAACCAGAAAAGGAGGGTAATCCTGGAAGCCCAATGAGCTAAGTATTTTGAGAAGGGAATGATCAGCAGTAGGAAATATCGCTGAGAAATCAAGTAACCTGACATCTGAAAACTGATCAATGATTTGGTAAAATGGAGATCTCTGGTAATCTTTTACAGGACTACTGCTGTTGTGTTTACTACACGACAGCACTGGAAAGGTTTCAGTGTCATGATGGAGCCAAAGCCCGAGTAGAGTGACTTGAGCAGAGAATGGGAGGTGAAGAAGTGAAGAACATTAATAATATTTTCAGGGTTTTTAAAATGGGAACAAAAAAATGGGTCTACAATTAGAGGGGTCCATGAGGACAAGTAGTAGTTTGTTAAAATATCAGAGCTATTACAACATACCCTGTCTGAAAATGAAGCGGAGACACCCTGCGGCCCCTTACTCAGCCGCACACAGTCCCACATCAGCCGTACTTCAGTATCTTTCAAAGTCTTAATCAGATGACTAGCTGCTAATATCTCTGCCTTCTTCCTTTACATGGATTTACACAAGGAAATGAGAAAGGAAAGCTCGATTTTTCACTTTCAAGTTCAAAATATTAATCTGTATTGGTAATTTTTATCAGACTGAGAATTTTTAAAGCTTTAGCCAGATCTGTAAAATAGATCTCACACAATCATGTATAGAGTATTATTGTCCTTTTTTACTTCTTTAATCAGAGGTAGAATTTTGGGGGCACCTGGTTGGCTCAGTAGAGTGTATGACTCTTGAGCTCAAGGTCATGAATTCAAGGCTCACTTGGGGCATAAGGCTTACTTTAAAAAAAAAAAAAAGTACAATTTTTTCATGTAGAAACAGAAACATTCAAGTATGTCTTTCCCTGTAGCAATGTCAAACCAAATCTTTCTGTAGGTGCTGACCTAAAGAAAATTTCCCAGGTTTTCTGAATTAAAAAAAAAATAGTAATAATACTAAGACATCACCTTAGAAATTAAATGGGAGGTGTGGCTGGGTGGCTTAGTCAATTAAGTGTCTGACTCTAGATTTCGGCTCAGGTCATCATCTCAAGGTCATGAAACGGGAGACCTGCATCAGTCTCCACACTGAGTATAGTCTGCTTGCCTCTCTCTGCTTGCTACTACCCACTCTCTCTCTCAAATAAATAAATAAAATCTTTAAAAAAAAAAAAAATGAGAACAATCAAATATGTAAAAACATTTGAATTAAAAATAACCAATGTTTTAATTTTGTCATCTCCATATTTACAAACTTTTGAGTGAGCTTATAGAGAATTTCAAAGTACTTTTACAAAAGAAAATAACTATCATTCTTAAGTTCATGATAACAGCTGAAAGTACTGTATTCTATATTGATAAATCAATAGGATGGGGTAAATCAAAAAGGTATTATAGATAAGTTGAGCTTCCTATGTTATATATTCTCTCTGGACATGGTAAACATGCAAAATGTAATGTAAATGTAATTGAGGATAAAGAAATCGGGTTTGAACACCTATTACTTACCATGCAAACTGTTATCAATTTCAATATTTTCAGACATTATTGAATTATTTGTGCTGTAGCTCAGACCAAGAACCATTTGAAGATCTGAGAGATTTAGTCGTGCTGTTAGTTCACCACTTCTATCCCCAACCTACAACCATAAGCATTTACATTTTAGAGCAGTATTTAAAGATAAAAAATGGTGAAGATTAGCTGAAAATGTTGTGAACTTAAAACGAGGAAAATATAGAGAAATGAAAATAGTTATATTAGAATTAAGAGACTGAACTAAATGGGTTTTTTTCAATAATTGTTTCAAAGAAAAGGGAAATTATTCTAAAGTATGGCAATAGGAAAGCTAATTACATTGTATCAATTCATTCTCTAAATATTAGCTGCTTTTAACTTCTACAACCATATTTAATAATAATGTGGGTTATTTGGGTGCCTCAGTCAGTTAAGCGTGCTGCCTTCGGCTCAGGTCATGATCCTGGGATCAAGTCCTGCATCGGGCTTCCCTGCTAGGCAGAGAGCCTGTTTCTCCCTCTCCCTCCTGCTCTGCCTACTTGTGCTTCCTATCTCCCTATCAAATAAATAAATAAAATCTTTAAAAAAAAAAATGTAGGTTATTCTGTGACAGATTAACTTGACATTACATGAATAAAATTTCCTTGTTTCCATTCCATAGTAATAGTTAATATATATTAAACCAGCACTAGACATCACACTGGGTACTTTTATATACACTATCTCTAATTCTTATAATGATCTGTAAGGTAGATACTCTTCCCATTTTACAAATGAGAGAATTCAGACTCAGAAAGGCTTCTAAGACAGAAAGTGGCAGAACTGTACCTGGAACCTAGTCCTTGATTGGTTTACAAAACAAAACATGTTTTGTTTCTATATCATGCTACTTTTCCACGTAGAGATGGGAGGCATATTTTAGTAATCTTTCTATTCTGCCTTACCTTCCCATCTTCCTACCTCAAGGCCAATGCAAACAAACTTCTGATCTGTATCTCAAAATGCTTTGTGCAGTTCTTATGCTAAGGGAATAACATAGTTAAATTTATTACTAGGTCACATAGGAGCAATCTAGAAAATAATAGGGCTCCCCTCCCCCCCAGCTAATTTGTGAATCATAACAGCACAGATAGCAGTGTTTTAGTTTCATACCTCTCTTGAAATTTCCAAGTGCTTTTCGGCAAAATGCATCGCTTGATCATGATTCCCTAGAGCAGTGTATGCATTTCCTAAGCTCCAACATGCTCTTCCTTCACCAATTCTACAAAACAATTCAAAGCTAACATGAAGTTATCTGAAAGAGAGCTGTGTATGGAATAAAAGCTATCTAGAAGTAATTAAAGGTATAAATAATGCTTTGGATTTATTTGGTCTTTCATATAAGGAACATACAGAAACTTTGTTGTAACAGAATACCCAGATAACCCTAAACTCAGGGTTTATGGGAAATGGGAAACATTTTTTTTTAAAACATACAATTTATTATGAAATAATAAAATCTCAGGGATAGGTCTCCTAGTTAAACTACTCCATTTTCTTTCCATGACAGCCCAGGTAATCAGTCCTTGTCTGAATACCACTGAGGAGAGAGAACTCACTAGAAGTAGCATACTTTACTTTGAACTACAGAAAAATTTTTCTTCATAATGAAGTAAAAATCTGTCTCCTAGAGCAAAAATCACAAACTAAAGGCCTGCACAGACACTACTTTTTCATATTTTTTTTTTTTAATAGCCATGAACATTTAAAAACCAGAAGATTTCATATAAAACTCAGGACTTTCAGCTTCTCTAAAAAAGGAGTATATGGACATCACAGATCTTTAGTCCTAGAGCAAAATGAGCTGGAGTTGAGGAGCTTTACATTGGGCCTTATCTGTAAATTGACCACAATTCCCACACTGATCGAGTCAGGAGGACCTTTGTTGGCATAGAGTTTGTGACCTATTTACTGTCTTGGTTCAAGGCTATATGGACCAGTCTAATCTTCTAAGACATGCTAGCCTTCAAACAATAAAACAGAGAGGAGGTGACTAAAACAGAAGAAATTCCTTGAAAAAGAATTTCAAAGAAAGCAAAGGAAACAAAAACAAAGGAAAAATTCTAGGGCTTCAATAATGCATCTATATTTTAGTTATAGTGAAAAGGTGTGTAACTTACCTATCATTTAGCTCTTGAGCAATTGCTAAGTGCTTCAGATGATAATCAATGGCCTTTTCGTAGTCTTGAAGCAAAGTATATGTGTTTCCAAGACTATAACAAGACTGCGCTTCAACAGCTCTGTCTTTAAGCTGTCGAGCCAGTAACAGTGTCTTTCTAAAAAAAGAAATTAGTTCTTACACAATGATCATTTTTATTTTTGGCTATAATCATAAAATAAAATAAGACTCTCCTTTTTCCTTCTGCCTTTAAAGTAAATCTATTTTAGAGTTTCATATTGCACACTTTCTCCACTACTTTTAGACAAAATGAAAAGAGGTCTTGGAAACACAAAAACCAAATCCAGGTTCTAAGAATAAATTTGAGAGTCCTATTAATTCTCCAGAGAAAAGGAATATTAACATATGAGATCAAGTACCTCTAAAGATTATATAATATAGTATTTTTAACACTAAAAAAAAAAAGGTCCCAGTTGTAGTGGCAATAACTTAGAGAATTTTGTCCACATAACCTCTCTTTGCAATCATTCTGTTGTCTTTGCATTCTGTCAAAACTTAAAATACTTAGTTAAAATTCTAATGTATAGGTTATCAGTCACTGACTCATGAAAAATATTAAATACCATATTTAAACATTAACCAAATTCTACCTGATACTCACTGAATCATCAATGAGAAGCTAGTGTAGCAACTAAGAAAGTGGATCCTAGAGCCAGACTGGGTTCAAATCCCACCTTTGCCAATTATTAGCTCTGTAATGGAGCAAGTCTCTCAACCTCTCTCTGTTTCTTCATATGTAAAATGGGGAAAATAACTCACAGGGTTTTTGTGAGAATTAAATACATTAGTATGTATGAAGTGCTCAGAATAGCATCTTGTTCACCGTAGATGCTAATAAATGTTAATACTGTTTTATTATTATTATCAGCACTTAATCCTACAGATGCTTTAGATCCAATAACTTAAACGACTCCTATAATTTCTGCCAAATAGTATAAATACTTCATAAGATTTAAAATATATGAAAAATAAGTAGATGATAATATGATAGCTGTAAGCAAACAAAGCTGAAATTATACATTTTTTTTTTTAAAGATTTTATTTATTTGACAGAGAGAAACACAGTGAGAGAGGGAACACAAGCAGAGGGAATGGAAGTGGGAGAAGCAGGCTTCCTGCTGAGCAGGGAGCCCGATGCGGGGCTTGATCCCAGGACCCTGGGATCATGACCTGAGCCAAAGGCAGACGCTTAACGACTAAGCCACCCAGGCGCCCATGAAATTATACACTTAATGATGATACCTTCATAGCTGTTACCTTGGGAGGCTACAGACTTATTCTAACAGTGCCGCCTCTCAAACAATTTTGGAAAATTTTTGGATTAGCTTTCAGATCCTGGGGTATCTTTCTGGCACACCATTATTCTTTGAAGGTATAGTTAATTTGTAAATGTTCAGAAGTCTTTCTGGAGCCAAATTCAATTGCTAAAGTAGGTTTACCAAACTACTGCTTTCTATCCTGAAGGATATAAATTTTAAAATATTAAGACAGGGGCGCGTGGGCGGCTCAGTCGGTTAAGTGTCTGCCTTTGGCTCAGGTTGTGATCCCGGGGTCCTGGGGATGGAGTCCCACACCGGGCTCCCTGCAAAGCCCGTTTCTCCCTCTGCCTCTGCCTCTCTCTCTGTCTCTCATGAATAAAAAAATGTAAAAAAAAATCTTTAAAATGTTAAGACAGTCTTCTTGTGTGGTCCTGAAAACAATTCTAAAGGAGAGTTCTGAGTTCTAGCCTACTTTTGGAGAGGGCAGTGGGAAGAAGTTTCATTACTTTATACTCATGCTTTCTAGTCCAATAGCCACCATCGACATCTACATCTTTTTACAGAACTTTTCAGTATTCAATACAAGTAGAGCATTTACTAAGACATTTCCATGTCTTTTGCTTTAAAATATAAGAAACTTTTCTATTTAAAAATCAAAATATAAACTCCTTATATAGTAATTTATTTTATTTGGGAGAATGTTTCATATTTAACTAACCAACCGACAAATATTAACTAACCACTGGTCAATGTTTAGAGTAGGATGGGATGGCATTCTAGTTTTTTAGATGGACCTAAAAGCTATTTTTACCTTTTTTTAAGATGACAAACTATCCCAAACTCTCTCACATTGGATTCTTTAACAATAAAATACAAATCAATCACTGTATGTGTGGTGCAAACTGGCTTCTGCCTAAGGCCTGCATGGGCCTTCTGTCCCCACTAATTAGAGAAAATTCCAAACTAGAAAACACAGACTGGATAATCTCAAACAGTCAATACTTTGCTATTACCTAGTTTCCAGTCTACTGATAGATCAAAAGACCCTCCCCAGAAGAAGTTGAATTTGCCAACTCCTCAGGTAAGTGAATGGGGCCTCAGCTTACAGTGAGGATCAAAGACAGAGGACAGTTGGAGAACTGCTCAACAAGGGGGTGTGATGGTGGGGGAAAAAATTCAGTGATCACTGGCGAAAACTAGGGCATATTTTCGTTATCAGGCTTTCTTGTGGCTTTTCTTCAAAACACATAATTGGTTAAAAAAAAAAAAAAAGACCAAAACCAAATAAATATACATACCACACATGCTAAACAGGTTTAAAAGACTTTAAAAGTTTAGAATTTCATTTAAAAACAATTAGTTTTAAGGATAAAAACTAACAAAAATATAAAGGAGTCATACCACTACCATTAAATCTAAGGTACAATAATACCAGGACCTATGTGAAGTAAGTGATGAATTTATTCTTTTATTCAATCCTCACAATAATACCAAAAGCACGGAATTAGCATTCTCTGTTACAGATGAAGAAACTGAGGCTTAGAAGCACAAGGTCCTGCTGCTAATATGTGCAAAAAGCAGGTTTTAAACCCAAAGCCTATCATTTAATAGGATTGCATAACTACTCATTTTACATTTATCTACAGAAATATTAGACTAACTTGTAGTATTCAGAGGCAGTTTCAAATTCACCAAGAAATATATACGCATTTCCAAGGTTGCTATATGCTCTTCTTTCAGCTGCTTTATCTCCAAATTCTTTTGCAATAAGGAGACGCTGAAACAGAAAATTCTAATTAGATATAGCTATAATAAAAAGTAAAGAATAATCTAATCACTGTTCAAAACACTGATGGAGAAAATGATCTGGCTCCAAAGCCTTGCACTATACCTGTTCATGAGCTATAACCGCATCCCTGAAGTTGCCAAGGAGGTAATGTGTGTTTCCAAGATTCCCAAAGGCACGTCCTTGGGCTGCTCGATCACCCAAAGCAGTCACTAGTGATAGGTTTTCCCTAAATGATAACAAAAGTTGTGAAAAATAAGTTTGAGAAAAAAACAATTTGACTCTGAGCAACAAACTGAGGGTTTTGGAGGGGAGGGGGTGGGAGGTTGGATGAACCTGGTGGTGGGTATTGAGGGCACATATTGCATGAAGTACTGGGTGTGGTGCATGAACAATGAATCTTGTAACACTGAAAAAATAAAATAAACATATCTGGGAGAAAAAAAGAGAAAAAAATGATTTGATTTGCAAATCAAATTCTTTTTACCAAAAAAATTTTAAATAAGCTTAGAGCCATAACGTGCCACATTTTAAAGCTCTATCTATGAAAGGGGTGCCTGGGGGACTCAATGGGCTGAGCGTCCCACTCTTGATTTTGGCTTATTAGGGTCATGAGACTGGGCCCCATGTCTGACTCTATGCTCAGCAGGAAGTCTGCTTGAGATTCTCTCTCCCTTTGTCCTACCCCATCCCCCGCCCACAGCTCATGTGCACACTCTCTCTAAAAAAATAAATAAAATCTTAAAAAAAAATATATAGACTTTTCGGAGGACCAAGTCAAGATGGCGGAGGTGTAGGAGGCACGGAGAGCACTGGGATCCAGAAAGAGGCTGAAAACCACTCTAAAAGCCGGCAAACACAACAGCAGAGAGAAGAGAATAAGAACAGCAATTCT
>CM053606.1:79882923-79900610 GCA_028646535.1 Procyon lotor | reverse complement strand
ATATATATATATATATATATATATTTATGATGGATGGTGATTTTAGCAAATAACTGGGAATACTTTACTGAATCATTCAGGCAGGTTTCTGTCCAAAGTCAAGAACATCATCAATCTTGGAACCCTTACAACTAAGAAGTTTTATGAAATTCTACTAGTAAGAGACTAAATTTACTCCATATAACTTAGACTAATGATTTAGATATTTCCTGTTTTTGCCACTAAGTGGCACTGGTTAACAGTTTAAAGGAAAGCTTTCCTGGGGAGAGGATTACTACTAAACTAACACTACAGTGGTTAACAGCAATTTGATATTTTTATTTGCTAGTCCATAATTCTAAAACTTTTGCCAAACTTAAAAATATATTACTGGATAAAGCACATAGAGCAGATCTGTGGCTTAGGGGGCCACATGACTGCATCAGTGCTACTTACTCATAATAATCCACAGCTGCTTGAAGGGCGTTTCTCACTTCTTCCGGAAATTCTCCTATGTCTTGAGGACCAGGGCAGCCAAAACTTTTCCCTTTGGCGTGATACACATTTCCAAGATTGTAAAGTGCTCTTGCTTCTCCCACCTAGATGAAGATATCAGCAGAATTTACATTTTGAAATCAGAAGCCAGGTATTCTAATGCTGATCACACTTTTATTTATAATCTCCTTGATGATCAAGAAAAAGAAATGTTTACACTGGCCATCCACAAAGAACTAAACAAATGATTACTTTTTTTTTTTTTTTTAAGATTGTATTTATTTATTTGACACAGAGAGAGGGAGAAATCGCAAGTAAGCAGAGAGGCAGGCAGAGGAGGGGGAGGCAGGCTCCCTGCTGAGCAGAAAACCTGATGCGGGGCTTGATCTCAGGACCCAGATCATGACCTGAGCTGAAGGCAGAGGCTTTAACCCACTGAGCCACCCAGGCACCCCAACAAGTAATTACTTATGAAAGAATGTGTTATCTTCTTTTTCTCTGCTATTTTAAATTTTTTATATTTTTCTTTTACTTTTTCTAGAATTATTTTTGGTATCAACTTCTAGTAAACACAGAATAATTAAATAGGATTAAAACACAAAGCAGGGGCGCCTGGGTGGCTCAGTCGTTAAGCGGCTGCCTTCGGCCCAGGTCAGATCCCAGGGTCCTGGGATCGAGCCCGCATCGGGCTCTCTGCTCTGCAGGAAGCCTGCTTCTCCCACTACCGTCCCCTCTGCTTGTGTCCCCTCTCTCGCTGTGTTTCTCGCTGTCAAATAAATAAAATCTTTAAATAAATAAATAAATAAAATAAAACACAAAGCAATTTCAAAGAAAATATTTGGCCTGCTATCTAATGTTCCTTATTACCTTGTCATTAAGCTCTCTAGAAATATCTAGATGTCGCTGACAACAAACTACAGCTTCATCAAAATTCCCAAGAACTTTTAAGGTGTTTCCCAGATTACCACTAGCTTTGGCTTCCCCCAGCTGGTCTCCAATAGTCCTGGAAGAAAAAAAAAAATGGTGTTACAAGTAAAGCAGCCAGAGTATAGTTTTTCCCAGAAGACAACTGACATGCATTAGGTAGGAAGGACCCATTAGCCTTGAAACCTACTTTAAATTTAAAACTGACATTTCTGTATTTAAATTTAATTAATTTTCATTCATTTAATTAAACTCTAGGGTCATTTCACTACTATTAATTCATTTAATTAAACTGTGATCAGCCTAAAGATTAGTTTTAGAATGCAATGCTACTGAATAAGAACTCACTAAAATGTATTAAGTTCATTTTTTTAATTGAATGAAAATATTTTTTTAAGGGACATTTCGGGAGAAAGAGTATTAAAAAGCTTAAATTAAAAAAAAAAAGCTTAAATTACCTTGCAAGAGTTAAATCATGATGATGATATTCTAATGCTTTGGCATAATCATGCAAATAGAAATAAGCATTGCCCAGCTGGCTATAAATAGCACTAAGTGTTTTTAGGTCTTCAGTTCCAACTTGAACTGCAGCTTCAAAGAATGACACACCAGCACGGCAGTCTCCTGATTTACACAGACGTTCCCCTTCCAAGGCCAGTTCTAGGCAAGAAGCTTCCATTCTATAAAATTATATAGGACAGACATTTACAACATTACAACTGCACCAAAGTATTTTTAACTTCAGGTAATATAATTTTAATGTTGACTATAGCTATTCTTGCTCAGAAAAGCTGCCTCTATAATTCAGGTAGATATACATTATTGACAAAATAGTAAACTATTACTTATAGCATGAGCTAATTTGCCTAATCAAATATCTCTGAGCCTCAGAGGTCTTTTACAAAGGATAGTTAAATACGTCTATATGGAGGCCATTTTAAAATGGCCCATCCAGAGCAACCCACTTTACCAATGAGAGAATCTAAAGTAGTGTTTCCTAAAGTATTCTGAGTTGTGGCAATCTTACAGACTGCCTCAGAGTTTGGGGAGAAAACAGGTACCTGGGGAAGGTGAAGGCCTATAATTAACACCTTTCTCAATCCACATATCAGTGATCTACTCACCTGTCCAGCAACCCCTCCTACTACTATCTATACCTCTTTCTCTGCCCCCTACACTCATACAGACACTCCTTCTTGTTCTCACCACACCATCATCTATACCTCAGAAAAAAAAGAGCAAAATATTTTGATCTATAAGGCACACTTCCATTAGAGAGCTAAGTGTCAAGAAACTGTATTAGAAAGCAATAATTTAAATATTTGCAGAAATTCCAATTCTCAAAGTCGTCACTGGATTTTTAAAAGCCAGAAGAATTACATTACTGTAAATCTATGTAGGAGAAAAAGCACTGATAATTCAGGTTCTAATCCTAGACTTTAGAGTAAGGTGCCTTTCACCAAAGTTGCCACTGTGTTTTAACATTTTTATGATTTCTGCCAAGTCTGTGTATTACCTAATCATTCACTTAAATGTGTTTCTGTAATTTGGCAAAGCTGTTTAAAACTGGCATATGTCCTTAAAAAAAAAAAAAAACTCTAGCTTCATCCAAGGCAGTATTCATGGAACTGTGAGTTTGGTGTGATACCCATGTTTATTTACTAATGCACATTAAGATAAATATATAAGTAAAATACAAAAGTAAAATTACCTTATGTAATATGACTGGTACACACATCACCCTTTAGAAAACTCTGATTGAGCTCATCAAGCATTTTAATTTTGTGAGCAGCATGAAATTACTCCTTACTAGAATTAGCTTTGAGCAACTCTAACAGAGCAGTGATTCTTAATCCTGGTTGCATTAACAGCAGAGCTCATGCAGTGTTTTTTAAAACTCTCAGTTTTAAAAAACTGGGTGGTGCAGTTCGTTGGAGCATCCAACTCTTGGTTTCACCTTAGGTAGTGATCTCAGTGTCATGAGTTCAAGCCCCATGTCAGGCTCTACGCTCAACATGGAGTCTGCTTAAGACTCTCTCTCCCTCTGCCTCTGCCCTTCGTACCCCTACCCCATACTCTCTCTATATAATCAATCAATCAATCAATCAATCTCTCAATGCTGGGTCCCACTCTCTGGGTATGAGGTCTGGCTTGCAGTATTTTTTTTTATATACCCCTGGGGAATTCCAACATACAAGCCAGAGTTGATAATCACTGCTTTAACAAGAAATGTGAATTAAACCATCACTCACTCTAAATTTATTCAAACACAATTATACTTTTGTATTTCTAGTAGCAGGTCAATTAACACTTTTCTTCAGATGCTGTCTTTAGGCTTACAACATGTCGAGGTTCCTTAAAGTCATAAATTAAAATGGAATTGCAAAAGTAGAAAAGAAATCTGATAAGCCTAAGAGAAAAGTCTGGACTAAGATTAATAGAGCCAATTGCAAAGGTTCAAAGCAGACTTTTAGTTTGGGATAGATTTATGTAGTCATTTCTACTAGGTAATTTTCAAGTTTTATATGCAGGTATCTTTTTTTTTAATAATTCAAGTAATTTAGCCAAAGGATACTGTCTATTCACAGTCAGACTAGTGATTTCACCCTCACTTTATGGATTTAGGTATAATAATGCAAGTAAACCTCTATTTGACATTTTGCTTCAACATTACACCAAGTCAATTAGATACAAAGATGGAAGATCTTAAGTACTTGGAAAAATTAATCGATTAAATCAGAAAACGTAAATTACTATATTTATATTTCTTCATGTCATTTCAAATTAATAAAACGAATTTTTGTCTTTCACAAGTAAAAACTGCCCTTTAGAACTGTATTTCTGAGTTGTTAAGTCGAGAAATAAACTGTATTTCTACAGTCATTAATAATGAGACTATATTTCTCAGTTGTTAAGCCTCTGCCTATGGCTCAGGTCATGATCCCAGGGTCTTGGAATTGAGCCCCCACACTGGGCTCCCTGCTCTGCAGGAAGCCTGTTCTCCCTCTCCAACTCCCCCTGCTTGTGTTCCCTCTCTCATCCTCTCTGTCAAAAAATAAATAAAATCTTAAAAAAAAAAGAGAGAGAGAACCCTATTTCTGAAAATTAGAGACTTCATAAAGAAAAAAATTATTTTTGTTTAGGGTTTTATAAGGTTACCAGTATATTCAGTGTGTGAAGAGAAATGAGGTAGCAAAATACTACTATGTATTAAAAATGTTTAAATTTTCTATTAAAGGGTTCTTCTGCTAGATAAGCTACCGAAACGAGGTGTCTTTATTTGTCTGAATACTGAAACCACTGAACTTTTAAGAATTACCATAGGAAAAAATTGGGAAATGTATTTTTACATATAAAATACATTACTTTTTCTATTTTTTAAAATTTTTAAAAAGATTTTATGTATGTATGTATGTACGTAAGAGAGCAAGAGAGCATGTGCACATGGGTATAAGCAGAGAGAGGCAAAGGGAGAAGTAGATTCTCCACTGAGCAGGGAACGCGATGCAGGGGTTGATCCCAGAAGCCTGGGATCATGATCTGAGCCGAAGGCAGATGCTTAACCAACTGAGCTACCCAGGCATCCCTCTATTAAAAATTTTTAATTTAAGCATGATTCCCATTATAAAAATTATGTATTGAGCAATTTCACTGCTAGGAATTGATATTAAAACTATAGTTACACAAATTCAAAAAAATATCTGACAGCAGCAAAAAACCCCACACAATCAAATGTCCATCGATAGCACATTAGTTAAAAGAAAATTACATTCCATGGTACCATGGAATACTAATGATGGTATTCACTGAGGGAGAGGGAGAGAAATAGTTACTACACACAGCAGCACCATCTGTTCAGGACGGGTAGGTGGCTGGCCAGGAAATCAGAGATAAGGCAGAACTGGCTATTCAGATATAAGACATATAAAAAACTGGAAATTTACAACATGTTTGGTATAGCCACATAAACCAGAGAAATGTCTTCTTCAAATAAGTATCTTCACAACAAAAGTTTGACTTTCCGGATTTAAAATCACACAACATTATACTGGAACCATCAAACCAAATGATGCCATCAAACCAAATGATGTTGTATATAGTATTAATTCAGCTATAGACTGAATGGTGTCCTAAGAGCTACAAATTTTTAAAAAGGCATTTTATTATTTATTTATTTATAAATATTTTGATGGAGAGAAAGAGAGCAAGTGAAGGGGAACAGGAGCTCCCTGCTGAGCCAGGGTCCCAAGACCCTGAGATCACGACTTGAGCTGAAGGCAGAGGCCCAACTGACTGAGCCATACAGGCACCCCCTTAAAAAGGCATTTTAGATAATTTTCATTAGAAAGACTGACAGCAAACTGGAACACTGCTGGCTACTCAGCTGTCTCTGAAGTCTATGAAGAATGCTCTGTAAGAGGAACTACCTTAGAAAAGTTATTTCAGTAACTAATTTCCAAAATAAAGTCCCAAACTCTCTAGTTCATGATTAATTCTAAGAAATATTGTGGTTCTGGTATAGTTTTATTAGAAAAGAAGTCAATAACCTGGCAAAATCTCCAGCACCTTAATCAAATATATCTAATTACAAAGTAGTCAAGGCAGGTTGGTTTATAAATTTTTTAGAAGATCATTAAATAGTAAGAGAGAAAGTAATTTCATATCCTCTTTGTCTCTATGAGAGAATAGAATTACTTAATTTGTTTACCAGCTGGTTGGAAACAAAGAACAAACCCAGAGTAGAAGACAAACTGGGAAAATACCTCCGTTAACATACATCCCACATACAAAGTTTCTTTTATTCTTCCTAATGGCCTATCTAGTTGTATAATCAAAGAAAGTACATTCCTAGTAACTATAAATAAACACAGTACTACTATCCTTAACTGAAATGTTTTTGTTTTTGCTAATAGACCATTATAGCTATAATTCCTTATTTTTGCACAAACTATGTCATTTCAATTTGATTTTTATATTATTATTATTTTTAAAGATTTTTATTTATTTATTTCACAGAGAGAGAGACAGCGAGAGCGGGAACACAAGCAGGGGAGTGGGAGAGGGAGAAGCAGGCCTCCCACCAAGCAAGGAGCCCAATGTGGGGCTGGATCCCAGGACCCCAGGATTACCACCTGAGTCAAAGACAGACGCTCAACGACTGAGTCACCCAGGAGTCCCTGATTTTTATATTATACTATTATTTATTTTTCTTCCATACTAGATTTTTTTTCTTTACCTCCTTAATTTTGGTTTCTTGTGTTCATAGTATACCAATGAAAGCAAAAGATTAAAAACTCAATGCTACATCATTTAAAAATACTTAATACAGATTATGTTCAAATTGGATCTTCCCCTCAAACGGTTTACATACTATTTAAGAATAAATGATGGGATTGAGGACTCAAGATTCAAAACAAAAGTGCTTTGCATCTTCTCCATTGTGCTGTCTTCTGTGGCTATCAAATCTCTTTTTACAGACCTTAGCTCCCTCCACCTTCTATGGGTTCTAATTGAGCACAGATCTTTTCCATTATCAATCCTACCCCCCCACAAACAATTTTCATCCATTCAATTTACCATATATACCTAGTTAAGAATTCTAGTTTACTTTGTGAAAGAGAAAGTAGTGTAAATTTTGATTTGAATTTTGATTGGTAACTTAGTTTTAAAAGTGATTTAACTAAATATCAAATTTAACTCTCAAAATAACCCTCTGAGATAGATATTATTACAGAAGAGAAAAAGGATGCTCAGATAGGTTGAATGACCTATTAATACGATCATGGGAATGCAAAGTTGAGAAATGAAACCCAAACCCAATGCTATTTCCACCATTCCACATTACCTCAAACTCTTCTTGAAGAAAGAATATTAACAACTACATTTACCTAGCAAAATTGAAGAATTCAACACCAAAATTAGATTCCTTTACAACTTGTGTGCAATGGTCAATTTTTACAATATGAAAGTCCTGCAGTGTTTATTATTCATAGTAACAAGTATGAACCAAAATATTTCTCAAAGAAATACAAAACTAAAGAAACTTGTTTGATAATGAACCTGATATACACATCTTTCAACATCAACATTACCAATATAGAATACTATCAGTATATTTCATCTCTACTTCCATCCTCTCTCCAACCCCAGATTCTTTTGAAGTACATTCCAGAAAGCATATAATTTCACTTGTAAATATTTTAGTGTCTCTCTCTAAAAGAGGGTCATTTCCGGGGCGCCTGGGTGGCTCAGTCGTTAAGCGTCTGCCTTTGGCTCGGGTCATGATCCCAGGGTCCCGGGATCGAGCCCCGCATCGGGCTCCCTGCTCGGCAGGAAGCCTGCTTCTCCCACTACCATTCCCTCTGCTTGTGTTCCCTCTCTCGCTGTGTTTCTGTCAAATAAATGAAAAATCTTTAAAAAAAAATAAAATAAAATAAAAGAGGGTCATTTTCAAAAAAAAATTTAATACTATTATCATGCCTAAAAAATTAATGATTACTTTAAAATCAATCACATACTGTTTTAAAGTTTAGAAACTAATTTCATTTTACTATCAGTCTCCATTTCTCTCTACCTTCACAAATAGATCACAAAATATTTCATAAAGCAATATGATCTCTCTCAGGTTTCTTGGTGTCTGTTGAAATGGAATAATCATTCCATTTCAAAATTACAAACTTGTGCCATAGAAACTCCTCCAGGGGGGCACCTGGGTGGCTCAGTGGGTTTAAAGCCTCTGCCTTCAGCTCAGGTCATGATCTCAGGGTCCTGGGATCTAGCCCTGCATCGGGCTCTCTGCTCGGCAGGGAGCCTGCTTCCCCTCTCTCTCTGCCTACTTGTGATCTCTCTCTCTGTCGAATAAATAAATAAAATCTTTAAAAAAAAAAAAGAAAGAAACTCCTCCAGGGATGGATGAGGACTGCCACAATGAAAGAACCATATGGATAACACATTACATGCTACCTGTTTACCAGAGTAGATAGGTAGAATATACTAGGCCACAACTCCTAACATAAAGGACACCAAGTATTACCTGCAATTATACAACAATCCAGTTAATACACAGAATGCTGATCTTAGAGCACTGTTGAAGCCAGAGCTTTATTTGGCATATTCTTACTAAAAATAGTTACAGAGTTTAAAGTTTCTTTTGGTGAAGTCTTATGCCAATATATAACCATGTTTGACCTATCATGGAAAAAGGACAAATCTAAGACCTTCCTACAGGAAGAGGTATAATCTACTCCTCCTTACCTACTGCTCTTACAGTATTAAGAAGTATACCACTCTTGAAAATATTTAGTAAGGCAGATAAAATCTTACTTACTAGATTCACCTGATAATTATGTCCAATGGAATTCAATGGACATTCCATCAAATGTGCACTATGAGTCAGACAACATGCTAGGCATCATGGCTATAGTAAGAAAGTTAATGGTCAAAGAAGGGAGTGGTCAAGGAGGAGATAAACAGATACAATGAATTTTAATATAGTTGATGCAAAGAAAGAAATATGCAAAGGATGTTATGTGAGCACAGAGAGAGCACATAGTCAAACTATACTGCTTAGAAATGGTTTCCAGGAGTAGATAATTCAAGTTATACGATGCAGCATGAGCAAAGGCACAGAGACATGGAACAGCGAGACATGTGTAGGGAACCAGAAATCAGGGTGCAAGGTGAGGAGTGGAGAAAGTAAGGACAAAGGAATATACAGGGGCTAGAAAACGAAGATCCTGTATACAATGTTAAGCCTGGCTCTGCCATACTACAGGTGACTAGGAACCACCATGGTGATAAAGCAGAATTTGTGCAGTCAGCTCTGTTTTTAGACCGAGCCCTCTCGCGGCAAATTGAAAAGATGCATTCTAAGAAGTAAGAATGGAGTGAGGCAATCTGGACGGAAGATGATGGACCCTAAACTATTGCAATGATAGGGAGGATCCAGACGGGTAGACCAATCTAATCTGGATCAACATTTAGCAGGTAAAACTGGCAAGACTTCACACTGGATACACAGAGTAAGAAAGGGAAAAAAGCATGTTAGATAACTCCCAGGTTTCTGGAACTATGCCCAAAAGGGTAGAGAGAGGACCTTTCATATATTAAAAACTCATTTTAATTATGTTGAATGTTCTCCGTTTCTTTAATTCAAAAAAAAATTTTTTTTCAAGATTTATTTATTTGAGAGAGAGAGAGAAAGAGCACAAGCAGAGGGAGCAGGAGGCAGAGGGAGAGAGAGAAGCAGGCTCCAGGCTGAGCAAGGAGCCTGATATGGAACTCGATCCCAGGGCCCTGGGATCATGACCTGAGCTGAAGGCAGCTGCTAAACAGACTGAGCCACCCAGGCACCCCTAAAACTTCCTTTTTTAAAAATAGAAATATCCTCATCTTACCTATATAAACTTCTGTGGCAGTACCTTGCCCTAACATGAATCATGTTAGACCACAAATCTATTTCCTAAACATGTGTTAAGATAGCTAAGATTTGGTAACCAACAACTTCAGCTTATTAGAGATGCTGAATACTACCCATTGCTACAAGTTCTGATGTTTATTTAATACTAACTTATAACATTTTTTTAAAGATTATTTATTTGATAGAGAGAGACACAGTGAGAGAAGGAACACAAGCAGGGGGAGTGGGAGAGGGAGAAGCAGGCTTCTCCCTCTTAACGAATGAGCCACCCAGGCGCCCCAACTTGTAACAGTTTTGATAAAGAATCTAATCACCTCACTAATAATTACATGCCTTTCATTCAATCAATATTTATGTTTATGTTCATTTTATTGTTAGTGCAATGACCAGAACTTATAGAATAAATGTCAAATAATGATGAATATATCACTGCTTTGTTCTTAAATGTATCCAAAGTGTCATTCTTATCAGTAAATAGTAAACTGGCTATTTATTTATCATGTTTAGAAAGTAACCATCCATTTCAATGTTATCGGCTTTTTATAAAGCTCATTTATAAAAGATCACCATTTAAAACCTGAAACACAGGGCACCTAGGTGGCTCAGATGTTAAATGCCTGTCTTTGGCTCAGGTCATGATCCTAGGATCCTGGGATTGAGCCCCACAAAAGGCTCCTTGCTCGGAGGGAGCCTGCTTCTCCCTCTCCCTCTACTGTTTCCCCTGCTTATGCTCTCTCTCACTCTCTCTGTCAAATAAATAAATAAAATCTTTAAATAAAAAAAATAAAAACTGAAACACAAAAATTAGGCCATTCATCTGACCATATTACAAATCCATCTTTTACCCCATTTAGAAGTATATTTCAATTTTACATTTGCATTACAATACTTGGAAAATATAAGGTAACTATTCATAAACTCATCAACAAAACATTAATAAACTATAATATATATTGGTCTTTACCACCATTTTCCTATAGAAAGGATATAAAAACAACCACAACAAAAAGAAAATATCATTTATAGGAAATACTGAGGCTAGTATATTTTGAATATATTCAAATTTAAATTTGAAATGATCAGAGCTAAATACATGTTTAAATAAGGATTAAAAGCCACCAAGAAAGCAGTAGTCTTACCTGTAACGAACATGAAAAGAATGGTCTTCCCTCATGCTTATCAAATTTTCCTCCATTGAGTCATATTATAAGCTGAGTAAAATATGAAATTATTTAATTTTGTGCCAATCCAGTTCTTTACAATGTAGAATTGCTGCAGAACATTGTCCGGTTAGTATATTAATGAGTTGGTGTTAATACATCCTAAGCTCCTGCTTCTTCTTTATTAATAATGAAAGGAGGTCAATGTCAGACAGCTTAAAGGTTCAAAATGTGTCCCAAATCCTTGTATCTCTGGCCCTTTCAGCAGCACTTCAGCAACATTTCTGCAAAAGGAATACAAAATGCCTTGCTTGAAGTCCTATTTTCAAAGAATAACCTAAAGTAATTCCAATCTGTACATAATCACACAGCTACCTCCACAGACTGCTGTCATGTCAATCACAGAAGAAAAACAGCAGAGGGCTTAACTGTTGCCATAAAGCTTCACAATAAGGATGTGAAAATATTACATGTATTTGGGACCTCTACCTTAATTTTTAAAATTGTTTTAAAATACAATACTTTATGTAATATTTTCTATTATAGACAAATATAGGAGAATGTGTTAGAGTATCTAAAGAGGAAAATTATGATACTTTAAGCTTTAAAAATTGCTATTTTAACAGGTAAAATGAGAATTCAGTAATTATTTGGATAAGCCAATTCCAAACTCTAAATTTATTCCTTTGAAGACATTTGTGCTGATAATTAGCTTATACTTGTATTCATTTATTCTCAGAGTATATTCTATTTTTACTTTTTAAGGTCTTTAAAATATTTTTATTAATAGTGAGTAGGTACAAAAGAAATTTAGAAAATAATGTGTACAGTAGAATGACACACCAAACATTTATATACCACCACCCAGTTCAGATAAAGAACACTATTACTGCCTTTGAAGTCTTCTGGGTGTCTCAACCAAAACAATTATACTTTCCTTTCCCTTCTAAGGTAAAACTGAATTTTGTTCATTATTCCCCTGTTTGTCTTTATAACCTTGATACAGTATCTGCATAGGTTTTAAAATTATATCATTTAGTTTTGTACAGTTTTGCTTAATACTGTGTTTCTGAGATTCATCTCACTTGCTGCACACAGCTACAGTTTGTCTATTTCCGCTGTTATGCCACATTCCATTGAATACCAACTATATTTTTCATTCTGCTGTTGATAGGAGTTTGGATTGTAGTTTTTGTATTTTTTCTACTATTAAAAAATTATTGCTATGAACATTGGTATTAATAACTCAACGTACTGCTTAAACAGCACAGGAGATAAGCTAAACAGAGAATGAGTGAACTAAAAGACTATGTGAAGAAATTATCCAGATGTTCACAGATAAGGAGATGAAAAATAAAGAGCAGTTCAGAGAAGAGGAAGATAAAATGAGAGGCTCTGAGAGAGTTCCAATTACAGTACTAGAAGGAAAAACAGGAAGAAAAGTAAAGACAAAATCTTCAGTGATAAAGACAGATTTTTTTCAAAATTGAAGACAGACTTAAATTAGTGGACTGAAGAAGCACGCACTAAATCCTAAATCAATAAATGAAAATGAATCCCATACCCAGATATATTACAAAGAAACTACAAGCCATCAGATATAAACTATAACTTCTAAGGTAGTAGTTGAGAGAAACAAGCTGAGATACGTGTGTGTATATAAATTGTATCTATTTACACACACACACACACACACACACACACACAATTATTAAGTCCTGGAATCTCAGTGTTATAAACAACGCTAAGTCAAGTTAGTCTTACATTTTACCACAGCATTCCCAGAAAGGTCTTGAGGCGGCTAATCCTAATTTTGAATAGTCCTTTTAGAAATATGTTCCATACTTCGAGCAATCTTTCCATTTCTACCCATTTTTTCCTTTTGCTGCCATCCAATAAATCTAATTCCTTTGCCACATAACATCCTTTTAAATATTTCAACTATAACACAGACTCTAAATCACACCCCCCACACTGCTTTGTTAATCAAGTACAGTTAGAAAAGAGGTTAGTAGGGAACAGAGGAGAAAAGGACCTGTGAGGAGCAAGAAGGCGGAAAGGACAGGCCTTGGGAATACTGACAAGCTTTCCAGTGGAAACGAGGTTTTCATATTAATAACCAGTTTGACATATTAAAAAAAACACAAAATATTGTTCCTTTTATCCCTTCCCTGGCCAACAAAGGAAGCACTGTTTTAAGAAAGGATGAAAAGAGGGGCGCCTGGGTGGCTCAGTCGTTAAGCGTCTGCCTTCGGCCCAGGTCATGATCCCCAGGGTCCTGGGATCGAGCCCTGCATCGGGCTCTCTGCTCAGCAGGAAGCCTGCTTCTCCCGTTACCATTCCCTCTGCTTGTGTTCCCTCTCTCCCTGTGTTTCTGTCAAATAAATAAAAAATCTTTAAAAAAAAAAAAAAAAAAAAGGATGAAAAGAAAGGGTAACAGCTATTAACCCAACAAATCTGTTTCTTTTGTTCAGAATTTCATTGCGCCTCCTTAATAATTAAAACACTACAGAGGAATTAATGTAGATATTAATAGCAATAGCTTCAAAGTACATCTAGATTACATAATAGCTAAACTCTCAACCAAAAGGTCTTCTCTACCCACGCTTAGGTTTAGGCTGTTATTTATAAAATGGTGCAAAAGGTGAAGTATCAGAATAATTTTAATTTTGAATTAAGTTAGCATTTAATTGAAAGTTTTTCATCCAGATCATAATGAAATTCCAAATTTTGCCTATCGTTAAAAAATGTTAACTCCATACTTAAGTCAAATTAACAAATGTATATAAATGAAGTTGTGAAATACCTTAAGATGCATAGAGAGACATTTTAAAAATAATTAAAACAAGCAAGAAGACAGAATGCTATTCAACCATTTCAGTAAGGACTATTTATAATATGGTTTTACAATTCTCAAGTGTATTCCAAACAAGTCACTCTTACATTATAATCTCCATAACAATAAAGTAGCATTTCTTATCATTCACTGAACTAACAAGCAATTCTTTTTTTTTTTTTTTTAAGATTTTATTTATTTATTTGTCAGAGAGAGAGAGAGAGCACAAGCAGGCAGAGCAGCAGGCAGAGGCAGAAACAGGCTCCCCATTGAGCAAGGAGCCTGATGAGGGAATCGATCCCAGGACCCTGAGCTGAAGGCAGCTGCTTAAGCGACTGAGCCACCCAGGTGTCCCTAATAAACAATTCTTGATTCAATGATTAAATTTGCAAGAACTCTCTTAAGCAATTTAGTAACAATGTGTTCATTCATGCGCTACATTACACAGTTAACAAACTCACTTCATATTTAAAATATAGTTTATATATTACTAGTGTAACAGTAATAAAATCTGCAATAAATATTAAATTATGTTCATTAGGATAAGAAAATTTAATGACAGGACCAGGAAATGTGAATGGAAATTATAGGTTTGAAAGAACATTAAGAAGTCAACAAATTTAATCTCCAATCTCCATCAAGATTTATAACTAATAATTTACAAGGAAACAAATGTCATTCATAATATCTCTCAGGTTCTAAAAAACAGTGCTCCCAAAACCTCACTGCTAACAAAAAACTCATAGCAACTTCCAATCTGACCACAGAGAACCAACAGACATAATTTTTCTGTATGCTAGAAACTGACAAAAGCACATAGAAAGATAAAGTAGTCTATAACTCTGATTGCCTCACATTTAATTACCTGATTAGTAAGTCAAAATAGATTCTCATTATACAGGTAGGTGGACTTCTAGGCACTGTCTAAGGTATGCAATCAGAGTAAATAAATCCTAGCCTTGCTCTCCCATTGCTCTACAAAAGGGAGTAGAGCATAAATATTCGTAAAATATTTGCGAATTAAGTTATGAGGAAACATAGGGGATACACAGTTACACCTATATCTTTTGTCCTTTCAATTTGTCCAAACTATGCACTTAAATGCCAATAACCTCTGGTCTGATTCTTTTAAGTATCTCTATAAACTGGTAACACCCTTCAGACAATAAATATAACTTACTTTTCTTGCCTCCAGATTAGATAATCTAAATTCTTTAAACTTTTCTTATCCTAATAATTCCCTCTAAGGTGCAACAGTCAAATTCTCCAAATCCCTTTCAGGTGTAATGTTTCAAGTCAGATACAGTAGCCCCTTATCAATCTGAGCAGCGATAAATATGGAAGAAAAATCTATATATATATTGATTTTCTTTATTCATTTATTTGAGAGAGAGAGAATGAGAGGGGAGAGGTCAGAGAGAGAAGCAGACTCCTCGCTGGGCAGGGAGCCTGATGTGGCACTCAATCCCAGACCTCCAGGATTGGGACCTGAGCCGAAGGCAGTTAGTTGCTTAACGGACTGAGCCACCCAGGTGCCTCTCAGGAAAATATTTTAAATGAAGTTTTTATATCAGACTTAAGGGTACAGGTTATAATAATGAATACACATGGTAGAAATAATGGAGGTCATAAAGAATGCCAAAACAAAGTCCAACAGAGAGAAAAGTTCAGAGCCTGATTTTAGTGCAGCAGATGTTGAGGAGCCAACTACATGCAAAAAAAATTATTTTGATATCAGAACATGACTGATGTGGGAAATTAGTGCTTAAAGCAAGGGAAGTCAGACTCAAGAATGGCTGGGTGACTTGATTAAGTAATCTGGCTAGGAGTACCTAAAGAAAAAGGAAAAACAATGTGCACTGACTAGATGTGAGAGGCAAAGGTCAAGCAGTAAGAGAAAACTTTAAAGATTTCCAATTTTCAAGGTAGATGGAACAGGATCAGTACACAATGACAGATTGGATTGCAAGAGGGATACATCCAAGAGGAGAAAATGGATTAGACTTTGAATAGGAAAAAGTGGAGTACTTCTATCAAACTTGTACTTGGTAAAGTGCTATATTTGCAAATAATAGCTGAAAAAATAAAGATTATCAAACTTGAGATAATTTGAAATCATAAAACTTGATAAATGGGAAAGAATCTGAGAGGTTAAAAAAATAGAACCTAGTGACTGACATTTCTGAATTTTTGCACATTATTAAAAAATTTTTTAAAGTACCAATGAGATCTCAATGTTAAATATTGCAGTAAGTCAGTGGCAAAATTAAAGAGAAATTGCAATGAAAGAAAAAAAATTTAAGCAATGCATAATAGTTCTGATACTTTTCTCAACATACTCAATCTCTAAACCAATAATATAACCAAATTTTTACATAATACTCTGAACTAAAGATAACTCAAGGTTATGTATGTACATGTGTGTATATCCATGTATATCTATGCACAGTGTTGAACATGGTGTTAGTACCCACTAATTGTCAAAATTACTTTACACAATCCCAAATTAATAAAACAATCATACCGATTAGTTAAGCAGATCATTCTATTCTGTCATTCTGGAGAATCGTGAATTTACCACAGATTATACTATAAAAACTGTATAAATACAGTTTTCCCTAAGCAAATATATAATCCTAAAGTAAGTACTCCAATTAAGGTTAAGTCTTAACTTATCGCTCATCTTTATGTCTTCAACAATCAAGTTAGTCTGTGAGATGTTAAACCAAGTTAGTTTAGAAAACAAGCATAACTAACTGTGTAACTGCTTAACTGAAACACATTTTATTATAAAAACTTTCTAATAAGCTGTTTGTGACTATCAGTCAGCTAAATAGAATAAAATTCCAAGAATAGGTTAATGGTTCTAGATTCCAAATAAATCTATATATTAAAGGTATACCACCAGTCAGAAGGGTTTCCAAGTGTATCTGAAATTAATTCTCAAAGGTCATTATGAAAGATATCAAATACTTGCAAACTAAGGTAGTATTAATTTCAAACTCTCATTTTTATTCCTGGATTAAAAAAAAAATTCAGATCCAGAACCATGGCCTTTCAAAACACAAATGCAACCACTTCAGAGTAGTATAAGCCAAACAATTTTAGCAATATACAGTAAGAATTCCTTTTCATGTTTTCAATGTTTATACCTAAAAGCTCACCACTCTAAACAATTAAACTATGCATAAACTTCCTTTTTTGATGAGAAACATTTATATTTAAGGACTCCAATGAATTATGCTCCCTGGATAACCAAATACAAATAAACCATATATAAAATTTCAAATTAGATAAATACTAAAACAATATGTAAACTAGAAGAAGAAAAGGATTTGAATATTTCAAACCTTCACTGTTGCAGTGAACAAGGACCAAATAAGACCACTTATATGAGAAATGCTGAATGTCTGTAGGTCAACAGCAGTTTCCAAAAGTCTCTACACAACGCACTATGGATATAATAATTATTGCATGAGCAAACTCTTAGTGTTTTGGTTTGGCAGCCCATGATACGTCAGGAAGCCCATGAAGATTTTTCTCAGTGGGTGGGGAGGGTGGGGGGTAGGGAGGGGGGAGGTGATAAACTAGGGAGGGGATCTATTTTTAGATTATATATGAAGTCAATCTGAATTATGCCAGTGACTACAATAATCACTAAAGCTGCTGTTTTGTAATTATAATCCTCAGTGATTCAATAATTCAAGAGGATGAAACAGTTGCTTCAAAATTTCAAGGAGAAAGGGGAGATTACTTTTATGCAACATCCCTAATCTTGGTTTCCTTTTTCCCTACAAAGCAAGTATTGAATCAAAAGTCCTGCTCCAACAAGATTAGTTATTTTAAGTCGGCTCCACACCCAACGTGGGGCTCA
>CM053606.1:79818791-79882823 GCA_028646535.1 Procyon lotor | reverse complement strand
TGGGTGTCTCAGTATGGTAAGCATCAGACTCTTGGTCTCAGCTCAGGTCTTGATCTCAGAGTTGTGAGTTCAAGCCCCACATTGGGCTCCAAGCTGGGCATGCGGGGGGGGGGGGGGGGGGGGGGAGGGGAGGGAGGGGGGAGAGAGAGAGAGAATACAACTAAAAGAATAAGTATGTTCATTAGAATAAAATTAGTACTTTTCTCCCTATTACTTAGTTTTATTTCTCATCAAATTGAAGCCCAGAGTTTACAAATAATGTTAATTTTCTCTCGTACAGAATGTTAAATAGATATGGTTCTTTTAATCCATTAATAAAATTAAAAATCTTTTGAAAGAGTTTCAATTAGATATCTGCATAAGAAAAAGGATTTCTAAAAAAAAAAAGGATTTCTAGTTAACTGTTCAAAACACATAAAAATGGATACAGAGAAGTATTACAATAAAAAAGTTATAAAAGACATAGTAGTGACTCAAAAAAAAAAAAGAAATTCTAAATTTTCATCAATCCCTATTATATTTTCAGTGCTTTCTGAATGACTACTCAGGTTATAAAACCAGGAGATCACAAAAATATGTCTGCAATCCAAAAACACTGATGATTGACACTAAGCCCAATTTCTACCAAAAACCACCCCCCGGATGTATATATATTAATTCTTGCCCTTTCTGATCTGTAATCTTTTATTAATAAATACATGTAAGTTTATTTGTTTTTATTTTTAAGGAGAAATAAATCCCAAATGCAAGAGGGTTAAAAATGTCTAAAAAGGGTCCCTAGAGAGTTTGAATTTAGAATTCTTTATAGGAAAATGTAACTTTGTCTTCTTCCAAAAGTTATTGCTATCCTGTGGAAAAATGTTTTATTCAATTCAGTAATGTTATGAGATGATATGGGAAGAATGATTTTAAATAAAAAGGACCAGAAAAAGCTTTTTGGGAGCAAGGATATCTGTACAACACTTTGAAGGATGGGGAGACCTTATTAGGCAAATGAAGGAAAGGCATTCCAGTCACAGGGAAATGATTCAAGCAAAAGCAAGGTGGTAAGAATGCACAGAATGTATGTCCAGGACAAGCACACTGGGTTAGCAGTAGGAAAAGACAAGTCCAAGAAGGTACTAAAGTGTTAGGGACTGTGAATATGTATGTGGCCTTGTATTTAACCTTGCCATTTTTTCAACAAAGGAATAGCAAAGTCGGATCTGTGTTAGATAAGCTGGCAGCAACACACAGGGTAGAGGAGAGAGACAGAAAGAAGATACTTCAAAAACTCCAGAAGCAACTACTGAATAAGAAGTTTTCTCTTGTCATCTCAAAACACCAAGCAAATCGCTTTGCACATAATCAATGCCCAACAAACTTTTTTTTTAATTTCCTGCCTGGGAAGAAGATAAGAACTATGAAGCAGCAATGAATCCTATGCTAGTGAGAAAACTGGGCTCTAATATATATCTGCTCCACAGTAAAGAGTATATTCATATTCATGTAAATAACTCAGAAAAGTTTTACTTCATTTTTTACTGTTTTCATAAAGATGATTACAGGATATTGAAAATGTTATGTGATTTATAAGATACTGAAAGGAAGACAGCAGTCCTAAAAGGAGAACTGAAATATTTCTGCATAGTTCCCAATAAAACACAACACCTACAGGCATCTTAAAAGTGGATTATGTCCCTATAAATGGAATCCGGAGATCTGGAGATTTAAACAGTCACAGAGAAGCAATAGAGCATGTACTTGGGATCAGGTCACAGTTTGACTTACTAGTTATATGATCTTGAGCTAGTTAAACTCTAAGAGTTGGCTTGGGCATAATGACATTTATCCAACATGTATTGTGATGATTAGAGATCCATTTTATAAAGTACCTAACTCAGTCCCTAGCTCTGGTACTTAATAAAAGTACTCAATAATATAGTAGTAATAATGATAGCAGCTGTTATTACTTTTTTGAAAGTCTATTAGATTTCCAATAATCTAAATCTACATCAGTTTTTTCATTTTCAAATTCCACAGAATTACAAAATTTTACCGTTTAGATAAATCTTAGACATATTTTATGCTTAAACACAAAGCCATTTAAAAAAATTACTATAGCCTATCCTCGCTGTAATTACCCTAGTACCAAGTCTGAGATTTATATTAAAATATAACATTTGTAACACTGTATCTCTGATTTAATAACATCAGAACATACAACTGAACTGCCGATCTACCCAAGGCAGATTTGGAGGAAAACGCCTCTACAACAATACCCTACAACTTTTTACTCTGTATCTGCTCCACTCCTTATACTATAAATAATAGTAAATAATAGCCTAAGAAGGAGCTTGTCAGAACGAATTCATGGTAAGGAATAAAGCAGAGTTAAGTCTGGGACTGCCCTCACCGTTTTCACACACACCCAGGTCAATCAACAGTGACCGTCCCTTTGTTTAGAAGCAAGTAACATAAAAAATCAACCAAAGCTGCTTCTCGAATAGGGCCAACCCAAGCAAAAATGGTCTTTATCAGAGGTAATCACAGTGGTGGTTATCAGACCGGAAATCTTCGGGCACCCTTCTAATGTAGCCGCTTGAAAATTTAGCTACACACCACGAAAGACTCCAACTCAGGTCGACAGAAAGAAAAGCCAAGAAGCTACTCCGTTTAGCTCTGCGGCAGGGTTAAATTATGCATTAGGGCAAATAAAATTTCCATCCTTACTCGTTTTCTTTAATGGAGTTCAAATGATACTAGTTAAAATGATCTAACTGGTTACCAATAAAACAAAGAAATTAGAGATTTTCCTCTTTTTTTCCTCTTCGAAGATATTCATAGATTATACAGATTTTCGGATAAGGGGTTTCTTAACATCCTCTGCTTACTAAAACTTCTTGCAACAACTACCAATATCTACGGTAACTCAACAGGTCGGTGCCCCAAATTCATGAATTGAACTGTGGTAAAGGCAGGTGTTTGACAAACACTGACCGCTTTAGACAGCAAGCGCACGACCACAAGTGAATGCTATCTGCCTCGGGTTAATTACACGGGGACTCGGGTTTTTAATCCACTGTTTGTTACACTCAGAATACGTGAGGAGTCGCTGTGCCCTATCATACTTTTTATTTTTAAAAAAGTTAGGGAACAAAGCTCTCAAACTTGACTCTCGTTTAAAAATCTCGCAACAAGAAAGCAACCCGCACTTCAGCTGCTTCTCATCCCGGTCCCGGTTTCCTCACGCGGGTCCCCGCCGCGCCGCTCCCCGCCGCCCACCCGAACAAAGCAGGCGGCCCCCAGCCCCAGGACACAGAACCCCCCCCCCACCCCAGCCCCGCACACACTTGCCCCTCCCCGTCAGCCCCGTCTCCGGGGCGCCCTGAGACGCCTCAGAACTCACCTCCCGCGGGCCGGCGAGTCCCGGGAGCGCGGCGGTCGCGACGGAGCCACAGCCGCGGCCGCCTCGGGCGACGGACTGCTAGTCGCCGCCCCTCCTCCAGGCGGGTTCGCGCGCCGGGGGCGCCACGCCAGGCAGAGGCACTTCGGGAGGCAGGCGCGCGCCCCCCGCCCCCGCTCGCCGCAGGTCACGTGGGCCAGAGCTCGCGCGGCTTTCCTCACCACCCAGGGGTCCCGCCGCGCCGCGGGCTTCCACCGCTCCCCTCCTCTGCGCCTGCGCCCAGCTCCCGTAGCTCCCATTCAAACCGACAACGCCCCGCGTCTTTCGGACCCGCCAATGGGCCGGCGCGGGGGGCGGGGCTGTTGTCCGCTCCTCTGCCACCGTGGTCCGGGCGGGCGGGGCACTGCGCGTGCGGCTGACGGGGACCCTGGGAGGCTTAGCGTCCAGCTGTTCTGGGGCCCGTCCTCAGCCATCAAGTTGAAACTGATCTCCTGCCCTCTTCTTCAGACGCTGAAGGGCGGAGCGAACAATATCGTCCAGAGAGTGTTTAGAGAGGGTCTGGCTCAGACCCCTTTAAAAGATGGGCGCCCGGAACAAATGCGTCCTGTACTTACGGCTCGGTCCAGCCTAGAGAACGAGTTTCCCGAGCGGCCTATGCGGGGTGTTTAAGAACAAGGGCTCTGTGACAGGAACAGAGGGACCTGTGTCAAAAGTCCGAACAAGGCAGCCTCAGTTCTTTCGGCCCTGTCACCATTCCGACGTTTCCAGCTGTTAGGAAAGCAAACTTGGGTTGACTGCAGAGATGCCGGATCCCAGGAAAGCTGGGAGGCACTTGACTCAGTTTCAGGCCGCTATATTCCAGATACACTGGAAAAAGTCAGTTTTATTTCCATGCACCTTCACGTCAGGTTTAACCAAAACGTAGGTCTCGATTCTTCACAACAATACCAAGACCGTAGTCTCCCTGGGCTAAAGAATCGGGTGAATTTAATTAGATTATTTTTCAACTATTTCTCCACTGAAATGAAATTTAAATGTTTCTGCAGGCTTAAGGATGTGTTAGAGAGAATCCCACTTTCAGTATCTCTCTGAATGATGGCCGTAACAGTGATCCAAGCAGCATTTCTCATCCTGGGAACATGTTATGGCAAATTGGTTAAAATAACAGATTTGGCATCAAAGTTGACCTGGATTTGAGTTACATCTTTGCCACTTATGGGCTAGTTGACCTTGAAGGAGTTTCTTATCCTCTTTAGCTTTAGTTTCCTCAACTGCAAAACACAGGTAATAAAAGTGGTGGTTATGCTTCCCAGAGGTAAGTTCTGTTAAGCAGTTAAAATAGTGCCTGACTGCTTGATAAATGGTACCTATTATCATTATTATCAACAACTACCTTTAATATCAGGTACTTATAAACAACTGAATTAGATGGCTGTACCATTTCAGAGGTGGGTATTATAATTCCTTCTTACTCATAAATTCTTTTTTGGGTGTTGATAGGATGTTTTCCTATCCATTGTCCAAAGTGAATCATTATGTCCCTCCTACAAATCTTCTTGTAATTATACATGTGACTTTCTATCACTAGTATTAGTTATTTCCATCTTACTCAAATTGAATTAGTTTTTAAATTACCTTTTAAAAGGCATAAATCAGGGGCACCCGGGTGGCTCAGTCGTTAAGCGTCTGCCTTCGGCCCAGGTCATGATCCCAGGGTCCTGGAATCGAGCCCCGCATCGGGCTCCCTGCTCTGTGGGAGGCCTGCTTCTCCTGCTGCCAATCCCTCTGCTTGTGTTCCCTCTCATGCTGTGTTTCTCTCTGTCAAATAAATAAAATCTTTAAAAAATAATAATAAATAAAAGGCATAAATCAGATTGTCACTCTCCTACTTGAAAACCTTTAGTGATTTATCATTTGATTTAAAAGAAAATCTAAATTCCCTACCACAGCCCACAAAGCCCTAAGTCATCTTGTCTTACCCACCTCTCTATTCTCCTGTATTTCCCTCTCCTCCAGCTTACTATGCTCCAAGTACACAGGACATTCCTCCATCCCTGGAATAGACAAAGCCTCAGGTTCTCTCAGGGCCTTCTCCCTGGCAGTTGCCAATGCCAAGATTTTTTTCCCTCAGGCCCTTTAAATGGCTGGCTACTTGTCAGCCCTCAGCTTTCAGCTTATTCATTACAGTATTTAGCAAGTATTTATTAAGTTTCTGCTATGTGTCAGAAACTGTTGTAGGTGCTGGGAATATAGTAATGAGCAAGAAGGAGCACAGCCGCTGCTTTCATGGAGCTCAATAAAAATAATAAGAAAAATATCAGGTTGTGACGAGTACCATGCAGAGAATTCAAAGGGGGGTGATGTGAGAGTGAGTGACTGAAAGACAACTTTATACTGAAGGTCAAGGTAAGAAAGTCCACTTTGAGAAGACAGTATTCAAACCAAGACTTTAATTATAAGGAGCCAACTTTTTTTTTTTTTTTTAAGATTTTATTCATTTGACAGAAACACAGTGAGAGAGGGAACACAAGCAGAGGGAATGGAAGCGGGAGAAGCAGGCTTCCCGCCAAGCAGGGCGCCCGATGCGGGGCTGGATCCCAGGATCCTGGGATCATGACCTGAGCTGAAGGCAGACGCTTAACGACTGAGCCACCCAGGTGCCCCAGGAGCCAACTTTTAAGCAAAGTTCAAGGAAGAGAATATTAGGCAAAAGGAGCAGCTAATGCAAAGTCCTGTGAGGGCAAGCTTTGTTGGTTTAAGAAACTGGAAAAAGATCACTATGGCTTAAATGAAGTGAGATTTAGAAGAACATACAGGGTGAAATCACATCAGATCATGTAGACCTTTGTGAAGCTAAACAATGAGTTTGGGCTTTATTTTCTAAATGTTATAGTAGCCAGAGGAAGATTGTAAACATGGGAGTAACTTCATTTGTTTATATTTTTAAAGGAACACTGTGAAAGAAAACCAGAATTTCAGACATTCTATAAGACAATTAGCCTAGACTCTTCACACAAACATCATTGTCATGAAAAACAAACCAACCAAAAAAGGTACATGAATCTTGTGGAGCCCTAAATCAGAGAGAGACAATGAGAGAGAGACTATAAAAGACATTTAAGAAACAACTGGGGAAATTTGAATATAGATAATATATTCAATAATACTATAGAATTACTGTTAATTTTCCTAGAGGTGACATGGAATTATGGTTATATAGGAGAATTTTTTTATTTTTAGGAGATGCAAAATACTCTTAAGCTGGAGTACTTAAGAATAAAAAAAACCATGACTTCTGCAACTTATATGCAAATAGTTAAGCAAAAGACAAAGGAGAGAAATACAAACTAAATATTAACAATTAGGCCTAGGTGAAGATATATCTCTTATTCTTGTACTATACTATTCCTGTAATATTCTTTTACTTTTTCTAGAAATTTGGAATTTTTCAGAAATCACTCTGTAGACTTCCATGTCTGAAATAACCCAGATACCCTGTTCGACTCTCCCACTGAAAACAATTTAAAAATGCTTTCAAATATTTTTTTTTTAAATAGAAAATTTATCAATGACCTAGCATTCAAGTGATGATTACTCAGAAGCTAGGAACTAGTAACAAGAGATAAGCAGATGAACTTGAGTTTTAGTTGTCACACTCTCATGAGACATGGAAAAAAGAGACAAAGGCCTACCAAGGAATCTAATAAGAGACTCCACACAGAAGTCAGGGTCTCCCAAAGTCCTCAACAACCTTTTATCAGAAGACAACAGAAGAAAACAGTCAACATAGAATAGAGGAGGAAATATCTCCTGGTATTTGTGTGTGTTTGTTTTTTTTTTTTTTTTTACCAAAGGCAATAATCTGTTCTACCTGGCTTGTCTGAAACTCAAGCAAGTAATTTACTTTAAAGTGGTTTCAGGTTGATGGTGCCCTGAGGCAGCTGGCAAAGGTAAACCAAATCACCTCTAGAGGCTGAATGTTTGTATCTCCCCCAGATTTAAATTTTTAAACCTGATTCCCATTGTGACAGTATAGGAAGGTAGGGCCTTTGATTAGGTCAAGAGGGTGGGGCACTCATGAATGAGATTAGTGCCCTTATAAAAAAAGACCCAAAGAGCAGCCTCACACGTCCGGATATAGTGAGATGACGGCCCTCTAAGAACCAAGAAATGGTCTCTCACCAGACACAGTTTGCTAGCACCTTGATTTTGGACTTCTCAGCTTCCAGAACTCTGAGGAATAAATATTTTGTTTAAGCAAGCCAGTTAATGGTATTTTGTCAGCTCAAGTTGGCTAAGACACCAACTTGATCCAAACCCCAAAATTTACACAGCAAAAGTTCCAAGAAATGTGACTCTCAAACTACAAATCATACAAAGAAACAAAGAATCATATACAAGAATTAGCGGGGAAAAAAATAACAAAATCAAACTCTTAAAAGACTTTGAAGTTGGAATTACCAGTCATAGAGTAAAAATATGTTTACTAGATTTAAGGCAATAAAATAAAAGATTGAAGATATAAATAGCAGGTTCTGCCAAAAAGGAAAAGGCAGGTTTAAAAAAGAATTTAAAAAAATTATAGACTTAAAAAGAAGACATAATAATTAGAATTTAAAAGTCAACAGTCAGAGGATACCTGAGTGGCTAGTTAAGCATCCAAATCTTTTTTTTTTCTTCAGATTTTATTCATTTATTTATTTGAGAGAGAGAGAGAGAGAGCAGGGGGTAGGGAATGGGAGAAGCAGATCTTTGCTGAGCAGGGAGCCCAATGCAGGGATTGATCCCAGGACCCTGAGAGCATGACCTGAGCCACAGTCAGATACTTAACCAATTGGGCCACCCAGGCACCCTAGCATCCAACTCCTGATTTCAGTTCAGGTTATGGTCTCAGTGTTGTGAGATCGAGCCCTACTTTGGTCTCTGTGGTGAGCATGGAACCTGCTTATGATTATTCCGCCCCCCCCCCACCTCCACTTGTTCTTGTGCTTTCTCTCTAAAAAAACAAAAAACAAAAAACAAAAAAAAAGTTAGTGGGCAGGTTTAACAGCAGGTTAGAGAAGCTAAAGAGAAAATTAGCAAACTAGAAGAGAGAATCAAATTAATTTTTTCACATAAAAGAGAAACATGGAGGATAGAGGGAGATCTAACATGTGTCTAATCAAAATTCTAAAGTGAGAAGAAAATGGACAATACTTTAGGCAAGATTTTAGAAAGAGAAAAAAAAGTTATTTACACGGAAGATAATGAAAATGCAGAGCACCAAAAACAAAGGAGTAATTTTATAACCAATGCAAGAGAAAGGGCTCACTACCTCTAATGAAACAACACTTAGCTGACAGGTGGTGACTTTGCACCTGTAAAAATATAAGCCAGAAGAAGGTGCTGAGAGAAAATGACAGTCAACCTAGAATTATTTAATCAGTGGAAATATCTTCTAAAAATGAAAGTGAAATAAGGGCATTTTTAGGTAAACAAAAATTGATTTTGCCATCACAAACCCTCACTAAGTGAAGTTATAAAGGTTATCATCCTTCAAAAAGAAGGAAAATGATCTTGGATGGATGAAGGTGCCAGAAGGAGGTGATGACCACAATAAATGGTAAATATGTGGATACCACTATTAACTAATGTCATTGTTCTTTCTTGCCTTGTAAATTCACTCATTCATCTGTTTAAGAACACATGTGTTTAAAAATCTATTATGTGCTAAACACTATACTGGGTGCTAGAGACAATGCAGTGGGGTTTTTACTGCATTTCCACATTACTTGAAAACCCATCTGGTGTAAACACTGCTGATATTGACACTTCCTTGATCATTTCCCAGTGCCTTGGAGAAGGGAGAGAGCAATGAGTGAGCTTAGCTTTACAACGTGCAAGGTTGTTAGGATAGCTCAAACTTAGTGGGGTTTTTTGTTTTGTTTTGTTTTAATGTATGGAATTTCTTATTCATTTATTTTTATTTTTTTTAAAGCTTTTAGTTATTTATTTGACAGAGTAACACAGCAAGAGAGGGAACACAAGCAGGAAGATTGGGAGAGGGAGAAGCAGGCTTCCTCCTGAGCAAGGAGCCGATTCGGGTCCAGGGTCCTGGGATCGTGACCTAAACTGAAGGCAGACGCTTAACTGACTGAGTCACACAGGCACCCTGTTTTGTTTTGTTTTTAAGATAAAGCTACAGTGGCTGGACTTTCCTCTGAGTTACAAATGATGCCATTGAGTCAAGGCAAATTTGAATAATCAAGGAGAAAACACTTGTTTCTTCCCTTTTCAACATATAAGAGAATTACAGTGCTCCCTTTACTGAAACCAAGTCAGAATGTTAGGTGTAGAAGTTCCTCAGCAAGAATGTGGACTTGATAGCTCCATTGTTTGGGAAAAAAGAGGGAAAAAATGAGGGGGAAGAGGTTTCCAAAGGAATACCTAAGAAAAGGAGCATAGGAAAGAGACCTCAAAATCCAGGGAAAACAGACTATTAACAGACTTACTCTTCCATTTGAAATGTAGAATGATTTAATAGGGGGCGCCTGGGTGGCTCAGTTGGTTAAGCAACCAACTCTTGATTTTGGCTCAGGTCATGATCTCAGGGCCATGTGACTGAGCTTCTTGTCAGGCTCCATGCTCAGTGGGGAGCCTACTTCTCTCCTTCTCCCTCTACCACTGCCCCTCTCTTCTCTCTTTCCATCAAATCAATCAATCAATCAATCTTTTTAAAAAGATAAAAAAAAGAAATATAGAATACTTAATAAATAATGATAACTAAGAACTATTGATGCTAAATATATACCAGCACTGTTCTAAGCAGTTACATGTTTGAGGATTATACTTGGACCCTCACTGATAACAGAGAGTAAATGAATTAATATGTGTAAAGTGTTTAAGACTTATACATACTAAGTACAAGATACTATTATTTTAACATTTAGTCTTTACAACAACCTTGTGACATAGGTACTCACAGCATACCCATTTTAGAGAATCTTAGGTTGGTTTCCTAGAAGCAGATCCTGAAACAAGGATTAAATATGCATGATTTATTGAGGAAGGGCCTTTCAAGATGACCCTCTTAGGAAAAGAGGTGAAACAGGATAGGAAACAAAAAAGGGTCAAGTAAGAATGGATCTTAGAAAATCTTAGCCTTGGTCTGAATCATACAGAGAGGTCCCTAGAGTTCAGAGCATAAATCATAAAATTAGCTCCCACTTTAGAGAAGAGTGGCAGCTTTTTGTATCCCTGTATTGGGATATGGTGGGGTAGAACTCCCCCAGTTCCCTGTAGTGCAAACTCTACAGAAAGAGGAACAGCTGTAATCCTTAGTAGCCACAGGTAATTTGCAGGTCTGGGCGATGAGGGTGAGTAAAGGGTATCTGGACGGGGCACCTAAGCAGCATATACCATAGCTGGCAAATGGCAAAGCCAGTCTGTCTCAGGGGCTGTGCTTTTAATGTCTCCTTATATTGCCTCTTCTAAAGTCAAAAGGAAAATGACAAATGAAGACATATGTGATAGACAAACGGTTAATACTAAATACTTATATTTAAAGAGCTCTTATAATGGAACAACCCAACAGAAAAATGGCAACAACTCAATAGAAAGGCAAAGGACAAGGACTAGCACTTTATAATGGAATTTTAAGAGACCACAATAAGCCCGCATATGAACTTCAGCTTCACTAGTTTTGAAATACATTCAAATTAAAATAGGATACTTTTTTTTTTTTTTGCCTACCAGATTACAGATGAAAAAGAATGGTAATACTCAATGTTGAGGATATGATGAAACTAATTCTCTCACATGTTGCTCTTGGGGCTAGGAATTGGTATAACCATTTTGAAGGGAGATTTTATAATATATATCAAAAGCTTCAGTACCACTTGACCAGATAATTCCATTTTTAAGGACTTGACCTACATAAATGATCAGACAAATATGCAAAATAAATGTACCAGATGTTCATCACATTCATCAATCATTTACAATATGGAAACATTAGACACAATTTGTATGCGCAGAGATTAGTGAAAACACTACTTATTCATCCATACAATGAAATGTTACACAGCCATTAAAATGTATGGCTGAATACACAGTCTACACAGGGAAGGCCCATACACAAAACCATTCCTTCAAGTTTAGAAGAAGTAGCTATTCTGCCTAATTCATAGAAATAAACACAGAACATCAAGCAAAATGAAGAGAGGAGTGGATACATTCAGATCTGAATTAAAGAACACAATAACTGAAATGAAAAATACGTCAGAGAAAATCAGTTGTAGAATGGAGGATACAGAACAGATCAGGGATCTGAAAGACAGAGTAATGGAAAGCACCCAAACTGAACAGCAAAAAAGGAATAAGGCCAAAAAACAAGGAGGTTAGGTTAGAGGATTTCTTAGATAACATCAAGTAAACAAACATTTGCATTATATGGGTGCCAGAGGAGAAGAGGGAAAGAATGGGGCAGAAAACTTATCCTTAAAAGTAATAGCTTAAAACCTGGGGAGAAGAACAGATATCAAGATTCAGGAAGCATAGAGAGTTCCAGACAAGATGAACCCAAGGAGATCTACACCCTGACACATAACAATTTAAAAAATATATCTATAAAATTAGTACGGGGACTTACAAAATAAAAAGATGTGAAATATGACAACATACACATAAAATGTGGCAGGAGGAGTAAAAATCAAGTTCTTTTAGAATATGTTTAACTTTAAGTGACCATCAACTTAATACAGACTGCTATATACTTAGGATATTATGTGTAAACGTCATGGTAGCCACAAACCAAAAGCCTATAATAGATACCCTAAAAATAAAGAGGAAGAAAGCCAAGTATAGCACTAAAGAAAATCATCAATCACAAGGAAAGAGAGCAAGAGAAGAAAAAGGAACAGGACACTTTGTAGAGTTGCTTTTGTAAGCAACCAGAAAATAATTAACAAAATGGCAATAAGTACATGCCTATCAATAATTGCTTTAAATATTATTTAAATATTTAATACTTAAATATTTAAATAATAAATATGAGTGGTCTAAATTCTCCAGTCAAAAGATATAGGGTGATGGCAAGGATGAAAAAATAAGACCCACCTAGCCACCTATATACTGCATACAAGAGATTTAGTTCAGACCTAAAAACACTTACAGACTGAAAGTGAAGGGATGGAAAAAGATATTCCATGTAATGGAAACAAGAAAAAAAGAAGAAGAAGAAGAAGAAGAGCCCAGGGAGCAATACTTACATCATATAAAATAAACTTCATTTTTTCTTTTTTTGGCATTTTTAAAATTAAAATTTGATAATCATATAAAATGAACTTTAAAACAAAGACTTCAGGGGAACCTGGGTGGTTCAGTCAATTATCAGAGTCAGATAGTATAATATCTGACTCTCGATTTTGGCTCAGGTCATGATCTCAGGATCGTGAGATAGAGCCCTGCATTAGGTGTCCCACCAGTAGGAAGTCTGCTTGAGATTCTCTCTCTCCCTCTCCCTCTGTCCTGCCCCTCGGCTCTCTCTCATTCTCAAATAAATAAATACATCTTAAAAAATAATTCTCTCTCCTCTCTCCTCCACCCTCTCTCTTAAAAAAGAAAAAAGAAAAAAAACCAACAAAGACTGCAGCAAGAGACAAATAAAGGTATTACATAATGATTAATCCAACAAGAGGATATAGCAATTATAAATCTGCACTTAACATTAGAGCAACTAAATACATAAAGCAAATATTAATACACATAAAGGGAAAAATTGACAGTGATGCAATAATAGTAGGGGACTTTAACACCACATTTACATCAATGAATAGATTATCCAGGCAGAAAATAAGGAAACTGTGTCTTTGAATGACATAATAGATCAGATGAACTTAACAAATATAATCAGAACATTCCCTCCAAAAGCAACAGAATACACATTCTTTTCAAGTGCACATGGAAGATTCTCCAGGATAGATCACACGTTAGGTGACAAAACAAAGCTCAATAAATTTAAGGAGCTTTAACTCATATCTAGTATCTTTTCTGACCACAATGGTACTAGAAATCGATCACAAGAAAAAAAAAAAAACTGGAAACAACACAAACACATGAAAACTAAACAACATGCTACTAAACAACCAAAGAGTCAATGAAGAAGTCAAAGGAAATTAAGAAATACAAGGACACAAATGAAAATGAAAACACAACAGTCCAAAATCTTCGGGATGCAGCAAAAACAGATCTAAGTCGGGAATTTATTGTGATACAAGCCTACCACAAAAAAAACAGGAAGATCTTTAGCAATCTAACTTTACACATAAAGAAACTAGAAAAAGGAGACTGAGCCCCAAAGTTACTAAAAGGAGGGAAATTATCAGAGCAGAATTAGAGGCCCCCCAGTTGGCTCAGTTGGTTAGGCGTCTGACTCTTGATTTTGACTCAGGTCATGATCTCAGGGTTGTGAGATGGAATAACATGTTGGGCTTTGCTTAGCGGGGAGTCTGCTTGAGATTCGCTCCCTCTGTTCCTTCCCCCTCAAATAAATAAAAATAAATATATTTTTTAAAGATCAGAGCAGAATTAAATGAAATAGACACACACAAAAGAAAGAAAAGATCAATGAAACCAAGATCTAGCTCTTTGAGAAGAAACAAAATTGATAAGCATTTAACAAGATTCATCAAGAAAAAAAGAGAAAGGAACTGAATAAATAAAATAAAAAATTAAAAAGGAGACATAACAAGCAACACAATAGAAGTGCAAAAGATTGTAAGAGACTACAATGAAAAATTACATGACAACAAACTAGACAACCCAGAAGAAATGGATACATTCCTAGGGGCACCCAATCTTCTAAAACTGAATCAGAAAGTTGTATAAAATCTGAAGAGACTGATTACTAGTAATGATATTGAATTGGTAATCAAAAAACTCCCAACAAATGAAAGATATCCCACACTCATGAATGAGAGTGATTAGATTTAATTTAACAATTAATATTGTTAAAATATCCATACTACCCACAGCAACCTATAGATTCAGTGCAATCCCCATCAAAATACTAATAGCATTTTTCATAGAACTAGAACAAATAATCCTAAAATGTGTATGGAACCTCAAAAGACCCTGAATAGCCAAATCAATAATCAGAAAGGAAAATAAATCTGGGGGTATCACAATCCCAGATTTCAAGGTATACTACGAAGCTGTAATAATCAAAACAGTATGGTACTAGCACAAAAATAGACAAATATATCAATGGCAAAGAATGGAGAGCCCAGAAATAAACCTATGCTTATTCATGGCAAATTAATCTACAACAAAGGAGGCAAGAATGTACGATAGGGAAAAAAAAATGTACGATAGGGAAAAGAAAGTCTATTCAATAAAAGCTGGGAAAACTAAACAGCTACTTGCAAAAGAATAAAATTGGATCACTTTCTTAGATCATATATAAAAATAAACAAAAATGGATTAAAAATCTAAATGTAAGACCCAAAACAGTAAAACACCCAAAAGAAAATATAGGCAGTAATCTCTTAGATATTAATCTTAGCAACATTTTTCTAAATATGTCACCTTAGACAAGGGAAACAAAAGCAAAAATAAGCTATTGGGATTACACAAAAATGAAAAGATTTTGCACAGAGAAGCTATCAACAAAATAAAAATGCAACCTACCGAATAGAATATCTTCTTCTAGATATTTGCAAATGATATATCCACAAAGGGATTACTATCCAAAATATACAAAGAACTTATACAACTCATCATCAAAAAAACCCAAATAATCTAATTAAAAATGAGCAGAGAAACTGAATAGACATTTTTTTCCAAGGAAGACCTACAGATGGCCAACAGACATGAAAAAATACTCAACATCACTAATCATCAGGGAAATGCAAATCAAAACCACAATGAGATACCACGTCACATGAATCAGAATGGTAGTATCAAAAAGACAAGAAATAACAAGTGTTGGTGAGGACATAGAGAAAAAGGAACACTTGTGCGCTGCTGGTAGGAATATAAAGTAGTGCAGTCACTGTGGAAAACAGTATAGTGGCTCCTCAAAAAATTAAAAGTAGAAATACCATGTGCTCCAGTAATTCCACTACTGGGTATTTACCCAAAGAAAATGAAAACACAGTTTAAAAAGATATATGCACCCCTGTATTTATTGCAGCATTATTTGCAATAGCCAAGATATGGAAGTAACCCAAGTGTCCATCAACAGATGAATGGATAAGAAGATACTATATATAAATATATATATGGCGAGAGAGAATATTACTCAGCTATAAAAAATATAGAGATATAGAGTACCTGGGTGGCTCAGTGAGTTAAGCATCCAACTCTTGATTTCAGCTCAGGTCATGTTCTCAGAGTTGTAGGATCAAGCCCTGTGTCAGGTTCTGTTCTCAGTGAGGAGTCTGCTTGAGATTCTCTCCCTCTTCCCTTGCCCCTCCCCTTGCTCTCTCCCTCTCTCAAATAAATAAAAATATATTTTTAAAAAATGAGAGCTTGCCATTTGCAAGTATGGATAGACCTGGAGAGTATTATGCCAAATGAAATAAGTCAGAAAGAGAAAGAAAGACAAATACCTTGTGATTTTACTTATATGTGGAATTAAACCCCCCCCCCAAAAAAAAACCCCAAATGAATAAACAAGCAAACAAAGCAGATTTAGACCCATGAATACAGAGAACAAACTGGTGGTTGTCAGAGGGAAGGGTGGGGAGCTATTGAGCAAAAGGGGTTAAGGGGAGTGGGAGGTACAGGCTTCCTTTTATGGAATGAGTAAGTCACAGGGATGAAAGGTACAGCATAGGGAATATAGTTAATGGTATTACAATAGAGTTGTATTGTAACATTTGGTAGCTATACCTGCAGTGAGAATAGCATAATGTATAAAGTTGTAGGAATCATTACATTGTACACTTGAAACTATTGTGTCTCAACTAGACTTCAAAAGAAAAAAGCTGGCCTAGATGTATACTGGTTGACATAGATACAACAGATTGGATTGAGTTCTTTAAGGAGCACTTAGAAAACACTATATTAACATTTTCTAACACATTTTACAATGAACATGTATTACTTTTTGTGATAAGAAAAAACTAGTCATGTTGTGGATAATAGATAAATGAGCAAAGAACCGAGATAATTCACAAACAAAAAAATAAGAGAGACCGATATATATCTATATGAAAAATGTACAATCTTACCAGTCTTCAAAATGCTGCAAATTAAAACAACATTGAGATACCCTTTTTTTTTTTAATTGACAAAGATTTCTTTAAAATGTTGCTGTTCAGTGTTACAGAGCATGTGAAATATCACTGCCATGTTGCTGGTGAGAATATAAACTTGTACAAACTTTTTGAAATCAATATTAGGAATATTATAATTTTTATACTTGTCCTAATACTTTCCCACCTAGGAATTTACCCCAAGGAAATAATTTAAAGTATAGGTAAGGATGTTTACCATTATGTCTTTAAAAAGTATTGAAAACTGGAGATAATCTGAACGTCTGTTGTTGAGAAAATGATTAATTTCAGTGTAGCCATGTAGTGAATATAACTATTAAAAATAGACATTTATTTCAAAGTATAAGAACATGAGGAAATGTTCTTTATGTCCAGTGAAAAAATGCATATTGCAGAATTGCTTATTTATTATGATTCCAACTATAGAAAACATATTTAATAAACACTAGAAAGAATTATGCTGAAGCCATCTGAGTCTGGACATTTCTGTACGTTTCCTATTTTATACATTAAGCTAAAAGCATAAAGCAATAAAAAATTTTGTTAAAACTAAGGAAAATATCATGGTTCTGAATATTTGTCCATAAGTGTGCTGTTACTTCCTCTTGGTGGCTTTCTATAAAAAAATTAAAAAATACATAGAAACAATAAAAAAATACATAGATATGAAACAGGGGTCAATAGGGGTGAGGAGATAACACTTTAGGAGTTTGGCAGGGTTAGGGAATCTGCCCAAATAGGGTGGCTAATCGTTCTTGGACTGAGAGCATTCCAGGATGCAGAACTTTCTACTTTAAATCCAGGACAGGAACTGGTAAAGGCAGGTGAGCCTATCACAAAGAAGACAGGTTTAAGAAACCTGTCTGAGGGGCGCCTGGGTGGCTCAGTCGCTAAGTGTCTGCCTTCCGCTCAGGTCATGATCCCAGAGTCCTGGGATGGAGCCCCGCATCGGGCTCCTTGCTTGGCAGGGAGCCTGCTTCTCCCGCTGCCATTCCCTCTGCTTGTGTTCCCTCTCTCGCTGTGTTTCTCTGTCAAATAAATAAAATCTTTAAAAAAAGAAAGAAAGAAACCTGTCTGAGAAAGAAAAGCACGAAAGTAGTTCAAGACTTTAACCAGTTTTCTAAAGTTGAAGTGGTCAGTGTAACAGCTTCACAGTAGATCTGGAGGCTGCCTGTTAGCAAGGCAATCAAGTGCTTTTAATTCATGTGGTGTCATATACAAAAGAAGTTGCACAATGAAACTTACTTACTACCCTGTTATTCCAAATATCACTTAGTAGGGTGGATTCCTTAGAAAGGAGGCAGGACTCTCATGATTACCCTGGCAGTCTCCTGCATGTGGAACTTCTAAGAGTCTGTTTGCCTCTAGGATAATATGCATATGCAAATGTTCTCCTCTGAAGATTATACCCATTATTTTATGATGCTATTATCAGTCTTAATTATGGGATTGCAGATGTGCCCAGAGGTTCCCTTGATGGTAAATCATACAAACGTAAATTGTGGTCATTTAGAACTCTTTCTACTTTAGTGGCTAGACTCCACATCAGACAGGTGTCAGTCACCCTCCCCCAACTTTTGTTTTTTTTGTGAGGGGAGCATCAGTAGGACCTCAGTGAGACTGTGATGTCAGAGACCTAAAGGACTAAGTCGCTTTTTAGAGGTGCCTCACTTCCTGGTTAGCTCACATTCCTTCCATGAAATCGGGTATAGTCATCCTATATACACTTGCTAGCTTGCTGGAAGGATTATGAAGAGTAGGTCTTTCAAGAATATTGAGCAACACTCCATATCAATGTCTATGAATTTGCTTCATTGCTTCTACTCATCACCCACTACAACTGCTCATCCCCTGACCACAGGCTTTCTTTAAGACACTTGTGAGTCTTGGGATGCCTGGGTGGCTCAGTCAGTTAAGTGTCTGCCTTTGAGATCTCGATCCCATGGTCCTGGGATTGACTCCCGCATTGGAGACTCCAGGCTCAATGGGGAGCCAGCTTCTCCCTCTCCCTTCCACTCCCCCTGCCTGTGCTCTATCTCTGACAAATAAAATCTTTAAAAAATTTTTATTTATTTATTTATTTGATATATATATATGGGGGGGGGGGAGAAGCAGGCTCCCTGCTGAGCAGAGAGCCTGATGTGGGGCTTGATCCCATCATGACCTGAGCCAAAGGCAGAGGCTTAACCCACTGAGCCACCCAGGCGCCCCTCCTTAAACCCATTTTGAAGGCTTACAGAAGTTCTCTTCATCAAGCTAGGCATAAAGGATTTTTTAGTCCAGCTTCCTCAATTACAGTTCTACATTTACATGCCCTTCCCTTAGGGGAAGAGGAGGGTGAGAGAGAAAGAAGATTTGACATTTATTGAACACCCTCCGTGTGTCAGACACTGAGCAAGAGACTGTATATTTCTGTTGTTTAAGTCCCACAAACATCCTTTATACCCATTTTGTTGATGAGGAAACTGAGGTGCAAATCACTTAGACAACTTATTCAAGTTCCTCAATTAATAAGAAGCACCGCTAAGAGTCTGGTTTATAAAAATGCTTGCTCTTTCCACCCTCCTCAAACAGCCAAATGGGTCTTCCTCTCTGCTTGCCTTTCTCCTTCCCCTCCCTTCCCCCCTCTCCTCTCTCTCCTTCCTTCCGCCAATATTTTAGAATTGTAAAAGGCTATTAGAAACACAGAATGCTCTGAAAGCTTCTATCAGGGGAAACAGACCTCATATAATGGGCAACAGAAGGTTCTAGAGGAAATGACTTACTAAGGGATGAGTAAGAAATAACCAGGTAGAGGGAGGAAGGTGGAGTGGCCACTTTGGGCAGAGTAGGCAGCATGAAGTGAAGGCCCCAATGTATGAAGGAGACCGGGTATCTGAGGAACAAGAGATGAAGTGCGGACAGTAGGAGGGAGGAGTGAAACTTGGCAGGTGCAGGAGACAAGGACAAGGAGAGTGAGCATTTGGAGATTGGGGGGGAGCATCCCAGCCCTTCCCTGAATGCACCTCCGCTCATCTGAAGCCCTGAGGAAGAGGAGTATTTTCAGTTTTTACAGAGACTGTAGTGTTTTTCTTTAAAGATTTTATTCATTTATTTGAGATGCAGAGAGAGAGAGAGGAGAGAGAGAGGGAGCAGAAGCCGGGAAAGCAGCAGAGAGAGGGAGAAGCAGACTCCCTGCTGAGCAGAGAGCCTGATGCGAGACTCAATCCCAGAACTCTGGGATCATGACCTGAGCCAAAGGCAGACGCTCAACCAACCAAGCCACTCAGGCGCCCCTAGAGTAGTATTTTTTAAATGAAGACCTTACGGGCACTTTGGAGGTGATCATTCTTTTTCCAGGGCTGCTCTGTACCGAGCTCCCCCCTGGTCTCCTGGTCCTAAATGCCAGGAGCACCTTCCCAGTCAGGCAGCGCAGTGATAAGCAAGAACATCCCACAGTTTCTGAAACCCTCTGCAGTGGCCCTGCCTCCTACTGAGAACCATTGCCTTCGCTGGGGTCACAGCTTCATGGTGTGTCCCCACCACCAACTTCATGACCAGGATCTCACCCTTCACCTACCAATAGCCCAAATCCTCTTTTGGTGGATGTCCTTCCCTGCAGATACCCTAATGGTTGAGGTTTGTGTCTAAGACCACTGGGAGCCTTTCTAATCCCATGAGACAACTGTCGAGTCTCTGCTATACCCCAAGGTTGGGAGTACAGACAGGCTGGTGACAGAGACAGAAGTCAAACAATTACTTACAACACGGTGGGGAAAGTGCAGCCGAAGATGCTTGTCCCGGAATTGGAGGTAGCAGAGGAGGAGGTGATGGCCTCTCCTGGCCAAGGAGGCAGAGAGGACAAGCAGCATGTTGTATGGAGACAGCAAACACAGGTGAGCGTGCACAGCTATAAATAGCCTCACATTGTTGAAGCATGAATTTCAAGTCCAGGTGTGGCAGGAAGATAGGTTGGAGAGGTAGGCGGCCCACACAGCTCCCAAAGGGCCCCATATGCCAAGCGAAGGAGCTTAGACAATATGCAAAATAAGCTCCTGAATGTGTTCTGCTTGCAAATCTTTAGTCATCCTGAAATGGTAACATCTGAATGAGGCACATAAGAATTTTCTGAAGAACTAGATAGATCAGGTTATTGTAGCGGGACCGAGGTTTCTCTCTGGCTCTTTAACCTCAATTATGGAGCTCTTGTGCGCCTTGGAGGATTTTGAAGTTTCTTTTCATGTATGTTTTTTAACAGCTTTATTGAGCTTCAACTGACACATAATAAATAGCACATAAAGTACACAACTTGTCAAGTTTGACGTTTATATGACGTATATACATCTGCAAAATAAGCACCATGATCGATACATCCGTCAATCCCAGGGAGGTGGGTGGGTGATGGGCAGTAAGGAGGGCACTTGTTGAGATGAACGCTGGGGGTTCTATGCAGGTGGTGAACGAGCTGACTTCTACTCCTGAGACCAATATCGCACTGTGTGTTAACTAATTATAATTTAAATAAAACTGAAAAAAATATATATGTCCATCAGTACTAAAAACGTTCTTATGACCCCCTTGGCAAGCCTTCCCTGGACCTGCACCCAACTCCAGGCAACCAGTGACTTGCTTTCTATCACTATATATTACTTTGCATTTTGTAGAATTTTATATAGACGTGTACTTCTTTTTTTGTGTGGCTTATTTCAAATGGCATAATTATTTTGAGATGCCTCCAGGTGGTTGCATGCATGAATAGCTATCATTTATGGGTTTTTTATTTTTTAAAAGAAATTTTATTTATTTACTTATCTGAGAGAGAGAGAGCACTCGTGAGTGAGTGGGCAGGGGGAAGGGATGAGGGGGACGGCAGAGAGGGAGGGCAGAAAGTGAGAGAGAGGGACAAGCAGATTCTGCACCAAGCATGAGCCCTACAGGGGGCTCGATCTCACAACCTTGAGACCAGGACTCTGAAACCAAGAGTCGGTCACTTAACTGACTGAGCCACCTAGGTGTCCCAATCATTTACTGTTTTTTTTTTAAACCTTCCACTTTTGAGGTATGTCCTCCTACAGTATTTACTGTATCTCAACAAGTTTGCTCCATGAGATGACAAAGCTCCATTTTAGGAAGCGTTTTGGGCATAGCAGGCACAAGAGATACTAGCTGGGGAAGAAATGATGAGGCATAGGTCCTGGTTTTTCTAAGAATTCTCCAAAATATAAAATAGAGTACTGTGATAAGCAAAATAATGGCTCCCAAAGTTACCTACATCTTAATCCCTGGAACCTGTGACTATGTCACTTTACAGGTCAGAAGAGACTTTGCAGGTGTGATTAAGTTAAAGATTTTGAGGGGATTATCCTGGATTATCTAGGTAGACCCATGTTTGTAATCCCAGGGGTCCTGTGATGTGAAAGAGGGGGGTATGAGGGTCAGAGTCAAAAAGAGATTTGAAGATGGTGGGACACCTGGGTGGCTCAGTTGGTTAAGCATCTGCCTTTGGCTCAGGTGATGATCCTGGAGTCCTGGAATGGACCCCCGCATCAGGCTCCCTGCACAGCGCAGAGTCTGCTGCTCCCTCTGCTTGTGTTCTTGCTCACTCACTCACTCACTCTCTCTCTGACAAATAAGTAAAATTTTTTTTTTTTTTTTTTTAAGATTTTATTTATTTGACAGAGAGAAACACAGCAAGAGAGGGAACACAAGCAGAGGGAATGGTAGTGGGAGAAGCAGGCTTCCTGCCAAGCAGGGAGCCCGATGCGGGGCTCGATCCCAGGACTCTGGGATCATGACCTGGGCCGAAGGCAGACGCTTAACGACTGAGCCACCCAGGCGCCCCACAAATAAGTAAAATCTTAAAAAAGAGAGAGATGTGAAGATGTTATGATGTTGGCTTTGAAGATGGAGGAAGGGCTACTGATCGAAGACCGCAGATCACCTGACACTGGGAAAGGCAAGGCAATGGGTTCTCCCCTAAAGCCTCCAGAAGGGATGCAGGCTGCTGGCACCTTGATTTCAGCCCACTGAGACCCATTTTTGGACTTCTGACATCCAGAACTGGAAGATAATAAATTTGTGTTGTCTTAAGCCACTAAGTTTGGGATAATTGGCTACAGTAGGAATAGCAAATTAATTACCAATGGTGTATGTGTGTGTGCGTGTATCTATCTATCTATCTATCTATCTATCTATCTATCTATCTATCTATCTATCTAAGTCCGACCACTTGTATTTCTTCCTCCACTTTGTGACACGTGGTCTTATAGGAGCAGAAGCAAGTTGGCTTTGGAATCAGACTAGCTGTCCTGGCTGCTCCACTGAGCTTGTTTCCTTAGCCTACAGCAGGGATGATAGAGTATTTATCTCAGGGGCCCTGGAGAGGTTTGATGAGATGAAATACACAAAGGGCCCAGCACATAGTGCGCCCTCCATAAAACTTGCTTTCTTCACTTTTCACCTAATACTAGAATCCAAGGGACTAAATTCTCGCTGCTAATGACCCTTTGTGTAGTTTTGACTGAAATGCTTTCTCTCTTTCAATCTGTTGAGGTTAAAGGGAAATACTTATTAAGTCTCCAAGAGTGTTTAGTTAGAGCTTGTAAGTGGCTAGATACTCTTGGTTAAAAAGTGTTATTTAGCTGCAAAGCACTGTTATCTTTTAAGCAGGTAATTATTTCCTGGCCTAAATTGTTTAGCACTGTCTTGAGTTTCCATTTCTGAGATGATGACATTGCTTGAGTGGTGAAGAAATACTTCATCTGGGTATTGTGTGCCTTAATTAATGTTTGTGAAGCCTCCACAAGCCACTCATAATAGGCTGGACGCTGAGCATTATTTTCCTTTCGTATGGCTGTCACTTCTAGGATCTTAATCTAGCAAGCCAAATTGTCCATAAAAATTGGCATTTCAGGGGCACCTGGGTGGCTCAGTCATTAAGCGTCTGCCTTCGGCTCAGGTCATGATCCCAGGGTCCTGGGATCGAGCCCCGCATCAGGCTCCCTGCTCGGCAGGAAGCCTGCTTCTCCCACTACCATTCCCTCTGCTTGTGTTCCCTCTCTCGCTGTGTTTCTCTCTGTCAAATAAATAAAATCTTAAAAAAAAAAAATTGGCATTTCAGCATCAGAGTAGGTAATGTTTACATCATAGTCATGTTGGGGACAGTCTCTGGGCTTTTTATAAAGAAAGGCGTTAAGGAAGTAGTACTGTTATTTTTCTACAGGAACATAATTTATATTCTGGCCCATCTTATCTCTGGGGGTTGCCAAACTCAAGCAAAAAAATTTAGGGAAAAGACAAGTTTGTTTGTTTGTTTGTTTAATTATACCTCTTTAAATCAATCTTCTTTAAATTTTCTGATTAGAATTATTTTTAGGAAATCAATTGGCAGGAGTTTTCTGTTTCCAAAGCACAGCAAAGGTCTGTGGCTTACAGCATAAATTAGACAATCCAAGATGACCGCATGGTTATGTCAATGGGAAAACTGGATAAAGAGACAGCACTGACCCCAAAGGAACGAGAACACCAAACAAAGGCTGCTGGTAAAACACAGGGAAGAAACTTCTCCAAATACTAGTTCACTCCCAGTTTCAAAAGCTTTTTGCTCAGATTTTTCAAATAGTTTCAGGATAAATAATTTGTACCGGGTGGTCCTCAGATTCAGACACACTTACCAAAGGCCTATATCTCCAAGACGGGCTGTAAATAATACACCCATATGGGTCTTGAGGAATCACTGGGTTGATTTGTTGTCCCAACACAGTGTCTCCCTTCTGCCACCCAATGACAGGGGGAAACCAGACGGCCACGATGAAAGGTATATGGTTACAGCAATAGACATTGCTTTTGTGGGGACCCACATTTCTGAGATAAAGTTAGCTGATAGCATTACCAGCATGTAATCAAATGCAGTCATTGCAGAGAGAGCCTGTATCATATTACCTTTGAAAATGCTTGAATCTAGAAACACCATACACTGGATACAAAATCCATGAATACCTGGTCTCTGGGCGTGGCCTAGGACATATTATTTTGAACCATCTCCTATTTGTCTTCGCGGGTAAATAGACATCTTGACCTAGAAATAGAGGGAGAGAATTTGAAAATTAAAAGGGTCAAACGAAGTATTTTTGAATGCTCTTAAAAGACCACACACACACACACACACACACACACACACACACACACACACACTGAGATCACATCAGAAATTCCTTAGGTAGTCTTCAAAGTTAACTTCTTGCAGTTGAAGGAACATGGAAGAAGCAGGCACACCATGATTTGGATGCTCAGTTTTTGTTCTATTATTTAATGCAGCCAACTTCCTACTGTTGAAAAAAAGAAAGATGATTTAGAATGAAAGGACTGCTCCTCTGTATGGAAAGGTTCACAGGTTCACTCCGTGATGTCCAGAGACCCCCAAGGTGGAGGTGAGTTTCTATTGCTACTGCTATTGTTTTACCTCTTTGTGTTGACTGTGGCTTGTGTTGGGTGAAGAATTAGAGCACCAGATTGCTCTAGGCTGTACAATATACTGTTGCAGAAGTGTCTGCCTGGCTCAGTCAGTAGAGCATGTGACTCTTGATCTCAGCATTGTGAGTTCGAACCCCACATTGGGTGTAGAGATTACTTAAAATAAAAAAAAATATATATATATATGTATTTTAAAGATTTTATTTTTTTATTTACTTTAGAGAGGGAAAGAGAGCAGGGGAAGGGGCAGAAGGGAAGGGAGAGAGAGAATCTCAAGCAGACTTTCCGCTGAGCCCAATGTGGGGCTTGATCTCATGACCCTCAAGATTATGACCTGAGCCAAAATCAAGAGTCAGACACTTAACCAAATGGGTCACCCAGGTGCCCCCAAAATAAAAAAAATCTTTTTTAACAAAAGATTTATTTGTTTATTTGAGAGAGAGAGAGTGAGAGAGCATGAGTGGGGGGGAGGGCAAGGGAGAAGGAGCGGGAGAAGCAGACTCTGCTGAGCAGGGAGCCTGACTTGGGACTCCATTCTAGGACCCTGAGATGACAACCAGAGCTGAGGGCAGATGCTTAACCGGCTGAGCCACCCAGGCACCGCAATAAAAAAATTCTTAAGAAAAAATAAATCATTGGATCATGAATTTATAGCTTCTAACTATAACCTATTCACATTCTTCGTGACACACGTGTAAAGGAGGAAGAATTTGGATCCAACAGTCAACTATTTTTATTGCACTTCATAGGATTGATCTTAGAAGAGTGGGGTTCAAGACCTGAGTGTTAAGTGGTTCATACTCTAGTGGAGGGCATCTTGCCAGCGTGTGTAGAAACAATGTGTGCTCTCTCCTCTGTCTCTGGGTCATAGCCTGTCTGGTGGCTAGCGAAGGTCTAAACACAGAGGGGAGGGTATTAGGGATGAGGTTAAGTGACTGTCACAGGCACATGGTCCCACAGTTTTCCTTTGAAAACGGAAATAATCCTCCAGTATAGAACATGATACATAACATTGTATTACCACTAAATGAGCTTAGTGAATAAAAGGAACATCACCTACTACCCAGAAACAATGACTCACTGACCCTTCTTGACCTCTAATCACTAAGGAGTTTTGGTTTTCCCTTCTATAGACATTCTTAACTGATTCCGTTGGATCCCTAGTCATCTCAACCATGGTTACCTTCTCTTAAACCGGGGAAATTAGTGAGCATAAGTCAACACTTCAACATCAGATTCAGACTTTATAAAAAAGTAAACCACACAGGACGGGCACCACGGTGAGCTCCCTTGCTCACAGCCCAGACTGAAGTGTTTTCACAGGGCTGGGTCTCAGGGACGTGTGAACCTCATTTGCTCAGAGTTCAAGGTGATTTGTGAGCTATTGCTGAGCACATAATGGTCAGTGTAGCCACATACGAAGTCATGGCCCTAAATGTCTTCACCTGAACTCAGTAAATCAAATTGGGTCTACAGAAAGGTTCTGTTGGGTTCTGATCAGAAAATCTCTTTGGATTCGCTGTTGGATTGATTCCAAGATCAAGCTGGGTTTTGACATGAGAAGATATTCCAGTTCCTTCCAGCTACCTGTAAGAGGCTCTATAATTATAATGCTAAGGATGTAAATTATCCTTTTACAGACAAAATCCTTTTGATATTTGGTACACACACATACACACACACACACATAAGTAACAATAACAATAATAACAAGATAAGCTATTTTCCCACGCCTAATGGGAGAGTTCCTCAGGCTTCTGGCTTACCTTGTAGTCTCTCTCCTTTCCTTTTTCTTAGCAAAAATTAACTTTTATCAGTTTAAGTGGGATGACATTTGAGAAACTACGGTCCAGTTAACAAAGGGTCTTTTTTTCTTTAGCAAAAAGAGCTTAGAGGTCAACAAGGAGCATCTCAAGAACAAAGAAGGAAGGAGGATGAGTTTGCAGGTGTAGCTTGGGTCACTAAAAGTCCTGCAAAACTAGAATTCGTCTTTCTTTTCTCTTTTCTCTGTAGGCACTTAAAGATAGTTTTTTTTTTCCCCTCAGAAAGCAGGCTTTTTTATTGAGGTATATTTGACACATAGTATCGTGTAATTTTAAAGTGTACACATGTTAATTTGATATATTTATATATTATAATATGCAGTGATAATTAGTACCTCTATCATATTACATAATTATTATTTCTCTCTAGTGGTTGGAATAATTAAGTTCTAGTCTCTTAGCAAGTTTTATGATTATAATACAATATTGTTGTCTGTATTTACTATGCTGTATATTAGAGCTCTAGCACTTATTTATTATTCATTAAAAATTTATACCCTTAAACAAATCTCTCCTATCCCTCCAACCCTCATCCCCTAGTAACCATCATTTTACTCTCTGTATTTAGAAGTTTGGCTCTTACAGATTCTTCATCTAAGTGATATTATTCAGTATTTGTCTCTCTGATTGACTTATTTCAACTAGTACAATGTGCTCAAGGTCCATTGATGTAGTTGCAAATGGAAGGATGGCCTTCTCCCTCATTTTCTTTATCCACTCATTCATTGATGGGCACTTAGGTTGTTTCCATTTCTTGGCTATAGTGAATAATGCTGCAATAAACATAGAAGTGCGTATATCTCTTTGGTATCTTCTTTTCATCTTCTTTATGTATATACCCAGAAGTAGAATTGCTGGATCATATGGTAGATCTATTTTTAATTTTTTTTTGAAGAACCTCCACATTGTTTTCCATAACGACTGAACCAATTTACATTCCCACCAGCAGTGTTACACGGGTTCTCTTCACATCCTCTCCAACCTCTCCACATCCTTGCCTCTCTTCTTTTTTTTTTTTTTAAAGATTTTATTTATTTATTTGACAGAGAGAGATCACAAGTAGGAAGAGAGGCAGGCAGAGAGAGGGGGGAAGCAGGCTCCCTGCTGAGCAGAGAGCCCGATGTGGGGCTCGATCCCAGGACCCTGAGATCATGACCTGAGCTGAAGGCAGAGGCTTTAACCCACTGAGCCACCCAGGTGCCCCTCCTTGCCTCTCTTCTTGATGATAGCCATTCTAACAGATGTTAGATAGATATCTCGCTGTGATTTTTATTTGCATTTCCCTGATGATGAGTGATGCTGAATATCTTTTCATGTATCTGTTGGTCATTTGGATGTCTTACATATTCATTTATAGGTAGATTTCTAAAATAGTTTAAAACTCATACAGAGATCATATCTCAGGTTGGCTATTTCTATCCCCACAAAATGAGTACCCAGCCTTCCGCCATATCTGGGCATTCTTCAGTATTCCAACACTGAGACTGTTTTTTTCATTTTAAAACTACCACTTATTGAATGCTTATTCTATGCCAAACACTATGCCAAGAGCTTTACATGCATTATCTCACGTTCTTCTAGTAATTCTGTGAACTAGGTATTATTCTGATTTTTCAGAAGAAGAAACTAAGACTCAGAAAAATTAAGTAACTCACCTGATGGCATATAGCTAGAGTAGAGAAGCTGGAATTCACATCTACGTCGCTCAGTTTTTGCTTTCCCACTGTGCTTTTGACTTTCCTGGGAAGCATTTTCCCTTGTTCTTCAGTTTGGGTTGGAATAGCCTAAAATTCTGTTCATGAAGATATACTTCACTTTACCATGAATATTAGGCACTAAATAATGTAAAATAATTCTACAGTGTTTCTTCTTCTTTTTCTCCCATTCTCCTACTCTCCCTATTCCTTCCTTCCCCTCTTCTTCCTCTTCCTCCTCTTCCCTTCTTCTCCCTCCCTCTATTCCCTCCTCCCCACTTTAAACAAAATACCTTTTTGACTTGAGTTAACATCGGCACATATCACATATTTAGAACAATGTTCTGTAGCCATCTTTACCACATTTAGTTTGTACTCCTTTTTCTTAGCTCATTTCTTTGGGGTCGAACATATTATTTTAGATTTTCAGGTTATCTAATAAACCACGAGTTCACAGACTCATAAAAATTTAGAGGGGGAGACAGCTTCAGAGAGCCACTCATCCAACCCTGTCATTATATGGGCCAGGGACGCAGCTGGTGGCGGCAGGCCCCCTAGTTGAGTCAAAGCCTCAGTTACTCCACCTAACGCTGGAGGAAATCTTACTGCTTCTGAGGAGTTGTTCCAAAAGTCTGCAAATCAAGAGGCGATATCTAAAGGGGTGTTTTCAATTTTGTTTATAAGAAAGAAAGACCGATACCAAATCGCAGATGGTTTTGCTCTGACCATTTTCAGGAGTATCCCTAAGATACACTGCTACCACTAGGCCGTGGCAACCAGTTGGCACTGCTTAGAGCAAGGGAGCCTCTCCAATTCGCTTTTGCCTGGGTTTTGCTCAGAAGAGGCTTGGCGACAGACTGGCCTCCAGGTGTCCCAAAGGAGTTTTTGTTCCTTAATCATATTCCTATTAGTCCTCCTCTGCCTTTCTTTAACATACAAGAGAAAATCAGGAGAAGGGGACCAGAAATGTCTGGAGGGACAGAAGAAAGAACCCCAGAACAGAGAAGGCTGGTGGCTGTGTTTGAGCCGAGCCAGCTTTCAGTAACACACAATGTGGAGGCCTGTCAGTCATGTGCGGACAAGTGACAGCCCTGGCATTTTAATATAGCAATTCTTCAATTGCAGCCTAAGCTCCTATTGTGGGAGAATAAACTCCAAATAGCATTTCCAAGGAGGGGTTGATAAATACTTGGTCATTAACTAAAGTCCAAATTCTCCCTCAAATCTGATGAATAAAAAAATGTAAAACCTCCTCCCAACTTTTTTTTTTCTTTATTCCTTGTTTATATACCACTTGGCTGAGCATTTTGCCTTACGTTTGTTAAATGAAAAGCATCTGTTTTGTTCTGGCATAAACAGCAATGTAAGCATAGTTTCATACGTTATTCCAATATATTTAACAATGAGGTTCTTCTCATTTTGCACAGAATAGGACACACAATGAGAACAATCAATGAAAACCAGAAGACCTACTGTTATAATTAAGAACATCAAGAATAGGCAAGGGACAAAGAAGGTCAGGCTGCATATACATGGACAAAGCCAATTTCTCAGAAGACACAACTTCAAAAACACAGAAAGATTTGCCTTATGATGGGGATTTCCCCCAAATTAAGATAAACAAAGATTACAATTTTACCTTAAAAAATGACATCCTTGATGTTTCAAATCAAATTCCTTTAACAGTAGATGACCTTCAAGAAAAAGCTACAGATAAAGAGACTTGCAGACAGTCAGACGTGGCCATGACTCTGGGTAAAACGACTAAAGCTGTTATCAACAAAAACTATGATAAAGAGAAACAATCCACCACAAATCATGGTATTCCAGCTAATGAAAGAGTCCCTTCGAAATCAAGCATTTCTGATATTTTACTCCATCATCTTTCCAATGAGGAATTCTTAAAAGGTCAAGATATTAATCGTGAAACTCTCCCAGAGATTTCTAATGCTGATAGTTCTGATGAAGCTATTATTAAAAATATTATTTTGTGCCACGTTAAGAATTCTTGGCCAAAAGAACAAACCCAAGAACTCACAGACCAACTGAGCCCCAAAAGGGGTGGTGAAAACAGCAATACACCCTGTTTTTCTCTAACTGCGATAGAAGAAAAGGCCTCTGATTTAGAGGCTGCTGGAGAGAACAGCCATCAAGAAACTTCACATTTTCTGACTAAAATCAAGAGTCTACATGATAACCCAAAAAGTTGCCAAGGGCAGCGCCCCCAGAAACCGCAGACTGAAAAAGCAGTTTCAGGCAGTGGGTTCAAATACGGCTGTAGTCTGGTTCATTACCAGTTATCTGATTTCCCTAAGGTTGCTCCCAAAGGGAAAATCCCTAAAAACAAAACAATTAATAAACCACTTACAACAGATAAACAAGTCAGCTTTTCTCCTAAATTGAGAGATAAGTCAGCTATTGTGCAAGATATTTTAGAAAGCCTGTCTAGGTCAAACTGTATTGAAAGACAAGGGCAGAGAAGGAAAACTGCTGACCCTGCACAACAGATAGAGGTGAGTGAAAGTAGTCTCCAGAAATGCATGATCGGGGCACTGCCCATCCAAATCAGTGTGGGGCTTTGCGAGGAGCAGGGAACAGACTTCTAGTCTTTGACCTCTCAGGAGCTCAGTGCGTGTCTTCCCGAGAAGAACCAGGGGCTGGACAAACAACAACACACCATAGAATAAACTCCAAATTCTTTGATCTGGAATTTGAGTTTCCCCATTTTTTTTTTTTAGCCCCATCCTACCCTTATAAACTTAGCTCTCGTCCCCCAGGAGTCATCTTCAGTGAACTGGCAGGTCCCCAAACTCTCTGGCCCCACACGCTCATACCCTCGGAACTCCTGCCCCACACGGAGCATCCCACCTCTGCTTATCAAAGACCAGCACATTTTCATGGCCTCCTTCAATTCCCCATTGGCTGTGGAACTTTCTGACCCTCCTTCCCACCCCTAGTCACTCCTTCACATCCTCTGATGTTTAGATTTCTGTCAGAGCATTTATGTCAGCCTGCTTTGGGTCATGACAATTTGGAAATATCCATTGAGTACTCCGGAGAGCTGCAAACTTTCTTCATCTTACTATTGCGTAATTCCCTCAGGGGTCTGGCCTCTACCTTCCATATATCACACCCTTGGTTATTAATGCTAAATCAAATCAAATTTAGATATTTAATAACATTCCAAGCTTCCTATATTGGCAACAATTTAGTAGCAATTTTTTTAATGCTTACATTGGGATTTTATTTTTTTAAAGTAATCTCTACACTCAACATGGGGCTCAAACTCACCATCCCAAGGTCAAGAGTCTCACGCTCTACTGACAGCCAGCCAGCAGCCCCCAAAGACCAAATCTTATTAATGTTTAATTATACTATTTCTCCTTTCGTCCTCTTCCCATCCCCCCATCCAACTTCCCAACACATTGAGGCTTGGGATCTCATTGATTACTTGAAGTTCAGTAATTAGGTAAATGCACATTAATGATCAAAGTAAACATTTTAGTTCTCTGGCACTTTGCCAGGACAGTATGATCTTTCCCTTAAGCTTTGTATGAAGGGCACTCTGGACTGAACACTCTCTGCCTGTTTCCATTTCCACCCCTTCATGCTTCAGCTCCTTTCTCTTTCAGCTGAACGCTCTTGGGAGCTTGAGCAGAACTCCCCCTGCGTATCCCCCCGCCACCACCTGAAGCCAGCAGCCCACCTGGCCTTGAATGGTGTACTTCTCTGTGTCTGACACTGGCAAGTCTCAGGGGTTCTCATCCCGGTTGGAGGAAAACACCCCTGGGGAGGCACAGTCCTCAGTGCCCTGAGGTTAGTAGGATGGATATTAGGTTCACCTCTGTCTGGGCAGTGGCAGCCTAAAGTCAGATGTCTGATTTTCTCTAGTCCTGTCGATTAAGGCGGGAGAATAGACTATCCACCATACAACTGAGATACTCATCATAACCAAAGTCTCTCATAACCAAAGTCTCACCACCGTTGAATGCTCGGGCACGGGCGTGTTTTTGAGCTTTCTGTGTTGAGAACAGTGGGAAGATCCTCAAGGTGAGTCACTCTGGAATTTAAGCTCCTGTCCTGTTAGTCTGTGGTGAGTAAACAATCACTATCTTCACTCACATTTTGGAGTCATTTAATGCATATGGCTTTATATTATTCTCCAGAGTGTGTCTACTGTGTGCATAGTGTCAGTGAGAGTACCAGCCACAGGGCTGGTGAGAAGACCAACAATGGCCCCTGCCCTCATGGAGCTTATGGTCCAGTATTGGGAGAAATGTTTCAGTATTCCCTGTAATACACAGTAGCCTTAACATGCTAGTAGTAACAGCTGATATGTCAGGAATGCTTAACCACGTGCTAGGGCTTATGGTAATACCTAACATTTCATCCTCATAACAAGGAGGATGGTAGGTCCTATTTCTATCCTCATCTTATTGCTGAGGAATTTGAGGTTCACAGTGATGAAGTAATTGTCTTGAGTCACCCAGCAGATAAGTATCAGAGTGGAATTCAACCTTGGCATCAGGGACTCAGGTCTTGACACAACACTGGGCTGTCTCCATGATGAGCACAACATTTTGGATCTTTTTGAATAGTGGCATTAACAATAAATGATTTTTTAAAAAAGATTTTATGTATTTACTTGACAGAAAGAGACAGTGCGAGAGGGACTATAAGCAGGGGGAGTGGGAGAGGGAAAAGCAGGCTTCCCGCTGAGCAAGGAGCTCAATATGGGGCTCGATTCCAGGTCCTGGGATCATGACCTGAGCTGAAGGAAGACGCTCAACGACTGAGCCACCCAGGTGCCCCCTAAATAATGTTTTCTTATCCTTTAATTGTGCAGATGGAGCCCACAATACATATTCACCAAGAACATCTCACAGGTACTAACATTTGATTTGATTATTATTTTTTTTTTTTTTAGAGGGAGAGAGAGATAAAGAGGAGATGGGGGAGGGGCAGAGGGAGAGGGAGAGAGAGAATCTTAAGCAGGCTCCATATCCAGCCTGGAGCCTGACTTGGGGCTGGATTTCACGACCCTGAGATCGTGACCTGAGCCGAAATCAAGAGCTGGACACTTAACTGCCTGAGCCACCAGGTGTCCCAGGTACTAACATTTTTAAACCTATTTGATTTAGATACACATTTTGAAAACTTTTTTTTAAAATAACAAAGGGTGACAGTTGCCACAGACTTCTGTGTTTAGTACTTAATAAGTCTGCAGTGAAGTGGAGATGAATGGAAGCCAAAACGTATTCTTTCTTATGCAGGAAGAGAATCTGAGATGAGTCTCTTTAAGGTGTCATCAATCACTCAGAAAGACCTTTCCCCAAGTTCTTCTTACATATTTCAGAAGATAACCCAAGGGAAACAGATGTGCCAGAAGTTGAAAGAACAGACAGATCAACTGAAGACCAAAGTAATATTTGTAAAGCCTATTATGACAGATAGACATGACCAAATTCAGACATAAGACATCATGCCATTAACGAAATACTGTGTTTTTTCACTGCAGGTACAAGAGTTTTCCAAAAGCATAGCACAGGACCCTCCCAATCTTTTGCAAGACAAGACTCTGGTAATAAATTTTATCCAGTTTTAAACATCTCTGTTAGGGAATTTGACATGGGTAAATACAAATGACTTTATAGCACCATGTTTCCTCTACATTGGTGGCAGTGGAAATGTTCTGGTGGAAATATTCTGCTGAAGATTAAGGACAGTGACCTCCAGAGGCCTGGCCTTGTGTCTCACATATATTTTGCCCTTAATTATTAATGATGAGTCGAATTGAATTAAGATCTTTAATAACATATCTCAAGCTTGACATATTTGGTAACTAGTAGGAAATGTTAGCGTTTAACTTACACTATTTCCACATTCCCCCATCTTCCCATTCCCCTACCCAGTCTCTCAATAGACTGAGGCTGAGAATCTCATTGGTTATTTGAGGCTTGGGGGCTTTGTGTTACAGGGGCTAAAAGAGCTTAGAATTCCATTTCTAGTTGTATTTAGCCCTCTTTTATTCTCAGGGGAATCTATTACCTATGGCTATTATTCCTTAGCATTCACCCCACAATAAATCTGAGACCAAGGTAGGCTTAAGAGAATAATGTCAGTTATTATGAAGGGCAAGCCCATCCAGAATTGTTGGGTTCTGGGGGATATAGGTTATACAATTTCCCAATATTTGACAACTCAATATATAAAACTTTGAAAACTTGAAACTGACCTTAAAGCTATATTTTTCAGGTCAAAATCTGTGACTATCACATCCTTGCTTGTTGTTGCATTTAATCAAATCACTGGTTTCTCTTGTTAACCACACAGCCTTGTTCATCAGTGCCAGGGTTGTGGGAAGTGGGGGTGGAGCATGGAATGGGGAAAAAGCTGAGACTGCTAGAGCCAGGAATGTGCAGAGTCGAGGTTGCTGTTCAGGCCATTAGATCAACAACAGGTGATCAGAAGGCAGGTGGTCAGAAGTCCTGAAGTGAAGGACCACAAAGCTCAGGGCAGGCTGTGCGATAGAAACCAGACAGCATAGACAAAACCCAGGAGGACCCAAATGTTAAGGGACACAGTGCAACAGTGCATCATTCATTCATTTTTCATATTAATTAAATAACTCATTCATTCATTCAACAAACACTTATCAGGTACTTCCTATGTCCCAAGACTCTGTACCGGGCACTAGGGCTTTGTAGATGAAGAAACAGTTTCAAGTGGCTTACAGTTGCCTAGGAACAACAGATTGATAAATAGATGAGCAACACGAAGCTCAAGAAATGTTACATATGATGCTGATGGCAGCTTAGAAGAGGCTCACCCTTGCCAATTGGTGGGCACTTGGGAAAGATCCCTGGAAATGACGGGCCTCTGAGCTTGACACTGTAGGGTGAATATGTATGAGATTGGCAAAGTTGGGGCAAGAGGCTCTTCCAAGAAAAGGAATCAGCAGGTGCAATGGCACAGGGGGCAGAGAGTGCTGATAGTTTGAGGAGCAGTATGGCACTGTAATTGGCCAGATGGAGCTCAGTGTACGGGTGGTGAAGAGAAAGGGAGGAAACTAGAGAAGGTGTTAAGGACTACATTATAAAAGACCTTTAAACCACACTAAAGAGCTTAGATTTTACCCTGCGATGTGGTAATGGGGCACCATTACCCCAGTGATGGGGCAACACTGGAGGACTAAAAGCCAACAAATGGCGAGCACCCTGGGGGCAAGTCTGTAGCCAGGAAGCCATACTCCAGGTAACAAGTTATGAGGCCTTGAACCAAAACTGGCAATGAGGATGGAGAGGGGTCAATCTCAAGTGGTGGCAGATTAAGAGGGGTGAATAAAGAAAGGGAGGAGGCTTGGCTGAGTTTCAGGTTTCTAGCTTGGGCAACCAAGGTCAGGACTAAAAATGGAAGATCCAGTTCCTGGTGAGTGTGGGAGGCAAGTAGGAGACAAGGCGCCAAGTTCATTTTGAGGTTCTTATAGGACATCTAATTGGAGAGATCTAGTAGGCAATTAGACCAATGGATCTGGGCCTAGATTTAGGCCCAGAAATGTAGATAGAAATTTACATTTCTGTTTGGGCAGAAATGTAAATTTGAGTATAGCTGTGGGTTGAAGCTATGAAGTATATGAGATCACCCAGGCAACATACAAAGTGAGCAGTAAAGAAGTCCAAGGAAAGAATCAGCAAACAGGGGCAGGTAAAAGAAGAGGGAGTCAAGGAGACTGACAAGGAATGACAGGAAAGATCAAGGCCGACCTAAAAGGGGCAGAGCTGTTAGAGCCAAAAGACAAGAAGAGGGCGTGGCCACAGCACCAGATGTTTAAATATGGGGGAAAAATTAAGAAGTGCATTGGAGGGGCACCTGGGTGGCTCAGTCATTAAGCGTCTGCCTTCAGCTCAGGTCATGATCCCAGGGGCCTGGGATCGAGCCCCGTGTTGGGCTCCCTGCTCAGTGGGAGCCTGCTTCTCCCTCCCCCACTCCCCCTGCTTGTGTTCCCTCTCTCACTATCTCTCTCTGTCAAATAAATACATTTTAAAAATAAAAAAATAAGGCTAACTTCAGCACGAGCAGCACAATAGAATGGAAAACGCTTAGATGTTGGAGCTTTCTAGTTCTAAGTACTAGCTGTATGATCTCAGACATGCAGTGTGTCTTCCCATCTCAGAGTTGCTATGAGGATTAAAGGAGGTACATTTATGGCGAGACAACCATGCTCTACCTTCTTCTGAGACATAATACCATTTAAATCCCACTATCTTAAATTATAGCTTGTGATTGGCTTTCTCTCTTTTCCCTTTCCTTTGAACACCTAATTCCTTCTCACGGTTTTCACCGCTATCACTGTCTACCAATTCCCAAGTTACCGGTCCTAACTTCCTATCTCCAGCTCCAAATGTTTGTGAATATCTTCAGTCGGCTCTCCCGCTCTCGCCGAAATTACTCGTCCAACATTGACAGCTTCATTCAAATCTGCTAGCCTTTTCAGATTCCTCGTCTTGAGTCAGGGGTTTTGCATTCTTTCTGCCTCCCAAGCTAGAAACCTGAGCATTGTCTATGAGATTTGCAGTATCCATCAGAGGCCTGGCAGGACCTTGACAGTTTACTCCAGTGGAGCAACTGAGGAGGATTTAATAAGGCATCATTTTACAACAGTGTAGGCAAGGTTAGGGGAAACCAACAAGGGACAGAGAGCATCTCATAGAAGGAACATGGGGCAGAAGGGATGGAGGAAGAGCAGATTTGGGGGCCTAGGGAGAGGAGCTATAGCAGTAGGAGTAGCTGAAACAGGCAGAAGGACATCAGGGGAAAAAAAAACCCTTCGTCATTCTTCATTTCTCTCTTCTCCTGTTGCCCTGCATTGGCAGAAACCAATGCCGGGGCAAGGAAGCCTGTTGATGTAGCCCATTGAAGGTCAGCCTCCTGGCTGGGGCAGAGAGAGAGAGATGGAGGATGAGTCTGGGCAGGGGACACGGAAAACATCTACCACGCCTGCCATTTTGTATGTCCTTTAGCCAGTATGTTTCCAAACTTGTTTATTCGTTTTTAATAATCAGAATTAATCCTGGTAATGATGATCCTGGCACTCAGCGTTAACTCCTTTAATTTTCACAATACGACGTGAGGGCTATTCTCTCAGATGAGAAAACTGAGGTTCAGAGTTTGAGTTGACTAAAATCATACAATTATTAGGTGACAGAGTCTGAACTTGAACCCCGGGGCGTCTGATCCCGTAACCCAGCGGTGCTATATGCCGCCTCTCTGCAGTCATCCGTTCCTTTCCATGTTCATGAATGCTGCCTGGCCCAGGCCCTCCTGCATATTCTTTAAGCCTGACTTAGGTCTCACTTCTCCCGAGCCAAGGCAAAATCCTTGAATCCCATCTCTTTTCTCAACTGGAAAAGGCTTGTTGTGCCTGATGTAATTTTGTATTTCTCACACATTTGGCCCAGGGCCCCACACAGGCAGTTCTCAGGGAATGTCTAGCTACTGGGGCTGCAGGGCCAAAGCCTCACCCATCAAGACCAGACTTTAACCTGCACAGTTTAAGTACCCATCTACACGGGGCTGCATGGTCTCAAAGACCCATTTGAAGCTCTGGCTAAACTTCCTGATGTTCCTTCCCCAACTCACCGTCCAAGGGCCATAGGCTCAAACTCAGGTCCTCTAACGTCAGTTCCCTTTAAGGTCTGTGCGGCTTCAGACGTACTTCCTAGAGCTCCAATTTCGTCCCATATACAGCTGAGATGATAAAATCTAATTTGCAACATTTACCACATGGATGTGTGGATTAAGTAAGACAATGCACGGGCAAGTGCTCTGTAAACTACAAATCATTCTGCAAAAGCACAGGGTTATTGATATCCTATTAAGGAAGTTCAGAGGCCCCCCAGTGGGTTCTGGGAGAGAAATCACGTCAGGGTGCTGGAAAAGCTGTGTGCTAGGAGGGTGTTGTAAATGCGGAGATGACTCTTGGGTTGGCTGTGTTTTAGACGTCAGACTCCGAAACAGAAAAAATTGCCAGGAGAAGAATGGTGGCTTCATTTTGAAACTAGCATAGAGGATGCCCTCCTTGTATCTGGGGGGAAACCAACCACATGCGGAGGCTTACGTGTGCGTGATTCCGGTGACTTTGCTGCTACAGGTCCTGGAGAAACTGCAGGGACATCTTGAACTGCTGGAGCAGGAGTTTCTGGACAGCAAGGAGAAGCATCTGACTTTGAAGCAAGTTCACAGGCATGAATCCCCAGCTGTCGGTGACTTTGATCCAGAAAGGTCAGGCTTAAACTGTGTGAGGTGGAGGGGGCAGAGGCGACCTCCTTCAGGTGGGATTCTGATGTGGCTGCCGGCCAAGGGCTTGCATAGCCCCTCAAGGGTTAGCAAACACTCTGCCACCAATGGACAGGTGTCACCCCGTGCGACAAGCAGTGAGGAATTCCTGCTACATATGAAGTCCTGGGCGGGGCACCGGCCCAGATGGAGTCCTCGAAGTGAATAGTTGTCTCTCAGAGGGGAGATTTTATACTACAGTCTTGTCCTTTGTTGGATGTCAGAATTGGTTCTGAGACTCAGAACCACATGAGAAAACCCTAGAAAGGCTCATATACTAACCCCAGAGGGCCTTTTTATTTTATTTCTTCAGTGTTCCAAGATTCATTGATCATGCACCACACCAGCGCTCCATGCAATATGTGCCCTCCTCAATACCCACCACCAGGTTCACCAAGGGCTTTCTCTCCAAGCTCCTTGTGTCCCGTCCTTTACCCCACTCCTGCCTCTCTTTCCCCTGCCTGGTTCTTCTGTCTCCCTCTTTCTCCCCCTTTCTTTCCCATCCACAGACAATTCCAGTGAGGCAGTGGGTCCGAGAGGACCATTGTTAGGCTGGTTAATGTGAGGCCAAAGGTCCCACAAATTCCCATAAAGGGAAAATGTTAAAGCTTAAAGTCAAAGTGACTTCTGAGTTAGTTCACATTAGAAACTTGGAAACAAATTCATTGAAGTTTCCAACCGGCCATTTTTTATGGCCCTGCGCTCCTCTTTCTCTAATCCAAATAATTTTAAGATGTATTCCAGGACTCAAGGCTAGGATTGTTTCCATTTAATTTCCTGGTATGAATTAAAAGAATCCATTTAGGAGGCTTAATCTTTGTAAGTTCAGCTCTCTCTATTCATAGTATTTTTTCACATGGAATCATTCTTGAGGCCAGATTAATGGTTTCTATTTCGGCACTGGTGTCCTAGGTATATTTTCCCCCAAAGTATGATTTTTCTTTTTCAAAATGAATGAAATCTTTGTCTACTGTTATTTCAATACTGAGTAATTAGACAGCAAGGATGAGGTTTTAATATTGATTTTTCCCCCAAAGGCTTATTTTTTTTTCTGGGGAAAAAAAAAGATTTCTACATACTTTCACTATTTATTTAAAAACTAATAGAGTAAGGATATTTATTTTCCAAGGAATCCCACTCGTCTGGGTAGTCATTTTAAAGTCAGGCCTCTGTGCACAGCGAGACCAAAGTTATGCAATGCTGTATTTATATCCTAGTTACACCCACAGTGTGCTGGACCCACAATAAATCAAAAGAGTTTCAACTGCAATTATACCCCAGATACAGGAAAAGCTTTCAATGCTGGGGCAAGGGAAGGACCCAGTCTCTCCCAAAACTGAGTCAAAACCAGCTCCGAGCAAGCAAGGCCTGCTCAGCTTAACACTGGTCGTCTTGTCTCACATGGGCATAATGTGGCAATGAGCAGAACCCCATACAATTGTCCAGAACCTTCCAAGTGTTGAATCCAAAGGCCATAGTAGATGGCTTTCTGCAGAGGAAAGAATTCTGCTGATTCATTGACTAATTACTTGTTTAAGTCCCACAATGTGCTCTTATTAAGACCTTCTTATTATTGCCTTTACAAGGTAATATGCAGGGGCATCTGGGTGGCTCAGTCATTAGACATCTACCTTCAGCTCAGGTCATGATCCCAGGGTCCTGGGATTGAGCCCTGCATCGGGCTCCCTTCTCTGCAGGAAGCCTGTTTCTCCCTCTCCCACTCCCCCTGCTTGTGTTACGTTTCTTGTTGTCTTTCTCTCTTTATCAAAGAAATAAATAAAATCTTAAAAAAAAAAGGTAATATGCAAAAATAGTCATTTTACGTAGCTTGTTTGTCAGATAATCATTTCACACGCTAACACCTGAAGCCAAGGAGTCAAGGAATGGGGTTCTGTCTCCACCAATCCCTTCTCTCTGATACTGTGAGCATACAATCTTGTCTTCTGCTTTATGGAACAGATCACAAATTCCCTCCAAAATGTCTTTTCTGGGCTGCCTGGCTGACTCGGTCAGAAAAACACGCAACTCTTAATCTCAGGGTTGTGAGCTCAAGCCCCATGATGGGTGTAGAGATTACTAAAAAATAAACGTCTTTTCCCCATCTCCAGATCTTCATGTTTTCACCTCCTCTTTCTTCCTTCAATCACTTCCCACCCACCTGGCCATGGTCCTTGAGCCCACTTCTTCCCACCACCTTCCGGCCTTGCGCTACCATTTTAGTTCCTTCCAATTTTCAGCTTCTCCTTGTCCCCTGCCTATTTCTTGTCTGCCTACTGGATTAGAGCATATTTTCCTATATTTTACTTGAGTATCAATACGGTTTTCCATGCTTAGGTCTTAGTACGTTTCTATTTCCACACTAACCACACAGTTTTAAATGACTCCAGTCTAATGTACATTTGAAATATTTCTTCTTTAAATTTTCTTAGCTGTTCTTGCACTTTCTTCTTACTCATAAACGTTGTAATAAGCTCACCAAACTTCCTTAATGAAATTCCACTAGAATTTTGTTCAGGATTGTGTTGAATTTCCAGATTAGTTAGAGAAGAGTGGAAATCTTCGCAGTGAGCTTTCCCATCCAGGAACATGTTTTCTTCATGTAGATTTCATGCATGTTTTGTGAGACTTATTGCTAGCTATTCTATAGGTTTTCTGAGCATTAGTAATAGAAGTTTTCTGTAATTGATATACAGAAAATAAAGAAAAATCGTATACATAACTTGTGGTGAGCTACCTTACACAAGTTTGTTTCTAGTGTTCTTTCTCTTTAATGTCTTAGTTTTTAGGTGTGACAGTTATAGCATTTGAAAATAATGATGGGTTCCCCCCACTCCCATTCCCCCCTAAATACTTATACTTTATCTTTTCTTCCCTCTAATGCTTATATGTTATATTTCTTTTTATCGATTTATTCGCTAGGTTTTCCAAAACAATGATAAATACTAGCAAAAGCAATCATTCTTGTCATGTTCTGAAGAGTAAGGTACTTTTTTTTCCAAGTATGATGCTTGCTGTAGTTTCAAGTAGATAAGCTTTATCAAGACAGTATTCTACTCCTAGTTTACTAGGATTAGATTTTTTTTTAATTTAGGAAAATGTTTAATCAAATGAGATTTAGAAATATATTTATTTTCTAAACTTGTTCATATAGATTAATTACTCTGTAATTAATTAATATTAATATATTAATAAATATCCAAATGTTCTGCTATAGAATGATTTGGGAAATTTCCCCTTTTCCTTTTATGTCCCACTTGGATTTGGTGCCTTTTGTGGGGGTAGATTTTTTGATAATCTTTTCTATTATTCTCTGGTTAGTTTTTTCAGATTTTCTACCTCTTTTTGAGTAGATTTTAGTCATTTATGTTTTCCTAGAGACTTGTCCATTTCATCTAGATTCTAAACTGTGTTGGAATAAAGTTATTCAATCCCATTTGATTAAAAATTTTTCTTCTGTTATCTTTCCTTTCTCATTCTTAATGCTTTTCAGTCAGACTTTCCGCTGGTTTATTTTATAGATATTTTCAAAGACAATGTTTTATTGGGGCGCCTGGGTGGCTCAGTGGGTTGAAGCCTCTGCCTTCGGCTTGGGTCATGATCTCGGGGTCCTAGGATCGAGCCCCATGTCTGGCTCTCTGCTCAGCGGGGAGCCTGCTTCCACCTCTCTCTCTGCCTGCCTCTCTGCCTACCTGTGATCTCTCTCTCCTTATCAAATAAATAAAATTTAAAAAAAAGAAAATGTTTTATTTTATTGATCAAATTCTTTTCAGAATTTATTCACATTTATTTCTCCTTTTGGGGGGTTTATCTTGTGGTTCTTTTTCTATTTTCCTGTTTTGAATATTTAGCTTATTGATTTTTGAACTTTCCTCCCTAGTGAATGCATTTTAAGCTATAAATTTTCCTCAGAGTATTGTACTAGCTACATTACATTGGTTTTATATGTTGTTTTCTCATTTATTATTCACTTATAGAGTATCCTAATCTCTGTTTTTATTTCCTAGTAGCCCAAGAGTTACTAGGATGAGTATTTTGTTGCTGTTATTGCTGCTGTATTTTGTTATTAATTTCCAGTGATCAAAGAATGTGGGTGGTATACTTTTTTAAGTTTTTAAGATTATCTTAAGCTTCACAGGAAAATGGAGAGTAAGATATAGACGTTTCCCATATACCTCTGCCTGCACACACACACAGCCTCTCTCCCATTATCAACATTCCCCACTAGAGCCATACATTTGTTACAAATGATGAACCTACACAGATAAATTGTAATTGTTCAAAGCCCATAATTTGAATTGGAGTTTACTGCTGGTACTATACATTCTCTGGTGTTGGACAAATGTATAATGACTTGTATCCACCTTTATAGCATCACAGAGAGTTTTGACTGCCCTGAAAATCCTTTGTACTCTACCTATTCATCCCTCCCCTCACCCCAAACCCTGCCAATCACTGATCTTTTTACTGTTCCTGTAGTTTTGCCTTTTCCAGAATGTCACATAGCTGGAGTCATGCAATATGTAGACTTTTCAGATTGGGCTATCTTCCACTCAGCAATATGTGTTTAAGGTTACTATATGTCTTTTCATGACTTGATAACTCATTTTTTTTAGGGATGAGTAAGATTCCATTGTCTAGATGTGCCACAGTTTATTTATCCATTTACCTACTGAAGGAAATCTCGGTTGCAACCAAATTTTGACAAGAATGCTATAAACATCTGTGTGCAGATTTTTGTGTTGACATAAATTTTCAGCTCCTTTGGGTAAATACCAAGGAGTGTGATTGCTGGATCATATGGTAAGAATATGTTTAGTTTTGAAACTGTCAAACTGCCTTCCAAAGTAGCTGTACCATTTTGTATTCCCACCAGCAATGAATGGGAGTTCCTATTGCTCCACATCCTTGCCAGCATTTGGTGGTGTTAGCATTCCATAGTTTGGCCATTGCACTAATGTATAGTGGTATCTCATTGTTGCTTAAATTTGCATTTCCCAGATGACATATGGTGTGGAGCATCTTTTCATAGGCTTATATCCCATCTGTATATTTTCTTTGGTGAGGTGTCTATTAAGGTCTGTAGCGCATTTTAAAATTGGGCCAGTTGTTTTCTTATTGCTGCGTTTTAAGAGTTCTTTGTATATTTTGGATAACTATCCTTTATCAGTCCGTTGCCAATATTTTCTTTTGGTCTGTGGCTTGTCTTCTCATTTTCTTGGCAGAACAGAAGTTTTAATTTTAATGAAATCTAGCTCATCAGTTATTTCTTTCATGGATGGTGTTTTTGGTTTTGTATCTCAAAAGTCATTACCATACCCAAGATTATCTAGGTATTCTACACTGTTATCTTCTAGGAGTTCTACACTTTTGTATTTTACATTAGGTCTGTGATCCATTTTGAGTTAATTTTTATGAAGTGAATAAGGTATGTGTCTAGATTCATTTTTTTTTTGCATATGGATATCCAATTGTTGAAAAGATTATTTTTGCTCCATTGTATTGCCTTTGCTCTTTTGTCAAAGATCATGTGACTATAATTATGTGGGTCTATTTCTGGGTTCTCTATTCTGTTTCACTGACCTCTTTGTATAGTCTTTCATCAATACCGCCCTGCCTTGATTAGTGTGGCTTTATAATAGGTCTCAAAGTTGGGTATTGTCATTCCTCCAACTTTGTTCCTATCCTTCAATATTGTGTTGGCTATTGTCTCTTCATATAAACTTTAGAATCACTTTGCCAGTATCCACAAAAGACGAGCTGGAATTTTGACAGGGGTTGCACTGAATCTATAGATCAAGTTGGGAAGCACTGATATCTTGACACTACTGAGTCTTCCTATCCACAAACATAGAATATCTGTCCATTTATTTAGTTCTTTGATTTCATTCATCAGTTTTATAGTTTTCCTTATAAAGATCTTGTAAATATTTTGTTAAATATATACTTAAGTATTTAATTTTTTTTGGATCTTAATGTACATGGTATTGTGTCTTTAATTTCAAATTTCACTTGTTCATTGATAGTAGATAGCTAAATGATTCACCTTTGTTTATTAACCTTGTATCCTGCAACCTCACTATAATTGCTTATTCTAGTTTTTCTGTTAATTCTTTTGGATTTTCATCTGTGAACAAAGACATTTTTACTTCTTCCTTTCCAATCTGTATACCTTATATTTTCTTTTCTTGTCTTATTACATTAGGTAGGACTTCCACTACAATGTTGAAAAAGAGTGGTGGAAGGATATCCTTGCCTTTTTCCTGATCTTAGTGAGAAAGCAGTGGTATAATTTTTAATGTTTTGAAATTTGTTGAGATTTTTCTTTGTGGATTAATATGAGGTAAACTAGCCTTTGAGGAAACTGGATTCTTTTTGGGTAAAACAGATATTGATATTTATGTTTACATTTACACAAATACATTTGTTTATACATGTATGCATATATGTACATATGCCTAGAGATCAAGGTGGTTAATCAAATGATGCAGATATTTCACATCCTTCCTCTTTTCAATTGATACAAATCATTATTTCCATAGAATCATAGCTCTTAGAACTGTAAGGGACCTCAAAATAATTAGATCCAGATGAGCAGAGTATTGTTCTCCCCATGGTATAGCTGAGACCCTGGAGGCACAGTAAGATGAAGTGATTTTCCCAAGGATACACAGCTAATGAATGACAAAATGAGGATTAGAGCCCAGGCCTTTGGAGTGAGGCTATAAACAGGATGCATGTCAGGGCGGGTGTCCATTATCCTTCCTGTCTCAAGCCAAACCACATTAATGATATAGATCAATGCTATATTCACGAACTGTTGTTACTAATTAGAATGTTGACTGCATACCCAGTAAGTTGCCTGTTTATGTCTATTAGAGAAGTGGAAGGTGAAATCTTCAAGTTGGAGATGCTACTTGAAGATGTTAAAGAGAAAATTAATAAGGGCAAATGTACTCCAGCCGTCTCTCCTCCTGTGAGTTCTCCAATCATCCCAGATGACTTGGCATCCACATCCTCTCCACCCTCAAATGAGGTAACACAGCAACCTACAGCTTAATTTCATGCCAGGAAAAATGTTTTTTATGCACTTATAGAATCCTAAATCATGAATTCTATTTTAATATTTCATGAAAATTTAACTTTCCAAAGTCCTATGAATTATATTAAAGTGGAACAAGCTTTTAAAAATTAGAAGCTATTTTAAGTGTTGACTTTTTAAATATCTTATTGGTTTAAGATGTTACAATGCAGTTTAAGCTGAGGAGCCACTGAAAAGCTATTTCTTCTGGATGAAGAGCAACATTTTTGTGGATTGTGCCTGGAAGAAATAATTTTTCTTAATAGTTTTATATTCCCTCTTCTACATAAAGAATAACACACTCAGTGAGAAGAACTCTTTCCCATGGGTCCACTTCTGCATTTTCTTCTCTCAAGTTCAATTCTTTGGGATTGTCTACACATGCAAGATAAGGAATTCAAAGCAATCACCACTGTCTTTCTATACTTGTTGTTTTTGTAGACTCAATTACTAGAACATTTCAGATTAAATTAAAATTTTGAGAAACTGAATCATCTGGATAATTGCCTTAAAGTGACTCCCTTGTTTCAGACAGAACTTGAAGTCACAGCCTGTGGCTAATAGTCAAAATTCAAATAGGTCTTTGTCACAGTTAAGAACAAGATGTCGAAACTTATGTAAATGCTAGCCCTGCCAAAGGAGTGTGTTTGCCCCTTCAAAACACGGAACCTTTCCAGCAAAATTTCATTCAAGGCCCAGCCTCTGAGTTAGGCCATTTATATAACTTTGATACACAGTCCCCCACCCCGGGAAGAATTCTTTGTTCAGACCTCTGTGTCCCCATAGCGCTATGTCTCACTTGTCCCTGTGCCTTTGTACCTATCTCTGTATCCCAGACATCTGACCGAACGCCTGGTAGAGCGTGAATGCTCAGTATAGTCACCTCTGAGTCCTGGTGGATTTAAGTTTCAATGCTTCCCAGCTGTGAACAGGAATTGGCTTCCTGGTGGTGTGAGGGAGCCCAGGGAATGAGCCTTGCCTTCCTCCCGGCAGCTCCCTCAGATCTGGGTTTGCTTTTCTTTCCTGGGTCCCAAGTTTACCCCCAACTATTGTGAAATAAGAAGAACTCTAGAATTTTGTGATAAGTGGCCCTAAAAAGAGAGTCTATTGAGAGGATCATTCATTCATTCAACAAACATTTATTGCCAAACACTGGGCACTTTTCTAGGTATTGGGGTATAACAAATAAAGCAGACAAATCACCTGCCCTCAAGATGCTTACATATCTCTGAGGGATACATACAATGAACAAATAAAATTAATGCGTAATGACAGAATGCTAGAGGTACAATGCACTTAACATAATACAATCCTATGACTCGGGAGCCGAACTGCGGGGATCTGAATACCAACTCTGTCACTCGTCAGCTTTGTGGCCTTGGGCAAGTTATGTGATCTCCCTGTGCCCCAGTCTCCTCCTCTCTAAAATAAAGATAACAATACCTGCCTAAGCTTCCAACTCGTCTTCTGCAAAAAGTCTTTGCAAACTGTAAAGCTCTGAACCAACAGAATTATTATTGCTTACTTCTCACTATAACGTTGTCATTATTGTTTTAGACCCACAGATTTTTAATCCCAGCACTTCCAGTTACTTTGTAATGAAATAATCCTAAGCGTGGTCTCCAGACCAAGAGCATTGACATCACCTGGCACCTTGTTAGACATTGTTATGATGTTAGGGTGTTAAGTGAGTTAATATAGGTAAAGTGCTTGAAACGGGGCCTTGCCCATGGTAAGCACACTAGCTGGGTGTTAGCTTCTGTGACTCTTTAGTAATGGCATGTGACCAAAAGTCACTCACTGTGGGAGGGTCCAGTCACTGGGGAAACAAGGTCAAGGGAAGGTAAGATTTGAACAGAGTTGGAGGGGAGGGGTGAGAAGGAGGAAGGTAGGCGGAGGGTCGGGGACAGGGACTCCAGGCAGGATGTGATGGTGCCTCAGGGGTGTGGTGGGGATGCTGAACCGATCTGAGTTCCTTCCCTTCCCGGTGGAACACTGCAACTTTCTCTCTCTCTCTGTCAAAGATTTTATTTATTTATTTGACAGAGAGGAGAGAGATCACAAGTAGGCAGAGAGGCAGGCAGAGAGAGAGGGGAAGCAGGTTCCCCGCTGAGCAGAGAGCCCGAGGCAGGCAGAGAGAGCGGGGGAAGCAGGCTCCCTCCTGAGCAGAGAGCCCGATGCGGGGCTCAATCCCAGGACTCTGAGATCATGACCTGAGCCGAAGGCAGAGGCTTTAACCCACTGAGCCACCCAGGTGCCCCAAACACTGCAACTTTAAAGGCAGCCCCTCTGTACAGAGCTGCGGATTCCCAAGCAACACCGCAACAGGCCCCTTCCTTCACAGCTATTTCTCCTGAGGGCGAGCCTGACGGGTTGTGAGAGGGCAAGAGGAGAGGGGCCCCCAAGATGTCCCCACCACATGCTACCTCAGGTTGCTCCTTCCCATCATCCCAGGAATGCTGCAGTTAAATTCCCAGTGACTCTTGGCCAAAGAATCCCCTAAAGTGGGCCTCCCACAGAGCTCAATATTCTAAATTCAATTGCCTGATTCTAAATTTAGAATTTACTGATTCTAAGTTCAAATTGCCATTAAAAAAAAGCCAACAAACAACAAAAACACCAAAACCCCCCAAAACAACGCTAACACAGACTAACCAGATCAAACGGCCGTGAGGTGGTCCTCTGATCCCACGGTCACGTCCAGCAGCCTAGCCCAGCTTGGTTCCGTTCACTCCGGCGGATCTCTGACGATAACCAGTGCTGCCGAGTGTGGCTCTGAAACTGGCATCATTGCGATCCCCTGGCTCTGAGACCCACGGACGCCATGGATGTCAGAGCTGGTGGTATGGCTGTTTCCCGCTCTCAGCGCTCGGGAGGCACTTGCCTGGGGTTCCTGTTCTAGATGAGGCTTCTCCAACCGCAGCACACCTAGGAATCGTGTGCTAATCTTCCTGCACGCGGGCTTTCATTCGGTGGGTCTGAGGTGTGCCTGCAATTCTGCGTCTCCAACAAGCTCCCAGGTGATGCTGGTCTGGGGACCACAGCTGGAGATTATTTCATTATGATTGAGCTGGAAGTACCGGGATTAAAAACCCTTGGGTCTAAAAGGAGAGCGACACAAATATAACATTGGTTATAACAGAGTTCACAGTTGGCCAAGACTTGGCAGAAGAAGAGTTGGAAGCTTAGGAAGGTGAGGGGACTTACCGGGGACAAACGTCAGGGGCCACTGGACCCCAGGTCCCCCTGTTTGGGTGGAGGGCACCTGCCTACATTCTGCTCATGTAAATCTGCCTTGTATGTGAAGTGCAGGGGTACCCCTGTACACCTAAAAGTGAGACGTGATCAAAGAAAACACAGGGGCAAAGCCTTTAATTTTTAAATTATAAAAACGATTTATGCTTATTGCAAAACAAATCAGAAAATAGAGAAAAGTATAATATAAGAACATTTCATGGAGAGAAAAATCATAGCTAATATGCTAGTGTTTATCTGTCCAGTTTCTTTTTTCTTCTCTGCTGACATATACACAATTTTGCAAAACTGGGATCATGCTATAGATATAGTTTTATGATGCTTTTTTTTTCTTTTAACATCTATTGTGGGCATCTCAACAATCATGTAGAATAGACCTATGCCTTCATTTTTAAGGGCTGCATTGTATTTCATTATTACCAATTCACTTAACCAATCCCTTGTTGATGGACATTTGGTTGTTTCCAACTGCTCTGGTAACATCATTTTACATGCAGGCTTTGGGACATACTCGATTATTTCCTCAGACTAAAAACCTAGGAGTGCAGTTAATGGTTCAAGACGCAGAGGGAAAATTCTGATAAACTGGCCCTTAGCAAGGTGGTATCAGGCCCCAGCTGTGCATCAGAAAGGAGCTGTGTCCCCCCATCCCTGAGCCCACCCTGGGCATCTTTTTTCTTTTACTTTTCCAAAGTGGTAAGTGAAACTGGTATCTCATTGTTTTCACCTGTATTTCTTTGACTGTGAAATTTTACTCATTTTCATATGTTTCTCGGCCATTGCCACCTCCTCTTTGACAACATAAAACATTTTAACTAATATTTGCAAAAACGAAATAGCAGCCCCTCTTTTTTAAAGGCAGACAAAATGGAAAATATTAAGAACAAATAACGTTCAATATTGAGATTTTTATTATACAAAGTTGCTCTGACAGGTGCACAAAAGAGCAGGAAAATTGTAGTTAAGAACACAAGCAGGCGGGGAAAGGTTAAAATCCCAGTTCTGCCACTTACTCTCTGTGACCTTGCCCAGTGGCTGAAATTCTCTGAGCCTCAGGATGGTGAGAAGGACCAAAGGAGACTGTATTGGGAGCACCTGGCCCAATGAGCAGCCAATGAATGGTTGTTTTTGCTAGTAAGGAAACACTGAAAATCTCCAAAAAAAGTAATGGGCAAAGGAGATGAACTAAAAGTCACAAGTAGGGGACACCTGGGTGGCTCAGTGGGTTAAAGCCTCCGCCTTTGGCTTAGGTCATGATCTCAGGGTCCTGGGATCGAGCCCTGCATTGGGCTCTCTGCTCAGCAGGGAGCCTGCTTCCCCCTCTCTCTCTGCCTGCCTCTCTGCCTACTTGTGATCTCTCTCTCTGTCAAATAAATAAATGAAATCTTAAAAAAAATAAGTCACTAGTAGGAAACATAGCCAATAAATAAGCACATGGGGGAAATGTTTCTCTCTTTTAATAACAGAGGCAATGAACACAAGGTGCCACCTCCTCGCTTTTTAAATTAACAAAAACATTTTCAAGGATAATTCCTGAGGCAGCAGAAGGCGTGCTCAGACTGAGCTGCCCACATTGTTGGTGGCTGTGTAATTCTTACAACGTTGCAGAAAGCAATTTGGCAGCAGGTATCATCACGCAAACATGTTCACAACCTTTGACCTAGACGTTTCCTAAGGAAGTAATTCGAAATATGGAAAAAGCTATCTGTACAATGATGCTTGTGCCAGCATTGTGTATAATGTGGAGAAGAGCACGTTTTCTGTTTGCAGAAACGGTAAAACCATAGTAAAAAATACACTCTGGGTGGCGTCAGGTCTTTTGGGGAAGTAGTGTAATTTTTCTGTGTTAAAAAGGGACATATAAACAATAATTTCAGCCTCTAAATAGCCCGTAAAACCTGTTTTAATTCACGGTTTAATGCGTTTCTTTGGGAAAGCTCGTAGAGCTCTACCAAGAGTGGTCAGATTGGTGGATTTAAAAATTATCTTCCTAAATCTGCTCATCCTCCCTTGGAGCCTGCGGAAATTCCAAACTGAGGAAAGAAAAAAAGGGGGAAAGTACTCTCTCATCTGTAAACAAGATTTTTAAATGTTTGGAGGAGAGAGGCCAAGCCAGTGCTGAAACCTTCTCTCTTTAAGCCCCAGGCCATTACAGCACAGACCCCACTGAACGAGAAATCCGATGGAAGGAGTCCCGAAACGGTGAGTTCAGCGGCTTCTGTGCGTGAGCGGCGGCGGGGTGAGTCACTTCCTCGTGCACAGCCACGTCTGTGTGTGCTTTGTGGTGCAGGAGAACCCCAACAACACCTCGGGAAGGCAGGACCGCGACCGTGCAGAGACAACGAGTCCAAGCTGTGCCTTTTGCCACGGGGTCCTTGAATGGTGAGGGCTTCTTGCTGCTGAATCCCCAGGACGGGTGGGAGCCGGGGCCGGGATGATAGCTCCAGGGAGTGTGGGCGTCAGATGAACTGAAACCGCTGGCCAAGTTGCAGAATCGCAGATCCGGTCGCAGGGCTGGGCAGGCCCCGCCGCCTTCCTGATGCACAACTCCCTCTCGCGGTGGCTCTTGAGTGGGGTGAGCCTCAGAGTCATGGGGAGATTGTTAAATAATGCACACGCCTCAACTTCACCTCCTGTGTCAGCCTCACCGGGGCTGGAGCCCTGGTAGGAATATTTCTTTTAAAGCTGCTCCAGTGATTCTCAGAAGTTCCGTTGGTTAAGAATCCTGGCCACAGCACACAGGAAGGGGGGTGTCCTGTAGGCTCCGTCAGAACATTACCCAGACAGGAGATTATCCTGCACCATGTATAGACCACCTCTCGGGGGTCACTTTCCCCCATTCTTGAGCAAGAAATCTTCCAGAGGTTAAGAAGCTGTAAATTGTGACGGGGGGAAAAAAAAAAAAGCGGTCCATGTAAAATCCTAAGGAGAAATCCTTAATGTTCTTGAAACTTTCTTTGGATTGCCCGTTAGCCCACCTGGATTCAGAATCATTTATTTGAAGCTTCTGTTAGTGAGAGGCACCACCTCCACGCTCAGGAGGACCCCCCCCCCCCCAGGCCAAAGCTGGGCTGGTTTACCTTGGAAAGGTCAAGAGTCAAGGAGGGAGGAGCTGTATTAGGAGCTGTATTAGGTTGCCTAATAATAGCAACCACTATTAGGTGTACATAATGGGCTCCAATAGAAGCAGATGACAAGGTCTGAAGTTTGAAAGGATTCCACCACAGAATGGGCGCTTGTCCTAAGTGTTCTACTGAGTATCCGCCCCCTCAAAAAGGAAATAGCAGGGTGTTTGTGCTAAAAATGACCATTGCTTTAAACTGACATGCCAGTCCTTGGCTTTGACTCTCCCTTAAATATAAGGGGCAATAATGATGCCTACTCCCTGAACCACCTAGGCCCACTATTTTTATTTATTGAATGAAACCGAGGTTTTGGAATTTTTAAAATTGTTTTAAGTATAATAAAAATAGTTTGACATTTAAAAAACATTTTGATCAAGCATTCGAGGTATTAAATGCTTCTCTTCCAAATTCCTAGTCTAGACCCTACAGATACTCTTAAGTACCAAGTCAGGGACTGATGTTCCAGACTAAATTTTCTCTTTTATGCCGGACAAGAGGGAAGGAAAAATACAGCCAAGTGTGACATCAGATCTAACAATGAATTGTACCACTGGGGTGTGAAGTAGAGATACACATGATTTATAAACTGAAATCTTGGTAAACTGCATAATACCTGAGGGATTATTTGAACAAAGGGCTACATATATTCTTTGCTCTTCTAGGAGATTAGAGATCTCTCAGATAGGACATTGCTTTATGAAATTTGCTGATGTTAGAGGGATATTTATATGTGCAGATAAATGATATACATGCTACAGAAAAAATGCATATCCCTTTGTGCTATGTCTGATGTAGGATTTTGGATTTAAGAGTACACTTTAGCTACTTTGTCTTCTTGGGAAACTGTCTTCTCAAGTAGAATCGCCCTAAGGTTTTATATTTGGCAAAAAGATTTTAGTGCACAAAGAAGTTTAAAAGAGGCAGAAAAAGAAAGTCACGTGTGGGGCTGAACTCCCTTGAAAGAGATCCAAGTTTTCCACTTTGGAGAGCAGATGTTCAAATGCCCTGAAGGCGGAGGGTGGAGACAGAAAATGAGGTGTGAGAAAATATGTGAGTCAGGAGGAAAGCATGTTTTTCCAAGGGCAGGGGAGGGGCCCAGCTTCTCAGGCTCCAGCCCCACCAACTCCAAGCACAGCACCCCTCTCTCCACAGGAGGCCAGCAGGCCTGGGCACGGTTGGGGGTGCTGCATTCACCAAGCGATGCCTGGGGCTCATCCTCCATGCCCGCGGGCCCCCCTCCCTGCACCCCTTCCCCTCCCCCTCTGCCCTCATTCTTCTCGTGAGCTGTGTCCAGGGCATCAAGGGCACAGTGCCTTCCACACTAAGAACGAGCCACCTCCCCGGAGGGCTAGTACTGTATCTCAGGGTCTGAGTGAGGGCTTTATTAGGAATCGTGATGGATTAGAATTTCTCTGAAGGAGGCAGAATTTCCGTGAAGAAGGGAAGCTGAAGCCACAGACAGAGAAAGGGTCCTGGTAGGTCAGAGAAAGGGTCCAACTAGAAGATACCTTTCTGATGCCCCCTAGTGGCCTTGTACAGCTAAAGTTAACCCTGTGTGCTCCCACCGCTTTTAGCACCGCCCACACTGGACAAAGTCCAGCTTGCCAGATGTTCTGCATGTGTGGAGCCAAAGCCAAGTGACGCGATACTGACAGGGAGCACAGCTTCTTCCCCTGAGAAGAGTTGATTTTGAGACACGAATATGAAGAAAACTCCAAATTTTACAATTCCATACTATAAATTTCTACATTGCATGTGTGTGCATGGTGATTAGATACCATCCTCTGGGGGGACAAAAGAGGTTTATTTTTTAACATTTAGTATACATATTCTTACCAGGCCAAGCAGCGCTGAGTGAGGTTTCTTATAGCGAAGCTCTCAAAAAGGGAGGCAGAGGGGATCTCTGTGTTGAGGACAAGATGCCACTCCTGCATCGTCTCAGACTCTGATACAAGAAATTTAACATTTCGGTTTTACCAGTACGCTCACGATCTCTAGAAGTGGTTTAAAAATTTGTGGGATCTTATGGACCTTTTATAGGAAGGAAAACACGGAGAAAAAAGGGCACAGGAGAACCAACTGTGGAAGGTGTCCCCCCGCCATTCAAGAAAAGTCACTGCATGCAGATTCGATTCTCAGTAAGTTGAGGGGCCTGGGGAGGTGGGGGCTCCGTCCTCAAGGTCCCCCTTCATGGGTCTGCTCTCTGCAGGCAGACCACCTACCACACTAAGCGGCTTTACCCAGACGAAGGTGTTGCAGATCGTGTGTGTTTTGCAATATGTAAAAAATTAATAATGGAATAGATCCAAATGAATCAAATGTGGTCAGTAAGGGGCGAGTGCCCACCTGTGTCTGTACCGCAGTCCCAGAACCCCATGCGCTCAGTCGTGAGGTGGCCCCAGCTCTGGGGGTCATCCTTCCCGCATGACCCAGAATCCCCACCTGCTGAGCTTCCTGGCCAAGGGCGACTTGGTGCTGACTTGTCCATACTCATCTCACAGAAGCAAAGAAAATTCCAGCTGGGAGGAGACGGGAGAGCATGCTGGGCATGGAATTCAATGATTTTTTAGTCAGAGGGGCCTTCCTCCAAAGGTAGTTTAAGCAGAAAAACATCCCCTGGCAGAACCACCCTGGCTGAGGAAGAGGTGAGGCCGAGGCCTGCTTGTGCAGGCCGCTCCCGAGCCTGGGGGTTCCCACCCGATTACACACGGCAACCCCGGGCCAGAGAGCTAACAAGGCGTGTTTACGCGCATACAAGCGGTCGGCCAAGAGCCTTTCCTTTGACTCAGTGTTCTGTCACATGTAGTTCTACTTCTCCACGGATGATTCATTCTTTCTTTTTTTAAAAAAAGATTTTATTTATCTATCTGAGAGAGTTAGAGGTAGTGAAAGCACGAGCAGGGGGAGGTGGGGAGAAGGAGAAGGAGAAGCAGGCTCCCCGCTGAGCAGGGAGTCTGACATGGGCTGGATCCCAGGGCCCTGGGATCATGACCTGAGCCAAGGCAGATGCTTAACGACTGAGCCACCCAGGCGCCCTGATGATTCATTTTCTAATAGTCATAGTAATGTTTCACTGATGGATCACCTACCCAAAGCCATACCAGGATAGGCTTTCTGAGTGTGGTCAGAAGCCCTAGAAGGTCTCAGGGGGGCTGTGAGGCCCTCGTTCCCAGCTACATCCCTGTGCAGGGCCAATACTGCAACTGACTGAATGGGGGGCACGGCCCTGGGATCCAGCTGTCTTCTATTAAGCCAGATATTCGAGACACTTGCCAAAGCATAAAATACTGCCACTCTTCTAATGCTTTTCATTTTTTAAAAAATAGCTCTTTTGCATTAAAAACCCATTATTTGGGGGCACCTGGGTGACTCAGTGGGTTGAGCATCAGACTCTTGGTTTTGGCTCAGGTCATGATCTTGGGATCCTGGGATGAAGCCCTGTATTGGGCCCTGGGCTCAGTGCGGAGTCTGTTTGTCCTTCTCCCTCACCCTGTGCTCTTCCCCCTCCATGGACACATGTGTGTTCTCTCTCTTGTAAATAAATGAATAAAATCTTTAAAAAACATTTAAAAAAACATGTTATTTTGTCAGCATGAAATGATTTACTGTTGGTTTTAAATGACGTAATAAATCAAATACTTTTAAATGTTTCAGTTTAAAATTCTATTTGGGGAAAAAAAAGCCTTAGGATTGTCCTTTCAGTCTTGGGAAGATCTGAATGATTCTGCAGTAGCAAAAATGACTTGAAATTTATAATAGATATCTCTCTACCAGGTCATCTTTAACCATATATGCCATATAATAGCTCTTCTCCAATGCAGGGTGAGATTTTTCATCACAGGTACAAAAAATGGCACATATTATGATATGTGATAGATAAAAACTACAATAAGCAAAAGCTTTTTAGGGTTCTCAATTTTTAGAGTGTAAAAGGGTTCTGACATTAAAAAAACACTGAGAACTGCTGACATAGTGCATAACATTTAGCTATCCTCACACCCCTGTAAGTAGGAATTATCTTTATTTTACAGATAAGGAAATGGAGGCTCAGAGAAATTTAGTAACTTGCCAAAGAGCTGGCATCTTTCTACTGCTGTGTAGTGAAGTATCCCAAGACGTAACGGTTCAAAACAACAAACAAATTCAAGCATTTTCAGAATTCCCATGGGTCAGGAATTTGCAAGCAGCCCAGCTGAGGGGTGCAGGCTCAAGTTCTCCGATGAGGCTGTAGTCCGCTGTTGGCCAGTACCACCAACTACTACTAGCCCCTCTGTGGCATAGATAAAGGCAAAGCTGTGATTCAGTTGCCCGTGTTGGTGTAGAGATTTGATGTAGAGAAAAACCATCTCTCCAGCTGTCGGGGTGACAGAGCATAAGCTCTTGGCCACAACAGGGTCTGAGAAAAGAATGTGGGTGTATCAGGGCAAATCTGGAGAAACATCCCACTTGCATCTGTAGTTGATTCTGTGGGCCGCATTGTCACAGACGCATCAACTCCGCAGACCTTCACTAAGCGCCTCCATGTGCGAGGAAAATCTCGAGACCTTCCTATCAGATCTGTTCCTTATCAAAACATCTCTCGGTTGACATAAGGGGATTCCAAATGTCATCCTGAGGCCGGCAACTCCCCTTGGGAACGCAATGGGGAAGTGGGACACTTGGGCGCCAACTGCATACCTGGCAAGGTTCGAGCTCTATTCTCCACACCACATTTTATGACTTTGATGAAGAAATTCACGCCTCCTTGGTGTAACTTGGGCTTTTTCAGGTTCTGATGCAGGCCCCAGCTGCTCTTCTCCTTCTGGGACTGGACTGCAGAGTAATCAATGTGAGAACTGCGGCACTAAGAGTCATAATTCCAGAAGAGTCCGTGGCAAAAAGCCACTTGAAGGTGAGTGCGACACGGGGACCTTGCAAGGAAGGAGTTAAGAGGGGACAGCTGTTGTTCGCTGCCAGTGAGTTGTAATTTTCATCTTTTCTTTTTAGAATTTCATTACAAATACAACATGCCAGGACAGAATTACTTAAATCCTAACGAAAGAAGTGCCTTTGTCAAGCTCTGCTTTTTAAACGAAAATAAAAACTCTTCACCTTGTAAGTACACCTGCTGCACGATCTCATCTTTGTAAGCAGGCTGGTCTCCCAGGCATGTGGGGCCTGCACTGCACTGGATACTGCTTCCCTTTGGCGGGGGGCCCTGCCCTCTCCAGTCTGCCCCCTGGCTCTCCAGTACTCACCTGAGGCTCCTGCATCCTGGATGGCCAGAGGCTGGGCCGGGGCTGGGAGACAGGAAATCCTGGCAATAAAGGATCCTGAAAGTTATTAAATGCTAACTCAGTGTAAGTTGGTAACAAATTGTAAATATTTGCTGTACAGATACCAACTGAAGAGTCACCACTAGTATTACTATTATTTGGGAGCGGGGAAATCTTTAAATATGTCCCTACTAAAAGCCGGCATGTAAAAAACAGACGACTTTTTACACTCCTTAAACATCATCTTGCTAATTTCAATGGAAACTTTTGCCATCTTCGGAAGAAATTAAAAGCCCACAAACATTTATTTATAAAGATGATTAAGACATGGCTCCTCCCTCCCCAAGGGGTTCACAATCTATTGAAAGGAACTCATCCCCAAATAGGGAAAGTTCGTGGCAAAATGTGGTGCTAGAATGAACAAAGTCAGAGTGTGCTAGGGGGACAAAAGGAAGGGAAGGAAATACTCCGTGTTTTGCTTCTGAACGGCAGCTGTATCTGTTTCTTTGACACCCTCTCCTTGTGGGAAACCTCCAGTGCTTTCTTTCCTTATCTGTGGACAGGGCATCAGGGAGAATGTTTCTTATCTTTCACAATTGCCAATTTCCAAGATTAAAGAATGCCACTTACCAGACTGAACTCAGCTGTGCACCCCCTATGCGCCCCCCCCCCAACCCAGCTGCCAAATCTTCAAGTGGATGTATTCTCTCAAGATGACAGCCACTAAAACTCTGCAGAAGTAACAGAGCCGATTTCTTTACTATCTCCTTGGCCTTTGGGTCTATGGCCCATGAGACTTGTCATTCCAATATATGAGGGGATGAGGGATCAACTGGGTCATCGAAAGTGTGACCTTGAGTGGCATTAGTAACCACACAGTGGCCGAGAGGGTGGAAGTCATAGGGAGGCATTGCTCAACGTTGAAAGGAAACTTCCAGAAATTGGAATGGAGTGGGCTGTTGTGGGAGGTCGTGAGCCCCATCTGTAGAGATGTCTCCACAGATCCCATCTGGAGACAATGTACTTTGTCAGGATGTTGCAGATCTGTAGACCAGACTAGACCTGGAGCAGATGACCCTATGGTCATTCCCAACTCTGAGTTTCTATGTTTCAAATAAAATCTAAAATTATTTGGAGACTAGCAAAGGATTAAGACTAAACTCATTAGTATCTCTGCTCATCATGACTTAAGTTTGGGTGGTCAATATGATTAATTTGGACCTTCTGGCTTCTGCTCTGCCTTCCATGTCTGCGGGACAATGTCTCCCAGTTCCCTTGTCAAATGGGGCCCTCCTGACGGGGAGTGAAGCCTAGCTATGAGAGACTGGTGAATAAGACAGGAGACCTGGGAAGGAGAACCAGCAACAGAGAAGGCAGACTTATTGGCTATTGACTCATCTCTCTTCCTTTCTCTGGCTTTCTTCTTGTCCTCCATGGTGCCTTTCCTACATTTATCTTTTCTGTTTAGTCTCTATTTTCTGGAATTGTCTTAGTAACATCATTTAGTTTCTCACTCCTAGAAACCTTGCTCCTGTGTTTGGAGAAGACCTCAATCCCCATCAAAGGGACTACCCCTCCACTTGTCAGATGAAGTGGTTGAGTCCACAGAAGCTGGACAGCATGCCCAGGTGTCACACAGCTAGCTCCCAGCAAACCTAAACCTAGACTCCTGGTCTCATGGCTACTGATAAAAGGTTGATTTTCTTAAAAAGTAAATGAGTTGAATTTGTTTTCCTGAATTCAGAATACCTGATAGAAATTTCTTTATTTTCTATGTTTCCTAATTTTCTTCTTAAAATTTCATGAAATATTTCACTTATACAGAAAAGTTTGGGAAATGATACCCATATATCCACCATTTGGGGATCAGTTTTGATGCTCTGAATTTAATCATAGCTAACATCTTTCAGCTCGTTCAAAACCAGAATGGATCTGTTCCCAGACATCGAATCCAAAATCCTCTCATGATGAACGTGAGCCCATACCAGGAAAGTAAGTATTATTTTATTATTAATAATAACAAAAATGACTACTCATTAGTTGGGTACATATAATGTGCCTAGAGCATAAAATTACTGGCCCAAGATCACCTAGATCATAAGTAGTTGAGCCAAGATTCAAACCAATGCATGGCTAATACTTCAAACATTCATGTATTCATTCAACAAGTGTATGGGTGTCAAAGCGGGCCAGGTTCTGAGGAAACAGTGAAAAATTAAACTACTGTCCCTGCCCTCATGGAAGTTACTTCTCTGGTAGAAGAGCCAGCCTTTTTAAGTGCCAAAAAGGGAGTGTACTGAGTGCCATTACCTAATTTGGGGATTCAGAGAAGCTGAACACCAAAGGATAAGTGTGACTCAATTAGCAAGGGGATGTAAAGGTAAGAGTGAAGCCATTACAGTCTAAGAGAGTTTGCTGGAATGGGAAGGCCCCTTGGCAAATTCTGGAACAGTGCAATGCATGTGGCTGTGGGGCATGATGGGGCTGGTGAGGGGAAGCTGGCGGGATGGGCAGGGCCAGACCATGCAAGGGCTTGTAAGCTGCAGGAAGGATTTCAGACTCTTGAGTACAATAAGCCAATGAAGTTTTTAACCAGGGTGTTTTTAAAGATTTCCAGTTTTTAACCAGGGTGTTTTTAAAGTTTCCTAGTGTCTTAAGAGATCATTCTAACTACTAAAGGAGCGGGAATGGAGTAGAGGAGTCAAGGGTGGAGCACAGAGGCCAAATAAGAGGCCAGTGCAATAATCCAAGTGAGATGATAGTAGCTTGACCAGGAGTGGTAGTGAAGGAGAGAGAGGTCTAGCATCCAAGAGCTATTTAGGAGGCAAAATCAGTAGTGTGGCAGAATGGTTAACAGTTCAGGCTTTGAGCTTACTCATTCAGTCTGTTATCCACTCACTCACATTCTTAAGAATGTGGCCTCTGGTGACGTCTTGGGTTTGCATCTTTGTTCTGTGTCCTTGAGCTGGTTGCCTGACCTCTCTGTGCCTCCCTTTCCTCACTATATTTCCCCATTATTCTCCAAACGGGAATCACAATAGTGCCAAACTCATTGAGGATTGGGTCAATACATATAAAGCACTTGGAAAGGTACCTGGCATTCAGCAAGTGATGGCTATTATTGCTGATCATGGCGACCAGTTGGATATGGGGAGACAGAGGACTCTGAAGCCCATGCCCTTCCCACTGCACCACACTGCCCTGCCCTGCCCTGCCTGGAGTTTTTCATTAGCTATGGGCTCCCGATGCTGATGTTCTCTGATGCTCTCAACTGGACAATAGATCCAATGTGTTAAACTAATCTGCAGAGCCCAGTCATGTGAATGTGGTAGGGGAGAGGGACGAAGGGAGGCTTCGGGTCATAAGCATTTGGAGCCAGATTTTCTGGAGATGACTGCCACAAGTGTAGTATGTACCAGAGAAGTAATGCTTAACAGAAGGAATCTCAAGCCAGGGGGATGTGAGGCTGGCTCCACAGCCCACTGTCAACAGGCAAGGTCTTGTTGTATCCCTTAACGCCACGACTCACAGTTGTGCAAAGCATAACACCAGGCAGTGCCTTTTGCACAGACTGTGAATGAAACCTCCCAGAGCTATGCAGTGCGCAACCAGAACAACTGTTACGTGGTAACACTGGCCCCCAGACCATCGAGAGACAGAGTCATACTTACAGTGTAGTAGTCTAGGGGAACCTGTTTAAAGTGGTGCTGCTTTTATCTTTCTACTGCTGCTGCCTCCTTGCTCTGTAAGCTCACTGGTGCTAGAATGAACTCATCTCAAAGTGCCTGCAATTGGTGGATTTGTGTCCATTTGTTTTTTTTTAATAAATATGCAGGGTAGAAGGTTGGCTTGAAAAATAATGAAAACTGAATAAAGATCGGGAGCTTTGCCTCCTTCTGTGCCAACAGAAGAAGAGACAGATTCTGGGAGAAAACACCCTTCACGGTCATGGAACAAACTATTTATGTGGTCAGCCGCAACAGGACTATGAGAGCTACTAAAGGCAGAGAGTGCACAAACTCCCCACCCCCGAGACAGACAGATAGACACACACACACACACACACACACACACACACACACACACACAGCTGTTCCTGAACCACCACAGAGCTAGAAGAAGGGAGCTTTATACAAATATGCTTTTGCCTTCCAGAAACAATCTTAAGGTTTTCATGACCTACAATTCAGACCTTGCTACACCCTCACCCCATTTCCACTCCTGCAGGATTTTGGGAAGCAAATCCTTAAGCAACTTTGGCAGTATGGAAAAAACAGAATCTGAGGTGAGGAACTTCGGGGGAAAAAAAAACATTCTAGAACCCTTGCAGCTTGTAAGTATGGTCTTGGCCACAAAACTGATGGCTTTTAAATTATTACAGCATGGGGGCACCAGAAAGTGCTCCACTGAAATCAATTTGTGCTCAGCACAACATAAAGACACACAGCCTGAGCAGCCCCATGGTTTGTATTATTCCTAAATTGGTTCCAAGGGAAATTTCCTGGAGAAAGTGTTTTGTGGGTGGTGCCTCGGCTGCAGGATCCCTTGGGCCGGGGGTGCAGGCAGTGGCGACTGTTTCCAGCTGCTCACAAGTCTGTTCCAGTGACACTGGGGTTGGAGCTGCCTGCAGATCCCTATTTTCCAGTTAAATCCCAGACTACTTTCAAATGCTTCGAATGAAAGCACAAGCCCCCCTGGGTGCCCTCTCAGGGGTTATGAGCCCTCTGTTCCCTTTGACGACCCCCAAGAGCTTGCCTTCTTTCTCACAGATCTCTTCCTCTGTGGCCCAGCCCAGCAGGTTGCTGATCTCACCCTCTGATTCACATTCATCAGTCATGTGTTGGGTGTTGTTTTTTTTTTTTTTTCTGTCCCTTTCCCTAAAAAATATATTCCATCTCAGACCAGTTTCCTAGGAAACCAACGTCAAAAACAGGAATAGCCTGGGTGGGGAAAGAATACTCCAAAAATTCCACCTTGCAATGTTTAATAATGAGATAACCCAATTAACAGAAACAGTAACTTTAAATAAAATGTGTGGACTTTTCCCCTGTAGATTTTAAACTTGTCTTTGGATCATGCCCTAAGGACAGCAACCATTTTGAAAGAAACTACTGATCGAATGATTAGAACTATTGCAGAAGATCTTGCCAAAGTACAGAGATGGAGGAATCGACTGAAATACTAGCTCGACCCAAGGCAACTGAGGACTTAAAAAAAAGAGAAATGCAAAAAAAACTTGATCTTCCCCCCAAAAGTATCTTATTGTACCATTTAGGAAGGTGACTTTCTAGAGAAAATACTAAAACCATAAGGCGGGGGGGCACCAAGTGCTTAAAAGGAAAAAAAACAATGAACCCATGATTCCTAAAACTGAATCAACAAGTATTTATTTTAAAATAAATCTGTTATTCCTAACTCATAATAAAAAAAAAAAAATTCAAAGCAATATACTAGGGGCACCTGGCTGACCCTGTGGGAAGAGCATGTGACTCTTGATCTCAGGGTCAAGAGTTTGAGCCCCACTGTGGGTATAGAGATTACTTTAAAAAAAGAAAAAAAATTCGGATAGAACCAAACTATACTTTTGCCTATTACTATGGCAAAAACTAAAGTTTAGAAAAGCCAGTGTCGGGGCGCCTGGGTGGCTCAGTCATTGAGCGACTGCCTTCGGCTCAGGTCATGATCCCAGGGTCTTGGGATCGAGCCCCGCATCGGGCTCCCTACTCGGCGGGAAGCCTGCTTCTCCCACTACCATTCCCTCTGTCTGTGTTACCTCTCTCGCTGTGTTTCTCTCTGTCAAATAAATAAAAATCTTTAAAAAAAAAAAAAAGAAAAACCAGTGTCAGCGAGGCTGGGGGTGATAGGTGCTTTTGTACCCTGGGGATAGCAATGTAAATTGGTATAACCTGAGGGGAAGGCAACTTAGTATCAAATCATACAAATATAAAAGCACTTACCTTCTGAGCAGCAACCCCACTATTAGCGATTACTTCATAGGGGACTCACACAATAGGCCGTGGTATTACCCATGGGTGGCCAGTGGAGCACGGAGGGGAAGAGCCCCCAAGTGGAACTCATCTAATACTCTCCGCGGGGAGTCATAAATAACAGTCATGCAGTTAGTGCTCTGCAGCCGCTGAAAAAAATGAGGTGGATGATTTTGCAAGATAGTGAAAGAAAGCAAGAACGAACAATAATGCATGTAGCGTACCCTCATTTGTGTATGTTTTTCAAAGGTCATACGTATTTTCTGGGACGATACGCAAAACTATTCAGTGGACCTCTAGGAAATGGAACCTGGTGTGGTTCAGGGAAGGAAGAATGATTACTTTTACTTTCTGTACAGTATGAAATTCTTTTTTTTTTTTTTTT
>CM053606.1:79795326-79818291 GCA_028646535.1 Procyon lotor | reverse complement strand
TGTCAAATAAATAAAATCTTAAAAAAAAAAAAAAAAAGAATAGAAAGGATAAACCTGATAAAGGATTTATCAAGGGGGGCCTGGGTGGCTCAGTTGAGCATCCAACTCTTGATTTAGGCTTATAGCATGATCTCAGGATGGTGTGATGGAGACCAACACTGGGCTCCACTCTGAGTGTGGAGCCTACTTGGGATTCTTTCCCTTGCCCACTGCCCGCCCTGCCCAACTGTGTTCTCTCTCTCAAAAAAAAAAAAAAAAAGGATGTAACTAAAACTAACACAACACTCAATGGGATCAAACATGTTTCTCTTAAGGCTGGGAATGAGACAAGGATATCCTCTATCATCAATTCTGTTCTACATTATAGAGCTAGGAGATATTAATTACTAAGAAAACTATTTTAAAATGTATAAAGATTGGAAAGGATCAGACTAAATTTTCTTTACTCACATATGACATTATTGTGTAATCTTTTGGAATGATGGAAATATTCTCTATCTTGATTTAGGTGATGGTTCCAAATATATATACATACATACATACATACATATATATGTATGTATATATACATACATACATACATACATACATATATGTATGTATATATGTATAAAAGTAAAAAGTTACTCAGTATCTATTTCAGATTTATACACTCAGGTAAATTACACCTCAAAATTAAAAAAATCTAGCAAAAATGCACTGATGAAATTGGCTAAATGGCTTTTTAAAAATAAACTCAATGAAGCAAGACAGACAAAATGTTGCTACCTACTGAGACTAGATAATGGGTACATGGGAGTTTGTTTTCTCTACTTTTGTATATGTTAGAAATATCCCAAAATGGAAAATTAAAAAGTTAAAATAAAAATTTTAAACACATTTTAAAATTCACCATCATTATTTTGAATGTTAAATAAAAGTCTTACCTTTCCTTCTGTTGCCTTTTTCGTTGAGGAAATTTCCTTCATTAGCTTGGGAATTTCCCTGTCAAATTTGAGAAAATTCTTTAGATTTCTAGGGTGTTATTTTTTTACAGAAATACTCTAAGATTATAAAATACACTTTCATGCACTTAGTGCCTAAAAAATATAGAATAAAAATTAAAATGGGTTCACATACTCTAACACAACTGCAATATGCCGATGTCGAATTCTGACCCAGAGGTCATCATCTTCTTCAAGGACTGCCTCCTTTTCTTTCCCATCTGTTTTATATCTACAAGTAGATAGAAATATAAATCTTTTGGATTATCCCCCACCAAAAGTGGAAGAAACATTTTTACAAACAATAATTTTAAGACACAGCTCAAGAAATTGAACAATACACACAAGTGATCCAGTATTTTAGGATGATAATGAATACCTACTCAAAACTAAGGCCTATTACTTGCCATTCTTACATTAAAAATCAAAGTGCTATGCCTACCAAGACATTTTTGCTTCCAAATGTTAGGATTTAGCTCAGCAAAATGTTATTTTATGGAACAAAAATCCAATGTTCTACAATCAACTCTAAGAACAAGACTAAATTTATGTTACCAATGTCTTCTAATTGCTTAAAATACAATTTTGATGTGTTCAAAACCATCAGCGCAACTATCAAACACCCATTAAGTGAAGAACAGAAATGTCACCTTTAATGTAGTCTATTAAATACTGAAGGTGTTCCAGTGTTAACATTTTCATAAACATGTATCCAAGTAAATAAATTCATAAACATGTATCATCTGTTTCTATATTCTTCCCTAATCCTATAACCACATCTCCTTTGAAGAAGGGGAAAGGAAATGAGAGAAAACTAATGTAGTCATAAAAAACTGTGATTGCTTTAATGAGTACTATTGAAGTAAGTAAGAAGCAATTCAAGGGGTTCGTGAAATTACTCAAAATGGGCCGACTGCCTCCCCAAATGTAATTTCTCCCTTCCCTTTTTATGAAGATAGCCTTCTTCCATCTGTAGAGCTAGGGAGATTCAATCACCCTTGGAACTGTCAATTTCCTGAGCCAAGATTAGGAAGGACAGCTTTGAATTTTCCCAGCTCTAGATTAGAGACAATAAAGGTAGATTTCTACTGTATGAGAACAATTATTTCCGTAACTCCCAAAATTACAGGCCCCACCTATAAAACCATTTACCTGTGCAGTCGTAAGTGCAGATACCCAAAGGTAGAAAGACTGAGCTTAACCAAACACACTAAGGACAGAAGCAGTCCATTTGCCATTTAAAATGCCACTCTGTACTTACATAAAAAATCTTTAATAAACAAAGATTAGGGCAAGAAGTCTAACAATACTAAAAGATGACAACCCCATTTTAAGAGTACATTTAAAGAGATCATCAAGATAAAAAATGAAATATGAATACTAAAACTTCCTGTTTTGTACTGTTTTCCATTAACAATTGTAATGGAGTGGAGCACAAACCATAGGGAGTTCAAGTTTTCATCTTAGTCTTATCTCTGGACTTTTCTGATTCATAATAGGGAGTATTGCTGAGTTGGTTTTTTTTTTTTTTTAAAGATTTTATTTACTTGACAGAGAGAAACACAGCAAGAGAGGGAACACAAGCAGAGGGAATGGTAGCGGGAGAAGCAGGCTTCCCGCGGAGCAGGGAGCCCGATGCGGGGCTCGATCCCAGGACCCTGGGATCATGACCTGAGCCGAAGGCAGGCGCTTAATGACTGAACCACCCAGGTGCCCCTGTTATTTTTTTTTTTTTTTAAGTCTCTCCCTTAAACAGGCTCCACACCCGGCGTCAATAAAACATTTATCTCTCAGGGAGCCTGGGTGGCTCTGTCAGTTAAATGTTCCAAACTCTTGATTTTGGTTCGGGTCAGATCAAGCCCCATGTTGGGATCTGCGCTGGGTGCGGAACCTGTTTAAGATTCTCTCCCCCCTTTTGCCTCTAAAATAAATAATTAAATAAAATATTAATCTCCCTTCAAGCCCCTCATTGCAATGGCTCTGTGCTGGGCATGGAGCCTACTTTAAAAAAAAATTAGGTTTGCTGGCAAGGAAAACAAGGCTTAATTTTTTTAAGAATAAGGGAGAGACTTATTAAGTGTCCATCAGTTTAATTATTTATTTATTTTTCAAAAGTTTTAATTCTTTTTTTTTTTAAAGATTCTTATTTATTTATTTGACACAGAGAGAAAGAGATCACAAGTAGGCAGAGAGGCAGGCAGAGAGAGGGGGAAGCAGGTTCCCTGCTGAGCAGAGAGCCCAATGCGGGGCTTGATCCCAGGACCCTGAGATCATGACCTGAGCCGAAGGCAGAGGCTTTAACCCATTGAGCCACCCAGGTGCCCCCAGTTTAATTCTTTTCTAAATCCCTTGAGCAATGCAGGTTTAGAGACCTAAAGGACAAGAGAGGTAAACAATATCTCTTCTGAAAATTCTGAATAAACTGCTTGAAACTACTTTTGTATTAGAAAAATCGTAATACTGATTTCTCTATGTCACCAGTCATTAATATAAATTACAAAGAAAAATTAAGAAGCCAGGATTTGACTAGAATGCAAATAAACATACAATAGAAAATGTATAAATACAATACATACAGTAGAAAAAAAGATCTTTTAATCTATTAAAATTATTAATTTAAACATAAAATTTCAGAAAACTAATTTTCCTTTTTACCACTGTGCTTAAATAGTAAAAGATGAAAAATGCCAATTTGGACTTAGAGATTATGATATCAACATGTAAATATAAACATGTATGTACACCTGTATACACTCATAATGATGCACAACAATACAGTAAAATGGTTCCTTGATAGAAAAGTTATTTCACTTTTCATTTAGCTTTCTGTTTGGCATTACTTTTTTTAAAGTAAATATGCTTATACCAGGGTTAAGTCAATAGGTACCAAATTAGTAACATTATGCCTATTCTCAATAGTTATCCTCTTCAGTTTTCTAGTCTTCTAAACTTCTTAAATACTTTATATTTACAAGACACACACAGATATTTTTGCATGTGTGAATCAGAATAATTATGGCCTAACAAGTTTGAATATGGTTTCCACTTCAATAAATATATAGTAGTGGGCCTGATATTCACTCTTAACATAAGCAAAAAGTCCAAATTCTACCTGTTTACATGTAGCTTTGTTATAGACATAGTTAAGGAAGCAACTACACCAAGAAAACTTCAAAGCAGTCAAATTACCCATTAACTTACAAGGTCCAGATATTTTTAATATGTTCTGATTATAAGGTAAGAGAATGATAAAGGTTCTGAATATCAAAGTTACAGGGGCTTTAGATTTCTAGTGCCTACACAAATCATTAAATGCTCATATCCTATATATCCTATTTGTATATGCCCTTTATATGCCCTTCAAGTTATACTTGCTTGTATGTATCATTCTCAATTGGCAGTAGATCATATGCCATTGCCTGAAAGGTCAGTTCATGCAGGACAGTGGACACAGGATCAAAGCCACGATCAATTATTATGAGCTGGGAATGAGTTTTACCCTGGAATAACAAGATAAAATTATCTTCAGAAACTTCAATTTCTTTGGGTGAACACCTTGTTAATATCTCAGAAAACAAAAGCAGACTTTTCCTAAGTTCTGTCCCATTCTTAAGAACATGAAGTTCTATTAAAATAGAAAAATTGGAGTGGCACAGTAAGGGAAGAAAACAAAACTACAAAAACAAAAGCTTTCATAATTAGATTAAGGGGCTATATTCAATAAAACAATGCTGTGAAAATTCATTTTAAAAAAAGTAACATTTGCCTTGCACTAAAATGCATTTTCTTAGGAATTCATCTCCATAAACACTAAAACTGATAGAAATTATGAACAGTAGTTACTACTCTAAGCACATGTGCTAAGCAAAAAATAAGTAATTTAATTCTTAAAGCAACCCTGTGAGGCAGGTATTATTATCTCCCTTTGATGACGGCATTAAAGCTTAAAATTCAGTAACTTGCCCAAATCACATAGCTAGTAAACAGCAGAATGGAGATTCCAACCCAGGTCAGTTTCACTCCATGCCTGTGCTCTTAACAGTTATGCTATTTTAAAAGATTATATTGATGCCAACTAAGAAGGCAAATCAAAATGAAAGCCTTGTTATTAATTTACAAACAGCACCAATTATTAAACAGTAAGTAACAGTGCTAGGAAAAGTATTGTTAATATCGGTATCTTTCATACATCATTTTAGAAAGTAATAAATTCTTTGGATTATTATTTAAAGCAATAAGAAATAACTACAACTCCATGCAAGTGATGAATCACTAAATTCTACTCCTGAAACTAATACTACACTATATGTTAACTTCAATTAAAAAAAATCTTGGAAGAAATAAATAACTACAACGCATAAGACAAACATTTCCTATTTATTTACATATGTAAGCTACAGGTAAATTGCATGAGAGAGACCTTTAATAAAATGTTTAATTAACCATTTACTCATTTAAACCTTGAGCCAGTATGGTACAGTGGTTACAAAGCACAAATTCTGGAAAATAAATAAATAAATAAAAAAGCACAGACTCTGGAATCACATAGAGCTAGATCCAGGTATAAGTCCAGTCTTGACCATTATTTTGCTGTAAGACTTTGGACAAACTGTTTAACTTGTTATTATCTCAGTATTCTCCTTTGTAAAACAAAATATAACCAGAACCTCTGCTTTATGAGATTATGTAACAATACCCCATACATTGTAACAATGTAACAACACCACAATACATTTAGTACCTAGCACTTAGCAAGCCTTCAATACATCTAAGTTATAAATCCTCAAAAATACAAACAGGAAAGAGATAGTGCAATGTAAGTGTTACATCAAGGCTTGGGGTTATGACAATATGTGGAAGGAAGTATCATTTGACCTGAAGAGTCAGGAAATGCTTCAGAAAGGAGGTGACACTTCATCATGTCCTTAAGTGAAGGAAAAGTATCAAGTATTTGAAGGATGTATAACTTCCCAAGCAGAAAAATAGAAAGGACAAGTTTGTTTTTTGTGGATTTTGCCTTTTTTTCATTGAAATTATGAAGGACAAAAATGATATTTACTAACATACTGATCATATATCTCTTCCCTCATTCAACATACATTTATAGACTATTACTATGCTACACATCGAGCCACTGTCTTCCTAACTACAACCAGAACAGCTTCCACCAGACTTCTAGTAACTTTTAAAGTGTCTAAACTAACACTACATCTAAGCTTACACCCTCCCATTCCAGTGAAGTTGTCTGTGAATTTCCCTTTTTCATTATGCCTCTGCCAAAGAATCTGGTTATCCAAGCAATAAAGTCCCACTTCTATAATGTACTTATTCTTTAAGCTAAAGAGCCTCTTCCTCTGGAGTGCGTTCCAAGATTCCAGCTGGAAAAAGATTAAGCCCCTGCCTACATTCCCATTACATGCTATGTATTATTCTTTTCATTCCATTTATTAAATAACACTGTATCAGTGGCTTCCCTGCCCATCTCCTCTTAGTTCTAAATGAGCAACAATTTCTTCCATTCATTTCACATGGCTCGCAAGTCCCCTGGCCCCACCTCCGGCAGTCTCCTCAGACTCTTCATTCTCCAACCCAAACCTAAATGTGGTCTTCTCCAGGTCCCAATCTTAGTCTCTGATTACTTTATATAATCTTCGTAAGATAACAACAGCTGCCATTTATTAAACTCCTATATGTGCCGGGACTGGTTACTTCACCTAATCTTCATACCAACCAAGCAAGCTACCTGTTAATCTCATCCATTTTATAGATGAAAATACAACTCTAAGTAGATAATTTGTGCAAAGTCAGAGCTAGTAATAACAAGAATAACTATACTCATTGTTTACTCAGTAATAAGCATTTTAAGAACTTTAAAAGTAATAACTCATTTAACCCTCTCTCTACTTTATAAAATAGGTATTCTTATTATTCGCATTTTACAGGTAAAAAAACTTAGGCACATAGAAGTTACAAAATTTGCCCAAACTGACATATCTATGACTTAAATGGCAGAGCCAGGATTTGGACACAATGTTCACTTCAAAAGCCATATCTTCCCCACAAAATCACACTATTAAGCTTTCAGCTATCACCTACATTAATGATTCCCAAATAAGTACTGGAAAATGAATAGTTTTTTTGGTTTATGAATAAGACAGATTTTGTACATAATCACTATTTGCCTTTTATACATTACCTTTATTAGGCTCTTTTCATCAATCTTGTAGTAGTTTTCAAGTTTTTTTTCAACAAGCTGGGCAAGCTTACTGGCATTATCTAGAGGTTTACTAAAAGTGGAAAAAATGTTCAAACAATTATCTTTCTTTCAAAACATCTTACAATATCATAAAGCTGAATTCTAAAATTAAACCATGCAACAATTTATTAATTTAAGAGTTTATAAAAACAGAGAAGTTCAGATAATAATATATCAAATATAATGTTATACCAACTTGTCTGGATTTTACAAATGTAAAACTTATCATATGTACTTAAGATTTTTTTTTTTTTTTTTTTTAGATTTTATTTATTTATTTGAGGGACAGAAAGTGAGAGGATGAGAGGAGCGAAGGTCAGAGAGAGAAGCAGACTCCCCATGGAGCTGGGAGCCCGATGTGGGACTCGATCCTAGGACTCCAGGATCATGACCTGGGCCGAAGGCAGCCGCTCAACCAACTGAGCCACCCAGGCGCCCCTGTACTTAAGAGTTTCTTAATGTGGGGCGCCTGGGTGGCTCAGTGAGTTAAAGCCTGCCTTCAGCTCAGGGTCCTGGGATCAAACCCCGCATCGGGTTCTCTGTTCGGCGGGAAGTTTTCTTCCCCCTCTTTCTGCCTGCCTCTCTGCCTACTTGTGATCTCTCTCTCTGTCAAATGTATAAATAAAATCTTTAAAAAAAAAAAAAAGATTTTCTTAATGTAAAGAAAATAATATAAATAAAATTACAGTTCCCTTTATTTCCTTCCTAACTCCTAGGCTTCTCCTCTACCTCTATCCAACCCCCAACTACAACCACTATTATGAATTTGGTGTCTATTCTTCCTGTCAATGCTATTATATATATTTTCTATTTTATATAGGTTTAATAGTATATGTTATATATATGTTCGAGATCTATGTTGACATATATATCAAATTAATTCATTTTAGTTCTATATGGTATTCCATCATATAATTATACTGGATTTTATGCATTCATTCCCTTAAGGATAGACATTTAAGTCATTCTCAATTTTATGCTATTTTAAACAACACTGAAAACAGATATCTTTGTAAATAAATCTCCATGTACATTTCTCTGCTTCTGAAAGTATAACTGCCATAAAGTACATTTTTTTATTTTTTCCATTTTTTTTTCCATTTTTAGGTATTAGCATAATACTCTCCAAATTAGTTGACCTATTATCCTTCCCACTAGCAGTGTGAGATTTCCCAATGTGTTCTCTAACATCTAATCAGATTTCCAATATAATCTTTTGCATAAAATCTTTATATCACTCTCTACTAAAATTGTAAGATCATAGTCTAAATTACATCTTCATGACCAGATGCATTTATGTAACTTTTGAGTCTACAAGAAAAATGCTGGAAAAGGCTCAATTAGCACACCACCCTAAAAAATGGAGGGTCTCACTGTGAGGGCTTCAAAGATTTAAAGACTCTTTAGGTTTAATACCTTCAAAATAAATAAAGCAGCAACTATAAAGAAAAACTTACACATTTTGCTTTAAAATGTTTTCAAAAGTAATTTTATGTTTGAATTACACTTTAACAGTTCATAAGATATAAAGGAATGCTTTGAGAAAGTATAAGTAGGATTTTAAAACCCTGGATAATACTTTAACTATTGCAGTAACTCAAAACAGGTCCATTGGTGAGCTTTTAAATTATTAATTGGTTATATTCACTCATCTTGAACAGCCAACACCAAGAGCAGAAACTTGAAGAGTAACTGAACTCTAGCAGAAGATAGACCATTTAGCTCTATTCCCGAGTTCAGAATGTAATTAATTAGTACATCACCTATAAGAAAAAGAATGTTTTCAATACCTGATGTATGTATAAGTAGAGCTTAATAGATAGCATCTGAATTAAGGAGATTTGCTATCTTTTTCTAAGTAATTAATAGATTTTTTTTAAGTGTAATGCAACTTAAAGTATCACATGAATTTGAAAATTAAACAGTTCAGCCAACTAACCTGACCAACACCAATGTTTAAAGATCTTTTTTTAAGATTTTATTTATTTATTTGACAGAGAGAGATCACAAGTAGGCAGAGAGGCAGGCAGAGGGAGAGGGGGAAGCAGGTTCCCTATTGGGAAGAGAGCCCAATGTGGGGCTCGGTACCAGGACCCTGAGATCATGACCTGAGCCAAAGGCAGAGCCTTAACCCACTGAGCTACCCAGGTGCCCCTAAAGAAATTTCTAAAAGAGAAATGAGTGACAATGCTTACTAGTTGTACCATATTTGCTACTATCATTTTTTGGTGCCATTCACTATTCTGAATGCTTTACAGAGTTCTAACAACAACTTGATAAGATGGGTATTATTGTCATTCCCATTTCACAGATAAGGAAACTGAGGGCAGAAGGGCCACACAGCTAGCAATTAGTAGAGATTAAAATCCAATCCTAGTTACACACAACACAGATGATTCTCAGAAAAATAATGTTGAACAAAGAAGCCAGAAATAAAAAATATCATGATTCCATTTTTGCCAAGTTCGACATCAGGCAAAACTAAAATATGTGTTAGAAGTCAGGATAGTAGTGACCTTTGGGAGGTGGGAGGGGGTGGTGATCAAGGGGAATCACGAACAGAACTTCTGAGATGCTATCTATGTTCTATTTCTTGACCTTGGTGGGGTTAGTGAGATATGTTCACTTTGGAATGATTTACTAAGCCATACACATATTATTTATGCACTTTACATTAAATTTTATTTCTAAAAAGCAAATAAAGGTACATAGTATTAAAGTCAAACTTTGTCTCTTAAAAAAAAAAAAACCCAGTAATCTATTTAAAATGGCCACTGGAATTAGATATTATAGATACTTTGAGGTGAGGGACACCTGAGTGACTCAGTTGGTTTGGTATCTGCCCTCAGCTCAGGTCATGATCCCAGGGTCCTGGGATGGAGTCCCAGTTTGGGCTCTTTGCTCAGTGGAGAGCTTGCTTCTCCCTCTGCCTGCCACTCCCCTGCTTGTGCTCACCCTCTCCTTCTCTGACAAATAAATAAATAAAATCTTAAATACATACATACATACATACTTCTACACTAAAACCACTATTCAGATAATATGGCCATTCGAATTACGTGAAAATTTAACAGAATATTAATTGTAAGATTGTATTCTCTATATGACAATAAAGACGTTTCCTCTAAGCATTCCTTAAACTCACGAAAAAGTTTGCAAATCATACCAAATTTAAGCACTCAAATTTAGTAACAGAGGCTATAAGTTGCTCTGAAATTTCAACTTTATTTTTTTAAAGGTTTTGTTTCTTTATTTAATGGAGAGAAAGAGAGAGCACAGGTATGCAGAGCAGCAGACAGAGGAAGAGGAGAAGCAGGCTCCCTGCTGGGCAGAGAGCCCGATGTGGGGCTCGATCCCAAGACCTGGAGATCATGACCTGAGCCCAAGGGCAGATGCTTAACCAACTGAGCCAAGGCGCCCCTCAACCTTAAATTTTAAATCTCCTATATACACAGCATAATTTTACATGGAAAATAAACTGCAAACCAATAAACACAAGCACAGAGGCATTACTTACCTCTACACTGGAGACCAAACAGAAAGCATAACATACACAGACACTACTGAGTGTCTTACCTTTTATATCTTACTCCAGGATTTTCATCCAGGGTAGCGCATACTGTAACTATCTGCTCAGCCATTGCTTCCATAATAGCATCTTTTCCGTTTGCATTACTAGGGTCTGGACTGTAACAGTAATAGAATGCATCTGGTACATCAAGAGTATAAACCTAAGTTAGGCCCAAAAAAAAAGTCACATGTCAGTTTGGTGGCTTAATGAAAAAAAAATCAATCAAGAAAAATGCAGCTATTATTTGGACATCAAAAGAAATTTCTTGCACTAACCATGCTGTTTTCTGAGACCACTGTGTCTTTACCTTAAGCAACTCTCATTTTCTCTCTTTCCTCTTGATTTCATCCTTATTTTTTTTCTCACTCTCCTTTTCTGCTTAGTCTACCTCTCTCCTTCAATTCTTGTTTCATATACAGATTGTACTGTTTGTTTTTTCACTACCTGTGCAACAGATGAAGGAATCTGAGGTAGTCAAACTAAAATAAAAATCTAATACCTGGCACAAATACAACAAAGCCAAAACTGGTCTATATATTTCATATACATTAAAAATCTTAATCCATTAGAGCGCAACCTAGAGATTTTCCATAGTTGAGATGTTTCTTCAATTCTTTAGCTTATACTTTTCATGTCCTTAAAACAGAAACCCATTTTCCAAAAACACAGTATTGTGCTAGACATAGTAATTGGTCTAATCAGATATACTTGAAACCTCAAAGATACACTTATTCAACTAACAAAAGTATTTACTTATGTACAAAGAACTGGATTAGAGATTTACTATTATTGTGTTATTTGAAGAATACAAAAGAAGAAGCTCTCTAACTGCGGTTGGGAGTTCTCCATTAAACTTATTTTTATTGTGTTTTTTTTTTTTTTAAAAACAATGATAGCAATCCCTCTTCGCTAATAACATATTGAATGTAAAAGTAGATATGTAATAAATATTATAGATTAATTATTGAGTTATGAATAAGCTTCCCTGTGAATGTTTCCTTTCACCATACAGTCATTTAACTCCCTGAACATAACACATAATGAACAGCAACAGGCTGAACACAGACTGAGATTTAGCCATAGCTAATCCACTTATGTCTATGTTGCTCAAAGTCTCGGCTGTTGTATTAACTTCCCCAAAGCACTTCTCATAGTACACTATCACATAACGGTAGATAATATTAATCTGTTGAAAAATACTTACTGCCCTAGGAAGACATGAACAGACATTTCTGCAAAGACGACACCCAAATGGCCAACAAATGAAAAAGTGCTCAACATCACTCGGCATCAGAGAAATACAAATCAGCCACAATGAGATACCACCTCACACCAGTCAGAAAGGCTAAAATTAACAAGTCAGGAAACAACAGATGTTGGGGAGGATGCGGAGAAAGGGGCACCCTCCTGCACTATTGGTGGGAATGCAAGCTGGTGTAGCTACTCTGGAAAACAGTATGGTGGTTCCTGAAAAGTTGAAATTAGAGCTACACTATGACCTAGCAATTGCACTACTGGGTATTTACCCCAACAATACAAATATAGTGATCCGAAGGGGCATGTGCACTCCTGTTTATAGCAGCAATATCCACAACAGCCAAACTATGGAAAGAGCCCAGATGTCCATCGACAGATGGATGGATAAAGAAGACATGGTATATAGATACAATGGAATATTATGCAGCCATCAAAAAACAAAACCTTGCCATTTGCAACAATGTGGATGGAACTAGAGGGTATTATGCTAAGCGAAATAAGTCAATCAGAGAAAGACAATTATATGATCTCGCTGATATGAGGAATTTGAGAAACAAGACAGAGGATCATGGGGGAAAGAGAGGAAAAAATGAAACAAGATGAAACCAGGAAGAGACAAACCATAAGAGACTCTTAATCTCAGGAAACAAAGTGAGGGTTGTTGGAGTAGAGGGGAGCAGGAGGGATGGGAAGGCTGAGTGATGGATACTGGGGAGGGTATGTGCTATGGTGAGCACTGTGAATTGTGTAAGACTGATGAATCACAGACTTGTACCCCCAAAACAAATAATACATTATACATTCATTAAAAAAAATACTAACTGGCCTGGGGTGCCTGGGTGGCTCAATCCATTAAGAGTGCGACTCGATTTGGGTCAAGTCATGATCTCAGGCTTGTGAGATCAAGCCCTGAGTTGGGCTCTGCACTGGGTGGGGAGCCTCCTTCAGATTCTCTCCCTCTCCCCCTGCCACCCCAACACTCCCACTCTCTCTCTCTCAATAAACAAAAAATACTACCCTTTCCTAACGGGCCTCTCCCTCACTGAGGTCAGCCTTGGCTATGGTCATTGGAATATGAGTAGAAGTGACAGTGCTACTTCCCCACAAAAGCTTTAAAAGCCATTGTGCATACGTGGGTGGGGGGAGCCACTATGTGGCTCTGCCATTTCTCTTTCCCTCTGCTATGTCTCAGACAAGGGCTGTTCCTTTAGTCTCGGTCCTGGAATGAAGAGAATATAGAGCAAAGCCCCAGGCAAACCACAATGGACAATAACATGAATGAGAAATAAACTTGGTTGTTGTTAATGAACTGAGATTTAAGGCACTGTTACCACAATTTAATCTAAGCTACCTAATACTCCAATGAATAAAAAAGAATTTTGGAGTTGGTTTCCATTCTACACTCCCATTTCTTCCATTTCTCTCCTCTTACTCTTCTCCACTTTTCATCACCACCATTACATGATTCTTTAGACTATTACCAAATACTTTCTTCAACTTTATGACCCATAATCAGATCCTTAAAAACTCTCCCCAACCCCACACTTCCATCTACTTTTCTTGCTAATCTACAGCTGGCTTAGCTCTGTTCCTATCTAGACACCATCTAGTACCCTCTCTACTAACTATACCAGACTCTTTGTACTTCCCAAGGTCCACTGTAATCAAAGTCCCCTATATTCTTGAATGCTTTCCATTTAACTGCTTTAATGTATATGTGATAGCACTAATTATCTTGAGCCCTCTGAGAGGAAAAGAGAGGTTTCTTTAATCTCTTTGACTCAAATTCAAGAGTGAATCAACCTCCTTTCTCTCCATGTAACTTCTAAATGTGTTGAATGTCCAACTTTTCTTTGGAGCACTATCATACCTGATTTTGACAATCTCTCCCCAATGATTTCCTGACTTGTACTTTTCCTTAAAGACATTAGGACCAATTTCCATGATTTTCTGTATCAGCGCATTTTCTGCCATTATTCTTGGTGGGACCTGGAGCCTCCTACAACACAGTCCCAACCTACCTACAGACACAGACTTATCAGGGGACCTGGACGGCTCAGTGGGTTAAAGCCTTCGGCTCAGGTCCCATCTCAGGGTCCTGGGATCAAGCCCCACATCAGGCTCTCTGCTCAACGGGGCGCCTGCTTCCCCCTTTCTCTCTGCCTGCTTGTGATCTCTCTCTCTCCCTGTGTTTTAAATAAATAAAATCTTTAAAAAAAAAAAAAAAAGAAAGAGACTTACCTATCATATCTTCACCTCTTATAATCCGCATTTCTGCTGTTTCCCTGCCCTTTTCTGCTTCTATATATTTGCATTCAGGGTGTTTCCACTTTCCTCTTCTTTCCCTCTTCATTACTACCTTATGAAATTCTATCCATTCATCAAATATTTTCTCATTCTCCCAATATGAATTAATCTCTCTCCTCTTGTGGTAGCCTGTGAGCTGCCTCCCCCAAAACCACTCTTCCCTTACTTGTCAGTAACCATACCAATTCTTTGGGGGAAGCAGCCATATATACCTACATAAAAGACTACATTTATACACTTAAGTATACCCATATGACTAAATTTTAGCCAACAAGATATAAATGAAATCTATATACTCCTTCTTTCTCCTTTCATCCTGCTTCCTAAAATGAAGATGAAATGATTCTACAATTACCTTGGATCTTCAGGGTCATGTCTAGAGTCGACCTTTGACAATTCTGTAGAGCCAGCCATACAGAATCCATTTCCTGACTTCTTTTATATTAGTAAGAAATAAATTTCCATCTTGTTTAAGCTACTGAAAGCAAATTTTTCTATTATATGCAGTAAAACCTAATCTTAATTGATATGTTATCTTAATTGATATCATTCTGAAGATGTATAAATTCTTTGGATTTCTTTTTACAGCACTCAGGTGTGTGTAGGGCATATATCATGCCCAGCACAGCAAACCACTTGGCGTCTAGCAGACGATGTCCACTGCTCATGACCTTGATAAATGTTCATATATGCCTATGCTCATAGCTCATACCTCAAAGCTCAAACCAATTAGTTGTATTTCATTTATATCTTCACTTATAAATGAACAAGAGTTCAAAATAGTTTCACCAAAATTTCTCCGTAACAGTTAAATTTACTAAGTAAATCCTCTTAAGACATTTATCAAGGAAATAAAGGCAAAAATCTCACAGGGGAAAAACAAAGCAGATTGGACCTTAAATAATCACAACATTTTGCAAAGACCAGTAAGAAGACTCTCATGAGATTTCTCTATATAGACAAAGGCAAGTTATTTCCATAAACAACCAAATTGGTCAGAGAGCTACACAAATCTCTCCTTCAAATACAGCAACTGCAGAATTTTAATGAATTCTGAAACTAAAACTATATTTACTATCTGTACAGCAGATGCTCTGGATATGCTTGTAATATTTCTCACACTACTGTTTATATCCCACATCATTTAGGAAGCCCATTTCACCCTACATTAACCTTACATACCACATTAAAAGGAACAGGTCTAAAGGTAACCTTTGGAAACAGTCTTACGTTAAACAGATATCTTAAAATTTTGTGATTTGGATTATAATTTTTCTTTGTCCAAAACAGTAACAGCTTAAAGGAAAAATCCCTTTTCTAGGACCTTCCTCTCTTAATATATTGACCTTACAGTTCCAAACAACAGTGAGCTATTATAATTCTATGAAATGCTAGAATCCAAACACAGAGAACAGAGCACACCAAAGCTGAGCAATGCACTAGCTGTGTGATTTGGGGCAAGTTACTTAACTTTGATTTCCCCATCTTTAAAATGGAGATAGGATTACTATCTATTCATAGAACTGCTATGAGGATTTACATGAATATATTTATGGGAAACATTTAGTAAAGTGTCTGGCACATGGAGAGTACTATGTAGGTGTTTCCTATCACCATTATTATTATTAATTGAAGGCTTATAACTATTTCAAAGTCAAAATGAATTTTAAAAATTGAAAATTTTATCAATTAAGATAATCTCTATAATGTTAAATAAAACATTTATTGGAGAACATTTGTTTTAATATCACAAATGGTCACAGAAGCTAAAACGATTTCTTTTGTGTCATCTAACACAGATTGCTCAAAATCTTTTGATTTCATAATCTAACAGTGCCGTAAATCTTGACATACACAGGACTTAGTGGCAGCCATGAAATTTAAGCTCCACTTTCATAATGTTCTCTTCCAATTTATGCTCATCTCCCTGCCTCCATCATGAGAAATGTTTATTTGTGGATTGTTCAAAATCACCAAATACACAGTATATAAAATCCATTATGAACTAAAATTAAAAATAAAAGAAGAAAGTACCTGAGATTCAAGTGGAATGAAGGAAATATTTATTTCTTTACATCTTCTTATTGACTTGGAACAAGAAGCTTTAATTTTGTTAAAGAGACTATCAGGGCAAACTGAGAGAGAGAAAAAAAAAAAATCAAAGCATGTAACTCCCATCTAAATTTTTCTTCTTTTGAATAAATCATTTCAACATCCAAGAATATTTATTTTTTACATGTAATTAGTGACTTTCACAAAGTAATTTACTATGAGGATGAGATAATATATAAATATTCTTCTTTACAGAGCAGATGTACTCTAGCCAAGAGGGCTGTAATAGAAATTCCATTTTCCCCATTCACAGGCACCATAAGCTAAGATTATTTCTTCAGAAAGCTGCTTACACAGCAAACTAAAATTATCAGGAAGGAAAATCAGGTCCAAACCCAGTTTGACTTAACAAACTTTTATAGGACTTTCAGAACTTCTTAGGAATTTATACTACTTTTCTAAATCTGCCACTAAGTGCAACCATACCACTCAAATTGTTAGTTTTTTCCTTGTTATGCATTACAAGAACTTCTCTAATGTCAGGAAATCCTGAGACTAATAAATTCTGGACCTTAGAGCCTATCCCCTCCAACCCTACCTTTAATCTAGATTGGAACATCAACCACTGGGTCCTAGTGTCTTTTAACATGATATTCTTTAGCCTTGAGATTCCTTAAGAGGCTTCACATTCATTAAATTTTATCAATTCCATAAATATGAATTTCTGTATAATAAAGTTATTTACAAGATAAATAGTTATGGCATGATATTTTTAAAATGCAAACTACTACAGGCATGAGATGAATAATGACATATAGGAAAAACAATATACTGTTTAAAATGATGAATCTCTAACAGCACAGACCAAGGATGCACTTAGATGAATGGCATTTTCATTTTGCAGTTTTATTATGTAAGGTATAACATAAAGCAGAACTATATGTGTTTCTAGACTTCTGTGATTCTTTAGTTTAGCTGCTTTCTATTTGAACATATGGCATGGTAAGAGAATGTGACAGATTCTCTCCATTAATATTTGCCAAACAGATGGTAATTTCTTCAGTACTCTCCCAAAGGGTCTTATTTTTGATTATATAATCAAGTCCCCAATTAAAACTTGGATTTAAAAAAATTCCTCCTGTCATCAGCATAAAATTTGAGGGACAGCCCACACCACCAACCCCCAACCACTGTATACCAGCAAAAATGACTAATTCAGAATATAATTTTCTATCACCTTAATATGAATTAGGATAGATATGATCTTATATCTTTAGATTCTTTCTAACCTAATTAGAATAAATAATAAATAGAAAATCATAGTATTGTAATAGTATTATAATACTTCATAACTGATAGGATTTTAAACAATGAAACAATACTTCTACAAAGCTACTTACAGTCAGTGAAGTATATATACGCTGCTTTGTATTTGTTCTCAGATTTACTTGCAAAATCACGTAAAAAACAGTCTACAGACTTAAAAAAGGTTAGATGTTAATATACATATAACCAAATACTAATTTAAATATGCTAGCATTTGAAATAACTAAGATTATTCTTTTTTGATAATAAAATCATAACTTTCCAAAAGTTTACTTTATAAACTGATTTTTTTTTTTAATGCTCTGTTGTCTAGCCAGTGATAGCTAAACACCTAAGTAGTAAGGTAACAAGTATGGACAGAGTACTGTTTCAGAAATAAAAAGATCTAGGAACAATTCAGTGGCAGAGAAGCTAAACCCACACATAAGATTAGAAGATAACAAATCAAGGAGTTGAGACACCAGTGAACATACTGGATATGTTATCTACCTGGATAATGAAGCCACTGAGGCTTTGACTGAAGAGGCACTGAAGAGAGTAACAGTGAGCTACGAGTAAAACCATCAAGGGATAATGAAAGACCCAGAGTTTGGGAAATGACTGCAAAGAGGAAGAATGGCAGGTAATACAATCTGGTAGTTCTTACATGCCTCAGTGCTGACAATTTCATTTATTTAATTTTTTTAGTGTTGATAGTTTTAAAGACACAATAATCTGGCAGCAAAAATGAAGAACCCAGAATTTAATTCTCTCTCCTCCATCTGTTCCTTTATCTCCTTCTGGAAGTCCAGAATTATTTCTGTTAGATCTCATGGCTCTATCCAGCAAGTCTCTTATCTTTCCATGACTTTGTTTTTTTGCTTTGAGATATTATATTTTGACCTTCTAGGCCACTAATTCCAATTTGCAGATTATCCTTTTCTGCAATTAACTGTTTAACTGAGAAATCACATTTTTGAGCTTCAGGAAACTTTTTATGTGCTATCCTAGATTCTCCTTCTGTGTATTACTTTTCCGTTCAGGTTGTCATCCTTCTCTCCAAGCAGCTGTATTTTATAAGATGTGTATTTTCTTCATTCTTACTGAACTTCTTTCTGGCAGCTTGACCCAGTTAGATGTGTTAATGCTTTCCTTTGTCAACTCATTGGAGGCTTAGGTTCATTGTTGGAGAATCCTAAATACAGGCAGTTCCACAAAAGGAGGAAGGCAAAAAGATTTCCCTCTTGAGGGCTGTAGGTATATAAGCAAACAAACCACCAGGGCTTCTCTTTTTCACCAACCAATCTTTCCTCTGGGGTTCAGAAAATTTCTTAGGCCAAACTCTTCCTGAAATCTGTCATTTTATGACCCCTGATTGGGAACACTATGACGCTGCTCTCCAGGGGCTCACCCAGCCACTGAGGAAGGAAGTGTCTCACTAGGTTTCTCCACTAGTGTCCAGTGAGCCTAAACCCTCACTGGTACCCACAGGGCTGTAGGACACAGATAACTGACTAAGGACTGAAAGAGAAACTAGAGTTGGGTTATAGTAGAAAAAGGAGCCACATTCAGGTACTATTTTCTCTGCTCCTTTACTAAATACACAATTTTGTATCCTGCTTCTATCATTTAACATTAAAAAATGAACAATTACCTAAATCACTAAAATTTCCTAGAAATCTGATTTCTAATGGCCACATAGTCTTTGATACTATTATCTATTAATGCTAAGAATTAGCATCAGGATATAAAATGTCACTAAAACCCACCAGCAGCCAGCGGCGCCTGGGTGGCTCAGCTGGTTAAGCGTACGACTCGTGATTTTGGCTCAGGTCATGATCTCAGGGTCCTAAGGTCAAGCCCCACATTAGGCTCTCTGCTCAGTGCGGAGTCTGCTTGGGTTTCTCTCTCCTTCTCCCTCCACCTCACCTTCCCTCTCTCTCTTTCTCAAATAAATGAATCTTTAAAAAAAGAAAAAACACCAGCAGCTAATATGCAGAGACTAAACAGTGAATATCTGGTTTTCCTTCCTGCTGTCTAACAGAATCATAAGAAATTAAACTGGAATTGCCAACTTAACATTCTGAGTGGGCATATGCCAGAAGATGTCTTGGAAAATTCATTCTCAGATACTGTACAGAATAAAGAAATATGGTATTTACTTGGCTCTAAAAGTTTGGCTTTAACTGTGAGCTCAATCACAGATTATTAACTAAGATATTCCTTTGACATAAAAAATATATACTTACACACATGATTATATGCATACATACATGTGTGCATATGTATACATAAATGTATGCAATAGAGAAGTCACTAAGATAAAGGATTAATCCAAGACTATTTCTCTTATGTACATTTCTGTCGTCCCAAGAAATATAGTTGCACGGGAACAGCATTGAGTAACAAATTACTCAAAGAAACTCTACTGTTTCATACAATTAAATTCTGTTTTCATATATGAGGGGAGGGGGAAGAATTCTTTCACTTATATATTCTCACTGAGAAGAGTGCAAATGAAACAATTTTCCAACACAGAAAAACTTTCCTACGTAAACTAGTTTATGGCACTATTTTCTTATAAATCATGTTTTATTTGACTTTTCTATGAGAAAATGATGTCAATGGTGAATGATGAACATACCTTTTAAAGATTCACAATACTCACCTTTGATGTTGGAGAGATAAAATAAAGAGCTTTCATTTGTCTGACAGGTTCTCGATTCTTATAAATGTTCTCCACAACTAATAAAAAAAAGTAATTTTATATAACCAAGTATTTATACACTTGAAGCAATTTTAAAATAAGCTTTACTTCTTATTTACAATAGGGAAATATTTACATATACTAGGTTTAACATTTTCTTTGTCTCCATCTGATTAATTAAAAAAAACCCAAAAATGTAGGGATGCCTGAGTGACTCAGTCAGTTAAGCGTCTAACTCTTGATTTTGGCTCAGGTCATCATCTCAGGGTCCTGGATCAAGCCCCACATCAGGCTCCATGCTCAGCATGGAGTCTACTTGTCCCTCTCTCCCTCCTCCTCTGCCACTTGCACCCTCTCTCTCTAAAATAAACAAAGAAATAAAATCTTAAAAAAAAAAAAAATCCCAAAAATGTACCTTCCCTAAAACTACACTCTGGTCTAAGTGCTCATCATGAGAAAAAAAAAAGGTAAAGCAGCCATTTCATAATTAGGTCTACCAGCATAAGCAAGCAACATGCCAAGAAGCAAGCAAGAAAATGCATTAAAAATTAAAATATGTATTTCTTTTTAAAAATATTACTAATAGCAAATATGATACCAGGTATCAGGTTAAGCACTTAACATGAATTATCTGTTAAACCTATAGTAAGTATTATATAACAACCCCATAAAGTAATTTACAAATGAGGAAACTGAGGCTTGAAATTGTTAACTTGTCCAAGTTACAGAGCTAGAAAGTAGAACATGTAAGATTCCAACCCAGATCTGTTTGACTCCAGAATCCAAGTTTTTAACTACTATCATATTCTTTAAATAAACTGCTAATTAACTTATTCTTTTAAAACTATCAATATTTATGAAGTATTAACAATGAAATATCACAATTTACTCAATTATAGTGTTATTATTGAAATTAAGAGGTTCATGAAATTAACTTACGTAAAACCAAGTAAATTTAAAACTAGTAAACTCTGAACTGTCAAATTAACTGTTAAAGCTGTATTTAAAAAAAAAAACACTAAAGTATTCTACAAATCAAGAGAATCATCTTTTAAGACTAAAGTTGGCAAAGGTCCTAGAGAATTGAAAAGATTAAACTCAGGGCATCTGGGTGGCTAAGTCAGTTGAGCATCCAACTCTTGATTTTGGCTCAGGTCATGATCTCTGGGGTTATGGGATCAAGCCCTGTGTGGAGCTCTGTGCTCAGCGGGATATATGCTTGAGATTCTCTTTCTCCCTCTGCCCCCTCTAACTTGCGTGCAAGCATACTCTCTCTAAATAAAATAAATAAATAAGGACGCCTGGGTGCCTGGGTGCCTGAGTCCGTTAAACCTCTGCCTTTGGCTCAGGTCATGATCCCAGAGTCTTGGGATGGAGTCCCGCATCGGGCTCCCTGCTTGGCTGGAAGTCTGCTTCTCCCTCTGCCTGCTGCTCTCCCTGCTTGTGCTCTCTCTCTCTCTCTGACAAATACATAAAATCTTTTAAATCAATCAATCAATCAATCTTCAGGGGGAAAAGATTAATCTGATTAATCTGACAGGCCAGGGAGGCTACTATTGGGACTTCTCTGGTAAATATGGCGATTCATCTCTTTTTCCCTACATTTATGCTAGTAAAGTACAGGTTTATCATAGGTTCTTTTTTTTTTTTTTTTTTTGCAATAGCAAGAGGGTTTATTTCCAGCTAGCTGGGGCTCCCACTGGCACACACGACGCAGCGCAGTGCTAAGGCAAGAAGCCCCACCTCTCTTCTTCGCAGCATTTTTATGCATTCGAGTAAACAAGCACATATGTCACTACACACGTAGGCGAATTCCTTATTCTTTATATGGCAATTACCTAAATCTATGCATTTCATTGGTGCAATTGAACAACTCAGAGGCTAGGCATCACACAGGGGAGCTAAATTTCAGGAATAGTTTCACGCCCATATCATAGGTTCTATTAGGATACCAAATAAGGTTCCCAAGGAAATATTTAATTTAATTTTTATCTCCATTCCCAAAAATGGTAATTTCACCTTTAAAAGATTAAGATTAGAGGTGCCTGGGTGGCACAGTCAGTTAAGCAACCAACGCTTGGTTTCAGCTCAGGTAGTAAACTTGGGTCATGAGATCAGGCCCCTGAAACCAGCTTCACATTGATTCTGCTTCAGATTCTCTCTCTCTTTCCCTCTGCCCCTCCCTCCTTGTGCTTTCTCTCAAATAAATAAATCTTAAAAAAAAAAAAAAAAAAATTAAGGTTAAATCTGTAGAAACTTACTTCTATTGCTTAAAAATCAAAATGAAGTGTCTTACAGTCATCTTATGCTACATATACTATTATTAATGTCTGGTGAGTAATGCACATGTTAAAATGTGAAAATACTATGATAAGATTTAGAATACAGACTTTGAAAATACTCTTAAATGTCTGGTTATTAATAGCACAAAGTGCCGCTTCTTCAATTCCTGGAAATGGATATCTAATAAAAGATTTCTTTTTTTAAGATTTTATTTATTTATTTGACAGAGAGAGAGAGAGCACAA
>CM053606.1:79778464-79794826 GCA_028646535.1 Procyon lotor | reverse complement strand
ACTTGTGATCTCTCTCTCTGTGTCAAATAAATAAATAAAATCTTTAAAAAAAAAAATAAAATAGGGGCACCTGGGTGGCTCAGTGGGTTAAAGCCTCTGCCTTCGGCTCAGGTCATGATCTCAGGGTCCTGGGATCGAGCCCCACATCGGGTTCTCTGCTCAGCAGGGAGCCTGCTTCCCCTTCTCTCTCTGCCTGCCTCTCTGCCTACTTGTGATCTCTCTCGCTGTCAAATAAATAAAATCTTTAAAAAAAAATAAAAACAAAAAAATAAAATAAAATAAAAAGATTTTTTAAAAAAGATTTTATTTATTTATTTGTGAGAGAGAGAGAGAAAAAGAGAGAGAGAGAGAGATCACAAGCAGGCATAGTGGCAGGTAGAGGCTCCCTGCCAAGCAAGGAGCCCGATGCGGGACTCAAGCCCAGCATCCTGGGATCATGACCTGAGGCAGCCGCTTAACCAAGTGAGCCACTCAGGCATCCCAAAATAAAAAGATTTTTATATAATTATTCCTATAACAGTGACAAAGGAGTAATCTCTCAGTCTATTTTTTAAAAGGATTCTACTTAACTTTACTCTTCACTGAAGTAGCATCATACATTCATTTTTTCCCATCAATTTTTTAAAACCTCTAAGACACTACTGAATATTTTAACAAATGATCCGAATGACAGAAAGTATGATCACTGAACCTGCAATGCCAAGTCTGATCGAGGGAATCTCAATTTGAGAGCCCATGTGGGACTCAAAAGGACTGTGACAAGTTCAAGTTGATAGATCTTATGATGATTAAACCAGAGCAAACTGAGGTAACAGCAGAGGATATAAGGAAGCAATGTGCTCCATGATTAACAGTCCTTATGAAATGCTTCTTAAAAAAAAAATGCTGGGGCTCCTGGGTGGCTCAGTCGTTAAGCGTCTGCCTTTGGCTCAGGTCATGATCCCAGGGTCCTGGGATCGAGCCCCACATCGGGCTCCCTGCTCGGCAGGAAGCCTGCTTCTCCCTCTCCCACTCCCTCTGCTTGTGTTCCCTCTCTTGCTGTGTTTCTCTCTGTCAAATAAATAAAATCTTTAAAAAAAAAAAAAATGCTTTCTGTGGTCAAATAAACTTAGAAAACTGAGTACTACACCTGAACCCAGGAGATCCACATACCCAATGGCATATTAAAAAAACCTCTGTAAAGTCCCAAACTTATTTGGCAACAGAATCTTTTCCTTGAAGAATATCTATCAACACTGAACACACAGTAAGAAACAATGGTCTACAAAAATTCGATAAAACCTCTTTACAGTACAAAATGGTTCTGTAGCTTAATAGAGTTTTTATTCACATTAACAAATGGTTCTCCCTCTAGTTGCAAATCAAAATGACCCCTGGAAACTTAAAAAACTTTGTAGCTTAATCAATATTACACTTGTCCAATAGTAGAAAAATCAAGACTTTAAACTTCTAATTTCTAGTTGAGAGCTTTTACTCTGCCTGCTTTTTACTATGAAGACAAACTGACTATATAATCAATAATAAAAGATGATATATTAAATATCTGATATATAAATATCAAAATAAATATTATAAAAATTTTTAGATAATCCTCCCGTTGTACACAATGCTCAGGTTTTCTTGAAAATACTGGTGTAAGTTTGAACCTCACAAGTAGCAGTGACAGAGGGTACACATCCTACACTGAGTTCCAAAATATAAAAAAATTAGATTTGACTTTTTAAAAAATTTTATTTATTTGAAAGAGAGTGAGACAGAGCGAGCGAGTACACATAGAGGGAGAGGGAGAAGCAGACTTTCAGAGGGGCAGGAAGCCCAAAGCAGGGCTCAATCCCAGAACCCTGGGATCATGACCTGAGCTGAAGGCAAACACTTAACAAACTGAGCCACCCAGGCGCCCCTATATTTAACTTTGAGTTTCAGTTTCCTCATTACCAGTAAAGGGTATTTAAAATCTCTTTAAAGGGTTATCATGGGTCATACAAAAACATTATCAAATATGTAAGAATTAAAAATTTCAATAACAAACTCAACAAGGCAACTGACTTAGTTTTGGTCAGGAGCACTGAATTATAATCTCAGCTGAAGAAAACTTCCAAGGGTTATTCTGAAGATTCACAGAGAAAAGAATGTCCAGTGAATAAAACATAACCCCACCCAAAACCCAATGACTAACTAAAATTTATTAATACTTCAAATTTTCCCAATCACAATAAAAAAAAGTTTTGATGATGAATATTGGTAACACTTACCAGTTATACCCTCTGCTAGAAGATCTGTCATTTTGCAACATGATGCCAAAAGCTTAGTGGTAAATTCATCTAAAAGCATTATCTTAAAATGAATATAAATTAAGAAAGAATAAGTACTTGATTGCCAAGAATTCACAAAAGACAGAATTTAATACATTAAACCTACTCAAACATAGACCTTATATGACATAAAATGAAATTAGGATAGGCAAAATTGTCTCAGCTCACCTTTTAACTTGTATGACCTAGAGATTTGTTTTCTCAATATATCATACATACGTAAGGAAACAGAAACATTTCCATTTTGAAGCAGAGAACTTGTTCATTTTATTTATTTAAGAACTTGTTCATTTTAAATTTATCTTGTGTTGAACATCAAATTTTCTTAAAATCATAAAATTCCACCTCTGATATAATAAATGTTCCAGGCGCTGTTCTTATCATTTGCCATGGATTAATTCATTTACTCTTTATAACCTCACTATGAGGTAATACTATCCCTATTTTATAAACAAGGAACAGAGAGATCAAGTAATTTATCCAAGAAGTCACAGCTATCAAGTGGTGAAGCTGGGATCTGAACACAATCAGTATGGTTCCAGACTACATTGTTATAGAAGTATAAGGATAATATATTGATGTCCTCAATTAAAGGGCAAAATATGCAAATTCTACCTTCCATTCGCCTTCTTTCTTGCAGTCATCAAACACTGTTGTTTTTATCTCTGCCAAAAAAACAAAAAAAAAGATTTATGAATCTTAATCAACAGCTAGAAAAATAATAATAGAGTAACTACTCAAAAATAACCATATCAAAAATACTGGGGAAGTATCCAATTAGAAAATCTGCTAACCTACATAAAAAAGTATACTTACTTGTTAAACTACAAGTAAAAATCCAGTTATCTTCAATAACTAATATTTATTTTAGAGAGAGAGAGAGCCCGCATTCATACCCAGTCAGGGGAGAGGCAGAGGAAAGGGCAATCTCAAGCAGACTCCCTCCCCACACTCCCATGCCTGAGGTGGTTGGGGAGCCCAACTGGGGGCTCCATCCCATGACCTTCAGAACATGACCTGAGCCAAAATAAAAAGTGGGACGCTCAACTGACTGAGCCACCCAGGCGTCCCCTACCTATATTTATATTGTAATATGTTTTTAAACTTTTGAGAATAAAAGTATTATAAAAAACTAATATACTTAAGAATATACTTAAGTATATAAATATATCTGGGAAATATTTCTGAAACTATTAACTGGTTTTCTTCCTCCTTTTCTACTTAAATCTCAAGTAAACAAGATGAAACCAAAACCCATAGGAAAATCCCTAACTAGCCCATTGCTAAATTATATCTGATAATCAAAACTAGTTACTTTTCTTCCTGGTTTACTGCTTTATACAGTTTTCAACGATTTATATTATAGCACTAGATACAAATATTCAGTGTTCATTTATAATCAATAAATATTAACATGTTCCTTTCAATGATTTTCAAAATTAATCTAAATATTTTTTAAATTAGTTCACTGATTTACAAAAACTTTTTTCCTATAAATAATACACATAGGCAATTCATACAAATATCTATTGTGCTACTTCATAATAAGACAATTCCCCACATTTAATGTTTCATTAATTTTCAATTCTGAAAATATGTAGTATGTAATAAATAAAATATAATTAAAATATAAATCATAGTAACTTCTATTTTCACTAATTCCTGGTAATGAGATGTTTATATAGCTTATTTAAATTTTTCTAACTTAAATTTGTTTTAAGTTAATGCTTGTAGAAATATACCATCAATTTTTGGCATTAAAAAATGACACGTCCAGGGTGCCTGGGTGGCTCAGTTGTTAAGCATCTGCTTTTGGCTCAGGTCATGATACCAGGGTCTTAGGATCGAGCCCTACATGGGGCTCCCTGCTCAGCAGGCAGCCTGCTTCTCCCTCTCCCACTCCCCTTGCTTGTGTTCTCTCCCTCGCTCTTTCTCTGTCAAATAAATTTTTAAAAATCTTAAAAAAAAAAAAAAAGACATGTTCAAGTAGAGGGTATATTTAATAAGGATTTCTAATACTCATCATAAGAAGTGTGATCTGGAAGGTTTTACTATAATTGGGAAGGCTTGAAAGTATTAAGAAATACTAGTTAAGGTGCTTAGATATGTTTGCTAGGAAGATTATGATGTTAAATGAGAATTATGGCAAAAGCCCAGAGTGTTGAATACTAGTTTAAGCCTAAAGCACTGGTTTCTTCTACCCTATAGGCAGAGATAAAGGATTTTTCTCAGGCAGAGTTCAGACACTAAAATATTATGCTACTTCCCTTTCTAAGACTGCTTTATTTCTGTATACCTCAGACACCATGGAATTTATGATGGAGCAGATTTAAGAATTCCCTTCAAAGAACTCATCTCATTATAATCTTTAAAACCTTAGAAACTACACTGACCTATATGGTAGAAACCAGTACATGTCACTACCGAGCACTTAAAATTTGGCTAGCCCCTGAACTGGGAGGTCCTGAAAATATAAAATACACACTAACCCCTGTCCCCTAAAACCCACACCAAATTTCAAAGACTTACTACAAAAAAAGGAATGGAAAATATCATTAATTTTTTATATTTGCATGTTTAAATGATAACATTTTAGAAATTTATTATTAAAATATTTCTCATCCATTTCTCTTTACTTTTTAAAATGTGGCTATGAGAAAATTTTACATTGTATATGTGGCTTGCATTCTATTTCTCCTGGATAGTGCTGCCTTGGAATCCAAAGATACAGTGTCAAAATCTTAAAAATAAACAATAAAGAAATAACTAGCTTTGTGGACTTAGAAATTAAAGGCATCCATGAAAAGTGATATAGTCACAGGTAGGGTATGTTTGGAAGGGAATCGAAGGAAATCATATTAACTAATATTAAAGAACTAAAAATGTATTTCCTCCAAATACTAGTGAAAATTATTTGACCTTATATATGTTTCTCTAGCATCCCAAATATGGATAGATCTCAAAGACTGAATTCCTTTAGTCTCCTTGTTCTACTCTCTTCCTCAGAAAACATATTCATCTTTAAAAGTTTCATCTATTAGATCCACTCTTCACTTTTTCCCAACATTATTGAGATATAACTGACACAAAACACAACTTTAAGATACACAATGTGTTGACTTGATACACATATACAGCAATATAATTACCACTGTAATGTTTGTTAGCATCTCTAACATCCTTTTAGTTATTTTGGGAGGTGAGAACATTTAAGATCTATCTACCTTAGCAACTCTTAAATACATAGTACAGTGTTGTTATCTATAATCATAATACTGTGCATAACCTCCCCAGAACTTATTCATCTTCTCATTCTAAGCTTGACTTTGTTTGTACTCTTTGACAAACTTCTCCCCATATCCCCTAACCCCCAGCAGTCCTTCAATTTTCTTCAAATCTTATATCTTATCCTCCAATTATACAGTATAGGTTTAAGCACCTACATGCCTCAAACTGAGATCACAGTTCCCTAAAAACTGCGCTAGACTTCTCTAAGAGTTTTATTGGCATTTTCTTAGTCACAGTCTTTGGATATTTCCTCTGTCCCCCATATCCAATAAACAGGCAGTATTGATTGTTTTTTCTGGTGACTGCCCCTATCCCCAACATTGCCTTGATTCTCATCATCTCTCACTGAACTACTGCAATAATCTCCTACTTGGATTTCCTGCTTTCTACCTCCAACCCTTTTGCCAGTTCAATCCGTTTTTTCCACACTGTTGTCAGTTATCTTCTTGAAGCACAATTTTTTTGTTTATATCAAAGCCCACCTCAAAATTCCCTCAAGTGCTCATTCCTGCCTACAGAATAAAATCTAGATTTTACTATTCAACATCCTCTAGCAAGTGGCCTCTGACTACTCTCTAAGTTGATTTTCCACCAGTCCAAATGCTACCCAAATAACAACTTATTAATACCAACTACTCTGCTTTGCTCATTCTTTCTCCTAAATGCAAAAGGAAACATATTTAAAACTAATACCAAAGAGGAAATGAAAACTTCGAAGGGAAAAATGAAGAGTAGAGCTAACTTAGTGTGCAGCATCAGCAATGTGGAAGGTATACCTGCACAACTATCTTAAATCACAGAGAAACTATTAATAAACCTGGTGACAACACAAGAGAAACTAGTTTGTCTGGAAAATAGGAGATCATCTATGAATAACAGTTTTTAAGGGAACCAAAAAGCCTAGCAATGTGTAAATCATAAAGAAGGAAATAAGAGGGGAAAAATACCAGTACTAAAAACAATCTCAACATGGACCTAGAAAAGGTACCTTTCTCTTTTTATCTGTTCTTATCTAAATCCCAATCTCAAATTGAGCACCTTTTTCTGTTGATTTATACCTATGTATCTCCACCTGCTCACTAGATACTCCAACTTTCACGTAACACTATGTTCTAAACCTATTTTTTCCCTCCAAAACTGTTCCTTCTCTTTCCCTTTACCAATCAACAGCATCATCTGCTACCTAGTCTCCTAGACCTGAATCCTAGTCTAGGATGACTCTCAGCTTAAATCCTATTTATTCGATCTCCAGAATCTCTCTCATACTCTCCATCTGTCTTCTATCTCCTTCGCCACATTTTGGCCTTCTTTTTTGGACAAACACCATAACAGTACCGGTCTCTTTGCCTCCCACTCCAATTTACCATCCTCTTCCAACATCGATGATGTTTTTGCCTCTCCCATAAAAATTGTACTTTTTCATGTTGGGCCACGGCTCAGATTTCCCTCTGTCTGGCAAAATCCTACCATGTTTCAATTGCCCTTCTTCTTTGGAGTCTTCCTTGATCCATTCCCAGAAGGGAAATGATTCCTTTTTTTTCTCCTTCTCCCATGAAACATTTTGCACTGCTAAAACAGCAGGTGCTACTTGTGTACCATCACCTCTCACTGAACTGTGAATTCCAGGAAGTCAAGATATATACGCACCTAAGATAGTGTGCAGCATAGATACTCAATTAATACTGATTTAAATAAATACACGAGTGTGCAAATATCCAAAAATTAAAATAAAATTTTGCTCAAGATAAAATGACCAGAATGGAAAAATACATTAAAAAAATAATTGATTAAAACAAAAATATATATTTATATGTGATTATATTTGCATGGAAAACTTGTAGAAGAATTTGTAAGAAACCTAAGAGTGGCTGTATCTGGAGAGGGAGGCTGGGACAATCTTTTGCTATCAAAATTGTTTTGCCACATCAAGGTATTTAAAAATGTTAAAATAGCAAAGATTATGAAAGAGCATGGAAAATGTTACATCGATGTTAGGTATTTAAAAAAAAACGAAGTCACAGAATGACAAATAATAAAAAATAAATCTGTAGCTATGTAAAGACTAAAAGGAACATGTGAAAAAGGGGAAAAGCTTATGATTAAACATGTAAAGGACTGGCTTAAACACATTCTGATTACTTTTATTTGTAAATTTCTAGAGCAACTTTCTCTTAACATTTTCTGTAAAATATGTGCTAAGAATCACAGACATCAGACTACTCTTTACAGACAAGAAAAAAAGACTGCATTAAGGAAAAAAAAAATGCCACAGGTGGCTTGAGCTTGCTTTGTTTTGTTGCTTTATTTTTTAAATCGATTTCATCAAATTTTTATTTAAAACCTTTTATCAGTGATATTTTTTTGCCAGGGCTTTCCTGTAGCAAAAAGTGGCAACTGAGCAAAATCAAGCACTAGAAACTTTCACTGATTTTAAGTATATGGAAATTAGTTTTGCAAATAAATACAGCCCTTGCACTCAAAATAGTAAAGCTTTTTTTAAAAAAGTGTTTTTAAGACAGTCCCTAAAAGATGATCCCTTCTTGCATTTTTGATCTCAGCTCAAATGTCACCTACTCAGGGAAACCTTTCCTGATCCATCTAGCTAAGGTAGCCCACCCCATATACATATATCACAAACTGAAATGTTGTTTATTTTTTGTTTACATTTTTATTTTCTATTATTTCCTACTTGAACGCAGGCTTTGAGAAGGCTGGGAACTTGTCTGCCTTCTATTGCTGTATTCCCACGGGAATTCAGTATAAATAATATATTTATTATATATAATAAATGGGAGACTTTTGGTAGCAAAAAATGAAGAAAATTATAAAGCTAATCTACTGTAGACTCAAACAATCATTTGCCTTTTGCTAGAGCCTGTTTGGAATTTAAAGCTCCAGAAGACACAAGAGTGGACCCAACTTTAAAAAGCTTATCAAGACACTTTAGGCAGTAGTGAAAAGTGCCATTTGAGAAGGATAAACCAAATGCTACAGAAATATAAGAGGCTGAGTTAAAGAAGCCACTATGGAGATAGTAGCCCCATTTGGAGATAGTAGCCCCATTTGAGCCAAGATCTGAAGGCTAGCTAAAGTTTGGACAGGTGAAGAACAGGCATAAGGGGAGCATTCTAGACAAAAATTGGCATAAAGATGGAGAAGGTTTCAAGAAGAGTCAATAGTATACACTAGCTGAACATCAAGACCATACAAGGGAAAGGTAGTTAATAAGGTAGGTTAAGGTCAGGTTATAAGTCTTCAAAAGCAAACTAAGTATTTGAAATCATCTCTAGACAACTAGAGGGTCTCTCTCCACAGGTCTTCAAACAGGAAATCAGCATGATTACAGCACTGCACTGTAACAAGAAAAGTATTCTGGCAGCTATTGGCCAGTTAGACTGAGAACAAGGGCTTGGAGTGGTTAGTTAGGAGGCAGAGGCTATTGCAATAAACTGGGCATAAGATAAGGCTCTGAACTAAGGTTTAAATTAAACATTCTAGGGGCGCCTGGGTGGCTCAGTCGTTGGGCGTCTGCCTTCGGCCCAGGTCAGATCCCAGGGGCCTGGGATCGAGCCCCGCATCGGGCCCTCTGCTCTGCGGGAAGCCTGCTTCTCCCGCTACCATTCCCTCTGCTTGTGTTCCCTCTCTCGCTGTGTTTCTGTCTGTCAAATAAATAAAATCTTAAAAAAAAAAAAAAATTAAACATTCTAGAAATTCACAGACACATGACACGTTAACTCTGCAGCCAGAAGGATCTGGTTGTGAATACTAAGTCTATATTTAATAGATCTATCGGGTTTCTAAAAAATAGCTTTATTGAGATATAATTTGCATACCATATAATTCATGCAAAGTGTACAATTAAATAGCTTTCAGTATATTCAGAGTTGTGCATCCACCACCATAATCAATTTTAGAACCTTTTCCTTACTCCAAAAGGATACCATCCCCGTAGCCATTATCCCTGAATCGCCCATCTTCTCCTCCCCCCAGATGTACACAACTGCTAATCTACTTTCTGTCTGTATATACTTATCAATTCTGGACATTTAATGTAAATGGAGTCATACAATATATGGTTATTTGTGAATGGCTTCTTTCCTCTGGCACAACTTTTTCAAGATTCATCAATACTGTAGCATCTATCAGTAGTTCATTTCTTTTTATTAATAGTCCATGGTAGGGACATACTGTTTGTTATTTATCTATTCATTAATCCATGGGTATTTGGGTTGTTTGATTTTTTTGGCTATTATGAATAACACAGTTATCATAATATAATACAGCTATGACAATATTTTAACATCTATGTATTTTAACATCTATGAAATAGAGATAATAATTCTTACCAAATTTTAATAGAAGTAAAAAATAATGCCTGGCACAGTTCAAGAAATATTAGTTTCCTTCTCCTTACATTTTGGGTAAACTGAAGGTTAAATTATTTAGCTTTCTACCATGACCTAACTAGCAAATCTAGCTAGATCAATCTAGCAAAACCTTTCCCCAGTCAAATGTAGGATTCTCCTACCTCTTAGAAGATCCCTTCAACATTCTTACAGACTCTATTGTCTTTTGCTAACAGAACTCAGAGTTCTTCTTCTCTCTCTACTTTACTCCCTATATGCTGAATGAATGTCATCTTGTTTTTTAATTATGTTTCTATTTATACAAAGATTCAAAGAGCTGTTTTTTAACCCTGACATTTCTTTCCTTCCTTTCAGTCTCCCATCTTATCTTACACTCCATCTGACATCCTGGTGCAAACTCAAGTTAACAGCACTAGACGGAAATTTTGTTATCTCTAAAGTCTCCCTCTTGCCCAGTTTTCACACTATCAAAACTGATGTTACTATCGTCAACTTTTTTTTTCTGATAAATGCTGATGTTAAAGACCATATATATCTTGGCAATTATTTTTATAATGCAATTCGCTACCCATTTTTCATATAAATGTACTTAAATACCATTGTGATAGAAAAATGGTACCAAATCTTGTCTCCCATGTAAATCTTAAAAAACTGAAGGTCAACCTTTTAATTATCAAAATTTTAAAAATATGTTATCATAACTTATTTTCCCCTTTCTACTTATTTATATAGTCGTTTTTAGTATCTAGTATGTTCAGCAATATCCTGGTTACTGGTTTGGAGTTTTAATTTTATACAAGGAACTCTGTAACTCCTAGAATTTTGTTAACGCAAGTCATTTCTATCCTTTGCTTAACAAACCAGAGTCGGAAATACTAATTAGATGTTACTCCCTTTTCCACTACTAGGCCATAATTAATTTGAACTCAGCAAGCCAAACAATGATGGTTCTTCCTGTTTGGTGCTTTCATTCCTTCTCTAACCTGGCAGACCTAGGTTTGGAGCGATTTTTATGAAACCGTAGATGATAAGGTAGAAGAGCAGAACATAAGTAAACTAACGAGCAGTAGTACAGTCCTAACAGCAGTGGCCCAGAGTGTAGAGAGAGAAGAGAAGGTGCAGTTTTTGCCCAGAGATTTAATCATTCAAAAGGTTCCTCCTCAAGAACTCTTTAGAAAGTGGGCTCCTCTAGGAACACGGGAAGAAGGATCGATTTAACGGAAAGCTTTTGTTTTTCTTTTAGAGGACTGAAAAGTGTAGTTATAAAACCCTGCTTGGTACTAAAACGAAGATGCAGAATAAGCAGTCTTTGGGAACAAGTGTGGGGAGAAGGGGAGGGGCGCGTTACAGAAACACAGTGCAGATTGTCCCGGGTGGAGAGACATCACCGACTGGTGGGGCTTCGGGGGGAGCCGAGGAGCGCTGGGAGCACCGCCGATGATAGGCACAAGGGCCGCGGGAGAAAAAGCCAGGCTGGGGGCCGCTCGCCCAGGGCGAGGCCTCTGGGCCAAAGCCAGGCCGAGGCGAGGCGCTGCCCCGTGAGAGGGGTAAGGCCACTTGCTCCCGCACCCTGCCCATCCCGGTGCTGGCAAGAAATAGGGGTGGGAAGGAAAGCAGGAAAAAGTCCTAACAGGGACGCTGGTCCTAAAGCAACAAGTGCCCGCGGCGGATCCCTAAGAGACTGCTGGTCCGGGGCAGGAAAGCAAGGCACGGTGTGGCGGCCTCCTGGCCTTCCCACTCTCAGCCCCTGCCCCACCGCACTCACTCTGCCACACGACGCTCTTCAGCCCCCGTTCCGTCACCGGCGGCGCCATCTTCCCAACACTGCAGAAGAGCAGCCGCCGCCTCCCGCTCACAACCTACTTTAGCAGGGAGAAAGGAGCTCCGCGGCCCCGCCCCCACACCCCGGCCCCGCCCCCACACCCCGGCCGCGCCCTCCGGTGACGACACGCGCGACTGCAGGGGGGATTCCCGCCCACCCCTGGACGGAGGCTGCGCAGTGAGGGTGGAATCTGCCTGGGCAGTCGTGCGCCCCCTAACGGGAGCCTCTGTCCGCAGAAGTTCGTCGACCTGTGAGGTCAAAAAGCGAGATCGTGCCTGTGGGTTGGGAGATAACGCGATATAAGAAATTACGAATTCACACATACAGTAGTTGAAGAAGTACTTTCCTCTCTTTGCAAAAAAAGTCTCCACTTTGCGAAGCCATTTATAATACACTTCACTCAGTACCCAGCTCAACTGCCCAATAGAAAATGTATCCCTGGAGCGGCTGGGTGGTTCAGTGGGTTAAAGCCTCTGCCTTCGGCTCAGGTCATGATCTTAGGGCCCTGGGATAGAGCCCTGCATCGGGCTCTCTGCTCAGCGGGGAGTCTGCTTTCCCTCTGTCACTGCCTCCCTCTCTGCCTACTTGTGATCTCTCTCTCTCTCTCTGTCAAATAAGTAAAATCTTAAAAGAAAAAGTGTATCCCTTACCAGTTTATTTTATTCATTTTTCAAGGACATAATAATTGCCTAGAACTCTGAGGTCCCCTCCAACGTCCCCCTAACTATGCAAGACTTTCAGGGCACTCAAATAAATGAAAAACCCACTTCTGAAGAATTTTAAATCTCCTTTGAGACCTCCATTCTTGACATGTTGAAGGTAGTCAAAAGTTGAAAAAATGAACGCCTTGGGATGCCGGGTGTCTCAGTGGATTAAGCGTCTGCTTTAGGCTCAGGTCATGATCTTAGGGTCTTGGGATGGAGTCCCGCTCCCCCCGCTTGTGTGCGTGGGTGTGTGCTCTCTCTGACAATTAAATAATTGTTTAAAAAAGCCATTTTTGGCAGAAAGCTATTTCCTGAGAGGGTTCTTGGGAGGTGAAATCAAGGTAATCAATCACAAAATAAATCAGTTTAGTTGCTGAGAGCCCCATCGGTGACATAACTATCATATACACTTTCAGGAAGTAGACTTTCCTGCAGATTTGCAAAGAACCAATAGTCTTAATAGGAAAGTGGAAATGGTTAGTTACTATACCTGTAATGATAATGGCTACTGTTTACTGAGTGCTATTACATGCAAGGGATCATTTTAAGTGGATTATCTCATTGATCCTCAAAGCAACCCTTAAAGACAAGGAAACTGATACTCAGCTTGTGGTGGAGTGGGGACTAGGATAAGGCCTAAATTACACAGAAAGTGGTAGAGTAGTCTGGGATAATTTGCAATATATACTCTGTAGGAGAGAATAGGAGAATGAAGAATAAAAGCAGCCATAAAATGGGTTCACAGCACACCCTGTGGCATTAATGGTTTTTCCATTGCCGCTTATATGGGAATGGAAGCTGGAACCCTGGCCTCTTTTAAACCTACTTTAGATGGACCCAGCTGCTCAAAATCTTAAACAAATGAACACATCATTTCCCTCTCCCTTTTCAATTGAAAATCAGATTCTGCTTAGTATAGGAGGTAGAGCCCCAAGCCATGAGAGAAAGACATGACTGTGCAGACTCACCCTTCTGAAATGGAGCTTCTTGTTCTAGAAAGTCAAACCAAGACAGTGGAGTGCGGTGGGTGAAGTGCTCCAAGTGCCAGGGAATGACACAGGAAGGCCCTCCTTCCTTCCTGGGGTTGGAAGTTTGACTTGGATCACACGGAGTACAGCTGTAGCTCATGGCCCTGAAGGCTGCATTCCAAGGTGGCAGTGTTACCGTGGAACAAAGGTGTGCCTTCGCTTCACAAAGATACGGGTCCACAGCCTAAAATCCTGGCTCTGCCTCTTAGTAGCAGTGTGACTTCAAACACTTCAGTTTCATTGCATTTATGTGTTCAATGTGATAAAACCTCACAGAGCCCAACAAGATGAAAATACGTATTGGCATTTTACAGATGTGAAAATTGAGATTCAGAAGTTAAATAACATTGGGAGCCCTCAGAATGGCTCCAAGACAATTGTCCTTTCCGTCGTACCATATTGTATAACCTCCCTTGCTCCCCTAACTTTGTATAACCTCCCTGAGCTGTCTCTTCTAGTTTGTTTGCCTAGGCAAATTGAACAAGGAATTTGAGTCTCCTGAACATGACATGGCAGAATGTAAGGTAAAATCCAACAACACTGGTCAGAGGCGAAACATCTGCCTATGATGTTTTGAAAGAATTTGAAAAAAAAAAGAAAAACAATCAAAATAAGAAGGGCTGAACATAAAAGCTCTTGAGTTAGGGCAGCTCACTCACTCGCCATCTTATTCCCAGGTCTTCTTCATTAATAACTGATGTCTTAATCATGATACTCCAGAGAAATATTCTCCAAAAAATATCATGGATTAGTAGGTCTCATCAATGCTACATATTTACTTGGCCCCGTGATAATCTGTGTTTCAACTGGTTAGCTGTGTAAACATGAGTGAGTTACCTGACCTTTCTGAGTCTCATATTCCTTATCTGTATAAAAGAATAATATTACGTAGCTCATAAAGTTGTTCTGAGAATGGACTGAGTATGTGGAAAGCACCTAGAAGCACATGGTATGTGCTACACCCATGTTTTGGTTTTATGTTCACCCGGTGTGGACCATCTTGTCTTCTGTGGAATTCTGACCAAAACAGCCCAGCCTCAGATGCCTTGGTGAAGTAGATGGCCATTTCCTTTTTTGTGTCCTGGTATTCATAAGATATACGTGTACTGGTCCCAGATCCTTAGTGTCCTAGAACCAGGGATCTGACCTTCATTTGGCCTTAGCCCTTGGCTCTGTGGCCATTCCAGTCAGCCATGGACACTGCTCTATTTGGAGGGAACGCCCTGCTGGCAAGTGGGCTCAGCACACAGTCTCACATGGGCCCTACACCACAGCCCAGAACACTGCCCCAGTTCATGGTTGCCCTCACATGGCATGGACCCACTCTGAAGCTCATAGACCCCTCCAGATCTTTTCACCAACATTTCCTCACATGCCAGTGCCCTCTGTCTTCTGTTAAACTAAACAAGGAGGCCATTAAACTGAGGTGGTACTAATGCCTTAGCAGCCTGTGTAAGCAAACCAAACCTAAGATAGACAATCCAAACCTATACAATCTGGGACACCTGGGTGACTCAGTTGGTTAAGCAGCTGCCTTCAGCTCAGGTCATGATCCCAGAGTCCTGGGATTGAGCCCCATGTCGGGCTCCCTACACAACAGGGAAGTCTGCTTCTCCCTTCCTCCCTCTGCTTGTGCTTGTGTGCTCTCTCTCTCTCTCCCAATCTCTCTCTCTCTCTCAGATAAATATATAAAATCTCAAGGAAAAAAAAAGAAATCAGGGGCGCCTGGGTGGTTCAGTTGGTTGGGCATCTGCCATCAGCTCAGGTCATGATCTCAGGATCCTGGAATCAAGCCCCGAATCGAGCTCTCTGCTAGGCAGGGAGCCTGCTTCCCCTTCTCTCTCTGCCTACCTCTCTGCCTACTTGTGATCTCTCTCTGTCAAATAAATAAATAAAATCTTAAAAAAAAAAAGATATCAAAATCTAAGGACAATCAATCAAACAGCCAATGAGGCTTTCCCAAATATGGAAGCCACTTAAGCTATAGCCAATCAAATAATATCCTTGCTTTGCTTCATTCTTTTCTCTCTGAAAGTCTTTCCTTAAGAGACTGTCAGTGGAGTGCTCCTAACTACTTCTGGTTTTGTGCTACTAAATTAAAATCAGGTTCGGCTGAAACTCTTAAAATGTTTAATATGCTTCAGTTTATCTTTGAACACTTCTCAGCCTCCTATCACTGAAATCTTGCTTCAGGAAGAGCTCACCAATGCAAACCTCTTAGGTTTCTCAAACCTGGCCATATGTCACTTGGTGAGTTTGTTAAAACTATAGATTCACAAGCCTGGTCCCAGATGTACTGAATTAGAATCTCTAGACGTGATGTCTGGAAATCCCTACTAAGCAATGAGTTCTCCAAGGGACATAGATGCATCTAGTCCAGCTCCTGTTCACATACTTGTGTTTAAGAACAAAAGTGAATTAAACTCAGCCCTACTTTGTGGTACTCTCTGATGCAACAAACTCTGTTTTTCCTACTCACACTATTTTTTTTTAAGATTTTCTTTATTTATTGGCCAGAGAGAGAGAGTGTGTGTGTGCACACAAGCAGTGAGAGGGAGAAGCAGGCTCCCTGCTCAGGGGCTGGATCCTAGGACCCTGGGATCATGACCTGAGCCAAAGGCAGCTGCTTAATGACTGAGCCACCCCGGTTCCCCCTCTCTTACCCTCCCTCCCTCCCTCCCTCCCATCCTTCCTTCCCTCCCTCCCTCCCTCCCTCCTTCCTTCCTTCTTCCTTCCTTCCTCCCTCCCTCCCTCCCTCCCTCCCTCCCTCCCTCCCTCCCTCCCTTCCTTCCTTCCTTCCTTCCTTCTTTCCTTCCTAAAGATTTTATTTATTTACTTATT
>CM053606.1:79760284-79778364 GCA_028646535.1 Procyon lotor | reverse complement strand
CATACTATTTAATAAGCCTTCAAAGGACACACATTTTTCTAGGTACAACAAATTTATATTATACATCATTGTCTTTCCTCTCCAAAGATGAAAATAGTGCGTGTGAGTGCGGGATGTGACCAAGAAGATTGATGGTCTTCCCCACAAAACACGTGTGCAGGACAGTCTATCACTAAGGATGGCTTTGCCTTGACTGTCCCTCCATTGAAGTCTTTGCTCACTCACAACCTTGCCTATAATCCTTCCAGCAACAGGCCAGCGGCTCTGCCTGCACAGATGCTCACGAAGAGGTAACATCACAGGATGCTCTGGCTTGGCCAACACTACAAGTGGCTTGGCTTCCTTGTAACTCGAGATGAGGGTGTTTGTTACTACAGGCTGTCCTGGAAGCTGTGGCTCTCCAAGGCCAAGGTCCTGCTGGAGGTCTCTCTTGAGATGAGCAGTGTCTCTGCGTGGTGGCTTGATTTCAAGCTCTCTGGGAGTGAACATTTGCAGCCCTTGAATGGCAAGAGGGCTGTGTGGCAAGCGCCGGTGTCCATGAAACAACTACGAAGGGGATATGTTGAAGTCTGTGTAGTGTTTGGCTACGAAATCTGAAAGACCATTTCTGCGAAGCAGACCTTTTACGTTTCCAGAACTTTCCCAGTGTGTGAACTCACTGTGGTGGTCTTCCAGAGCATTTTCTGGATTTATTTCTCTACTGAGTCCTCTCCATAGCAGATTTTGAACTCCTGTGCAGGTGATGACACACCTTTAGAAAGTGGAGTCAGAGTTGTCCTTCCACAGGCCAAGAGAGCTTATCCTACCCTAGAGGCATTTTCTTATTCTAATAGAGCTTTTCCACCTCTATCACACTAACAAGGGAGTCAACCCTGCAAAAAATATGGGAAGAATTTTTTTTAAAACAAAGCCAAAAAACTTTGCCTTTGACTCATACCATTTCAATTTAAGTTACTCACTAGCTTAAGCCTCTGTTCTTATCCGTGGCTCACTGTGTCATTCTGCATTTCTTTTCCCTCTGTAAATCACTGAAAGGCACGGAAGGGAAGAAGCCACAAGATGCATTAAATACGCAGACATTTTCTTAAAAAGCCCTCAAATGTCTCAGAGTTAGCTTAGTGTTTTGATTTGAATTGCTATTTTTGTAGCACTTACAGCAAGAAAACAGGAAATTAAGACAATCTGAACTGTTCAAATGGCTAGAAGAAACTGAGAAGTGGGTTCCGACTCACCAGGGTGCCTTAGGAAATGACCCCACCCACAGGCTCTTGGGGCTCAGGCTGGGGACTCAGGACAAAGGAACTTTTTTCTCTACCCCCAGGCCAATTCGCTGTGTTCTCAGACAGCTCCCACGTTTTACTGAATCAGGGGACTGTGTAGGAACAACATAATAAACCCATTTAACTGCTGAGGGAGTTTCGGGAAGGAAAACTTCCATGAAAGTGCAGGTGAGGCTGGATGCTGAGGACAAAGAATGCCTCCATGGAGTGGTATCAGGCTACCTCCTGTTAGAGCACCCTTGCCTCAGATAGATGGTTTTCCCTTTCTCTTCCAACCTGAATTGAATTTCCAGCATCACAGTAGCTTCTTTGAATTAGGCTGTGGTTCTCAAACTTGAGCATGCCTCAGCATCACTCAGAGGGCTTGTTAAAACAAAGATTGCTGGGCCCTAGGCCTGGAATTTCTGACTCATCACTCATTAGGACTATGGTGGAGCCCCACAAATTGCATTTCTAAGAAGTTCCCAGATGTTGCTCATGCTGTTGGCTCTGAGACCAGGCTTTGAGAACCACTGAGTTAGGGTATCATGAGGACTGAGTTTACAATGCAAGTATCTTAGTTAGAAGTAGCAAACTAGGGGCGCCTGGGTGGCTCAGTGGGTTGAAGCCTCTGCCTTCAGCTCAGGTCATGATCTCAGGGTCCTGGGATCGAGCCCTGCGTCAGGCTCTCTGCTCAGCAGGAAGCCTGCTTCCCCCTCTGCCTCTCTGCCTACTTGTGATCTCTCTCTCTCTCTCTGTCAAATAAATAAATAAATAAAATCTTTAAAAAAAAAAAGTAGCAAACTAAAACGTTAATAACTGGCACATAGTAGAGCATGAGATGAGCTTAAATGAATCCTGAATTAATAATAACCACCATTTATTAAGTGCTTTCTATGGGCCTGTAATCGTGCCCCAAAGTTTACCTCTGGCTTAATCCTCATAACATCTGATGAGTTGATTATTCCAATTTTCAGGAAATCTAGGCTGAGGGAGTGTTGAAGCAATTTGCCCAAGGGTTAGTGATAGTGGGGAGATTTGAACCCAGATCCATCTCTAAATCCATTCATGCTGTTGAAGAGCTTTAGGATAGTCCAAAAGCCAAGGAAGATCAAAAGTCTTAGACTAACAAGATTCCCAAGGCTTCTCTGGCTGCATCTGGGGGCCCCGTGTCACCCAGCGACCTAACTGGACCAACCCTGTGTATATGGAGGAGAAATGCTGAAGCTGGAGACAGCAGTTTTGAATTCCTCCTTAGATAGAATGAATTCCATATGATGTAGAGACTCTCAAAAGATCTGGCTTACTCTTATTTTTGCGAGTCTTATAGGAGCTACTTAAAGAGAGGGTCAACCTTGCTAAGGAAGGGAGAAGTGATGGCTGGGGGCAGCCCAGAGGCACAGGGGAAGGGGAGAGTAGTGACCTAGAGTGCTACTGTCTGAACTCCAGAGTATCAGAATCATTGGGAACCTGGCAGAAATACAGAGATCCAGACCCTAGCCCACCTCAACAGGACTGGGCATCTACATTTTTAAAAGTAATCTCTACACCCAACATGGGGCTCAAACTCAGGACCTCAAGATCAAGAGTTGTATGTTCTACTGACTGAGCCAGCCAGGCATCCCTCTACATTCCTTATTAGCCCTTCAGGAGATTCTGATAGACATCAGAGTGTGAGAATACCTAAGCAGTGTTTCTCAAATTTGAAAATGTATATGAATCACCTGAGGATTTAATAAATCAGAGTGGGGCCCAAGATTGTACATTTATAAAACATTCTTCTGAAGATTTTTTTTTAAGTAATCTCTACACCCAAGGTGGGGCTTGAACTCACAACCCCTGAGGTCAAGAGTCACATGCTCTACTGACTGAGCGAACCAGGTGGCCTCTGAGACTATACGTTTTGAACAAGCTCTCTGGTGATGTTGGTGAGTCTATGAGTGATGGTTTTCAAGCATTTTTTTTTTAAAGCACTGCAACTCTGTCTTTAACAAAATCTTAGGGACGGCCTCCATAACACACCACTTGCCTCCTGCCAGGGGCCCCCAAGTCACTTCTATTACCCGTCTGAGGCTCAGGGGAACACAGGTTAAATAGAGTCCTAATACGGGGCATAGTTTCCAAAAGTGCAGACCCACGCTTGTGTATACTTCATTGAAGACCAGGGATGGTGGTCATGAGTCCTCTGGAAGTTTTGTAAAGTCATTTTTTATAATTTAGAACTTTCCTCAGTTTGTTTTTAATCAGCTAGGCTGGCTTCCCGATATTCGCTGGAAACAAAAACCTTTTAAAAATGAATGGGGCTTGTGCTTATTTCAGACCTGTGGTGGACAAGAATTGGAAAGCACGTGTCCTGCTGTCCTCCAAGAAGCAATGGACCAGGAGAGGAAAGAGAATAGGCAGTGGAGACTCCACATCCAATTCCAGCCAGTGGTAGCAAGTGTTGGATGGGGAGCTGGTCCAAACTGGGAGGCTCTCTTGTGGGGTTTACTTATAGGAAGACCTGATTTCCTACTGTCTCCTACTCCTACACTCTGAGGTCAGCCTCATGCCCATGTCTGACTGGGCAAGTGGCTGTGCGTGTGTGTGTGTGTGTGTGTGTGTGTGTGTGTGTGTGTCCCCATCCTGTGTGTAGTTTGGGGTTGATAATATTCCCTGGGGTTTTTCCCAAAGCCCCGAACCAAGCAGGTGCTTGGAAGACAAGGCAAGGATTCCTCATGAAGCAGCTCATGCTACTCACTGGGTCAGCACTCACAGCTCCGTGGTCATCCCTGCAGGCCTTCCAACACTAGCCTCCTTGTGCAGCTAGTAGCGTCCTAGCCGAGATCAGTCCTGAGCATAGCCAAGGAGGTGGTGAGGGTTATCCTTACTCCAACTCTCCTTTAGCACCCCCGTTTCCTCCATCAGGCATATCCACCCTCGCAAACTGGAAGCAGACATGCTGGCTCTTTGCAGGCTGTTAACAATTCCCCCTAATACCTAAGCGTGGTCAGACACACGGTGTGGATGTCACCGGCATCACCTGAACCTTGTTAAAAATGCAAAGTCTTAGATCCTCCCACACTTACCAAATCAGAACCTGGTTTTAACAAGGCCCCAGGTGACTTGTATGCACAATAAAGTGTGAGAAGTTCTGCTCAAAGGCTGTAGTTCTCGGGCTTGGCTCTGCTTTAGAATCACCTAAGGAGCTTTGAAAAATCCTGATGCCTAGACTTACCCCAGACCAATTAAATCAGCTTTTGTGAGGATAAAGCCTAGGCATCAATTACCTTTAAGCTCTTGAGGTGACTCACTGTCCAGCAGGGCTGGGAACCAGTCTCTGAAGTGAAGGATGAAGCTTTTTACCTCTACTGAACCATATTTACATTTTCCTGTTGGACCCTAGGAGAATGAAAAGACTTCCACATGCAAAGGAACTCATCTCAACTGGTGGAATCCGAGGGGAGGCATTTTTAATAGGGCAGAAAAGGTTGTGGAAGGGGAGGCCCAGGACCTCTCACATCACAGAAAGAGTCAGCTTTGATCCTTACTTCATTATGTCACCCGAAAGAGCAACAAAAAAATTCTAGTTTATCTATGAGAAAAATGACTTACCCATTCCAAGTGTACTTCCAGAGCAGGTTACTGTAATGAATAACAACAAAAGCATTTAAAATACACTAACTGACATATTTAAGATGGTGAAGCTATAACTTAGAGAATAAGGGGATAGTCAACCAAAGAATGAATAAGAACCAGCTTGAGCGATGAGGAGATAGCTACTAGCAGTAGGACCTTGGGCAAGTCACTTCACTTTTCTGTGTTTTAGTTTATCTGTAAAGTGGTAAGAATTAGAACACCAACTCATAAGGTTGTTACAGGGATCAACTGAGTTAATATATGCAAAGCCCTTAGGATAGTGCTGGGCACATACCCTCAATAAATATTAGTCATTAGTATCATTTACAGTATTGTCCTAATTATCAAAGGAAGGCGCTGATCAATATCACTGATATTGAAAAAAAGAAACCCAAAAAACAAAAACAAAACATTTCCCCCAGATGCCTGGTTTTTACCAGAGAGATGGAGCAAAAGTGGATTCCGCAACTTGAGTCTAGACACCCAATCCCTACTAAAGTAGAATGACTGCAGCCTTGAGCTGGCATCCCACCAGAGGGTATCAGCGCTCAGGCTAACAAGGACTTCTGGTGGCTAACATACTGGCTGTAGGATCATAGGCAAACACAGAAACTCACTAACTCATTAATTTTTTAAATTTAAAATAGATTGGGATGCCTGGGTGGCTCAGTTGGTTAAGCAGCTGCCTTTGGCTCAGGTCATGATCCCGGGTCCTGGGTTCGAGTCCCATATCAGGCTCCTTGCTCGGCAGGGAGTCTGCTTCTCCCTCTGCCTCTGCCTGCCACTCTGCCTGCTTGTAGTCTCTCTCTCTCTAAGAAATAAGTAAATAAAATAAAATTTAGGGCGCCTGGGTGGCTCAGTTGGTTAAACAACTGCCTTTGGCCCAGGCCATGATCCTAGAGTCCTGGGATCGAGTCCTGCATCGGGCTCCCAGCTCCATGGGGAGTCTGCTTCTCCCTCTGGCCTTCGCTCCTCTCATGCTCTCACTTTCTCTCTCTCTCAAATAAATAAATAAATAAAAATATTTAAAAAAAATTTAAAATAGATTGGGTGATAGGTATGTGCTACATGTCAAGAGTCCAGAGATGACCATTTATTAGGGAAAATAACATTTTCAGCTGGTGTGTTGTGGTAAAGATTCAGGTGATATGGGGGTCATAGAGGAGGGAGCAAGAAGACCAAATCAGCCTCTAGAAGTTAGAGAAGACTCGGCAGTGGCTGGTGGAGTTCCCTTGGTGGAAGTGAAATTCCAGGCAAAGAGAAGAGGGCTGTGTCAGCTCGGAAGCACAATATGGCATGGAATAAGTATGTGGTGAGGACAGGTGTGTGTGAATGATCATGACCTGAGCCAAAGGCAGATGCTTAACCAACTGAGCAACCCAGGACACTGAGCGTGTTCCTATTTTTAATTTTTAAATGTGGCTACTAGAGAATTTAAATCTTTTTATACACAGCTTGCATTAAATATCTATTGCACAAGGCAGGAGTAGGAAGACCAACTACAGACAAACTAGGAGGAGCCTTGAATGCCACGCTCAAAGTACTGACTTTTATCCTATTGAGCAATGGAACACTTTGAGGACTTTGAGGCATAAAAGAAACACAATTGAATCAGTGTCCTAGAATGACAGCTCTGGTAATAGTATGTAGGCTGGCATGAGCTTTAGGAAGACAAGACTGGTGCAGTATTATATGGGAGAAATGCTGAGGACCTATCATATAGCAGTAGGTGTAAGAGAGAGAAGAGAAGTTGGATTTAAAAATCATTGTGAGGGATGCCTGGGTGGCTCATTCGGTTAAGAATCTGCCTTCAGGGGAGCCTGGGTAGATTAGTCATTGGGCATCTGCCTTCGGCTCAGGTCATGATCCCAGGATCCTGGGATCAAGCCCCACATCAGGCTCCCCGCTCATCAGGAGTCCTGCTTCTCCCTCTCCCACTCTCCCTGCTTGTGTTCCCTCTCTCGCTGTCTCTTTCTCTCTCTCTGTCAAATAAATAAATCTTAAAAAAAAAAAAAAAAGAATCTGCCTTCAGTTAAGGTCTTGATCCCAGAGTCCTGAGATCGAATCCCACAACAGGCTCCTTGTTCAGCATGGAGCCTGCTTCTCCCTCTGTCTGCCGCTCCCCGTGCTTGTGCTCTCTCTGACAAATAAATAAAATCTTTAAAAACAAACAACAAAAAAACCAAGCCATCATGAAGGGTGCCTGGGTGGCTCAGTCGGTCTAGTGCCTGCCTTTGGCTCAGGTCATGATTTTGAGGTCCTGGGATTGAGCCCTGGGTCAAGCTCCCTGCTCAGCGGGGAGTCTGCTTCTCCTTCTCCCCCTTCCCCTGCACATGTGCTCTCTCTCTCTCAAATAAATTTAAAAAGTCTTTTTAAAAAATAAATAAAAACCATCATGAGCAGTGCTTGGCTGGCTCAGTTGGAAGAGTGTGCGACCTTTGAGTTTGGGGTTGTGAGTTCAAACCCCATTTTGGGTACAGAGATTACTTGTTAAAAAAAAATCATGAAATGAACAGGACGGGACTTGGGAGACTCCTGAGATAGGGGGGGTATGGGAGAAGGAAGCTGACTCCCAGGTTTTTGACTCTCGTACTTGAAACAAGGATGCCAGGAGGACGGTTAGAAACTGCAGGAGAAGATCAGGGGTTCCCTTTGGCCCTGAGGAGCTGAAATGCCTGGGGCACCTCCAGGTTGAGGTATATGAATATGAGTTTAGGGGTTAGAAGAAAAGAAGGGTTATAGATAGAGATGTGGAAGCCTGGAAGCTCTGGTTTGTTAATTTATAAATTGGAAATAATAAAATTTGCTGAACCTAACTCATAGAGTTATTTGGAGCATTCAATGACATACTGAATGTGAAAACACTTGATAAACTGTAAAACGTAATGCAGATATGAGGAAGCACTGTTATTCAGTGAAAGTCTGTTTTTTCCTGAAGAGCTGATCCTCACCCCAAGAACCTATTCCTGTCCCTTCCCATAGGGCAGAACTCTGGACCAGCTTGTCCTGTGGACAAGATAATGAAAAAACAAGGAATCAGAGCATGACAGCCAAGGGCAGCAAGAACACCAACGAGAGGAACTGGCCTGGTTCTGTCCAGGGGCCATTCGAGTCTTCTTGTCACTTATACATAATTGGGAATTTTAGATTCTGGTTATCAGTAAAGGTTTCTGAGCCAATGTTTATTTCTCTTCCTGTGATCACCTATAAAATTCTAGGGCCTTACCATCTCTTTTCTTTAAAAAATGTTTTAGAAATACATAAAAAATATATGACTATGCCCTTGGCAAGGTAGCAGAAGGTGCTGGAACACAGGACAGGAAAATTGCTAATGTTTCTCTGCCAGCTCTGGTGAGACGGAGTTGCTGACAGTCTTGTTTTATGATCACGGACTGCCTGCCCACTCATATTTCCAAACCTAGCTTATGATTTATAAATTCATTTTTTCTCTGATCCTCCAAGCTACTCCTCAGTCATAAGTCTGAACTTGTGCAAAGAAAGATTCAAGTCTCTCAATTTCCAACGTTTCAGGGTATCTTCCACTATCTCTGAGACTATGTTAAAGCTCTATTCCCAAATCTGAAAGCAGAAGAGAATTTTAAATCTCCTTTACTATTTAAACAGCAAGCATCTGGTCCTTTTTCTGAAAAAGGAAGGGACAGTGAAGAGAGGGCTGCCTCTGAATCATATGATAAGAAAGCATCACCGTGCCAAAGAAGCTTGAGGTCCCAGAATCCACCCGCAGGATGTAAACACTTCACACCTTTTTGACCTTCCCACAAAGCAAATAAGTGGGATTGCTTTGAGTCTTAATTCACAGATTGAGTTCAGAGTTAGTTTTAAACAGAGGGTTATAACCTGCTCTACCTGAATATATTTTTTTGGGGCAGAAAGTAAGCTTCAGTCCTGTCTCAGCAACTGGGGAAACCATCACGGTATATACATCCCCACAGGGTATCTTGGTGACGTCACAAAAACTGAGGCCAGCGCTCGGGGCGCATGTGAAAATGCCTTTGGAACCGTAGAGGTCAGTGCTGTAATTGGCAGAGCCCCTGGGGGCTTGCCAGTAGATCCGAATGCCATTAGGGCCCAGCCTGTATAATTTCACTCCCAAAGGGCAGCAGGCACCTGAAGGATAAAAACAAACAGATACAAGTCACTCCACCGTCAAATAAACGCGGCCCATATTACTCTGGGGAAACAGTATAAGTAACCTAAAAATATATGATGAGAGCATCCTTTGACGGGGTACTCAGGTTCTTTCCATGATAAGAAATCCATGTGTGCTGGTGACATGGGCCATGGATTTTTAAGAGAATGATGGTGAGTCCAAAAGTCCCCACTGGACAGATACATATTATATCTCAAACTGTGTGACTCAAAGGTAAGGGATCTTTGTCAAGAGCTTTCATGATGCCCTACTTCCATGTGATTTTAATGGGATTGCATTTAAGTTAACTGCATTCTGCTTTAATTGAAAAGACCTGTTCTGCTGGCTGGGCAGCATGATGGCAGGGGCGGGGGTGGTCATTTACACAGCAGTGACCAGGCTTTGCTTGTCCACACTGTGTCCGTGCTAGCTCACAAGGTCCTTCTTTTTTTCTTTTCTAAATGCCTTGAGCAGGCCACACATTCTGAGTCGGGCAGAGTTACTCAGTGACTAAGATAAAAATGTTGTATAATGATTAAAAAATTCAGTTACAGAATTTCATTGGATTCAATGAAATGAATCGAAATCCATTGAAATGAAACTAAATCCAATGGTTCACTGGATTTAGTCTTTCCTTTAAAAAAAAACAAAACACCTTTTTACACATGAAGTTAAGCAGTGGGCTATATTCCCAGAACTGGATATCCGGGTTAGAATTTAGACAGCAAAATCTAATGGAAAATAGTGGATCCAAAGAAAGTATGAACCAGCTTACAGGTATATGGCATGTTACAAATGCTTTCACGTTATAACTATTTCTATGTCCCTTACGGCTGAGGAAACAGAATCAGGGAAGATAGGGTGACGCAGCTTGTAAAAAGCCGTGTCTTTAGGCTTCTGGTTGAATCTTTCCACTGCCTCTGGGGTGGCAAATTTATATTTCAGCTCTCCCATCCCATGCCCTGGGGCAGATACAACTAACTGATCATTGTACTTATTCTCACTAATAAGGTATTTTCCAGAGTTTCCTTTTCTTTTTTCTTTTCTCTTCTCTTTTCTTTTTTTTCCCTCTCTTTTTTTTAAAGATTTTATTTATTTGACAGCGAGAGAGGGAACACAAGCAGAGGGAATGGTAGCGGGAGAAGCAGGCTTCCCGCCAAGCAGGGAGCCCGATGCAGGACTCGATCCCAGGACCTTGGGATCATGACCCGAGCTGAAGGCAGACGCTTAACGACTGAGCCACCCAGGCGCCCCTCTCTTCTCTTTTCTTTCCCTTTCCTTTCCCTTCCCTCTCCCTCACCTTTCCCAAAACAGTGCTCCAAGCAGCCACTTCAGTGGACTAGAATCATACAAGAGAATCTTATTTGCTAACCCTGTACCACTTCGACCTTCCCCTGCTATTCCCTAATGATTTGGTCTTTGAAGACCAAAGGACAAGATCCAAAACTGTCAGTAGACAGTGCTCTTTTAGCCTGTTGAAATAAGAAACCAGAGAAGGGGCTGGTGTGGTTTAGAAAAGAGAGGTAATAGCATAATATAATAAGAAGAAAAGAATTCAAGCCAAACAGAGTGTGTGACCTCAATGCTTTCTGAACACTGCCGGACTGAGTTACTCTGTGCTGTGGGCAACAGTGCCGTAGAAAAATCTGTCCTCCCTTTGGGAAAAGGATACCTGCACCATGTCACCAAGGGCATCAATTCACCATCCACCAATGGGAGCCTCTGAAGCTCAGAGGTTCTAAGTCAAGAGGAAAACTGTAAACATTTTAGAAAGTAATCTGAGAGCGCCTGGGTGGCTCAGTGGGTTAAAGCCTCTGCCTTCGGCTCAGGTCATGATCTCAGGGTCCTGGGATTGAGCCCCGCATGGGGCTCTCTGCTAGGCGGGGAGCCTGCTTCCCCCTCTCTCTCTGCCTGCCTCTCTGCCTACTTGTAATCTCTCTGTGTCAAGTAAATAAATAAAGAGAAAGTAATCTGAATTGATAATGCTAGCTAGATGGAAAGGCAGCATCTTTTTAGATGAGAAGGATGGGTGTGTGTCTGGATTTATAATCACCACAGAGCTAGAGTTTAGAAGTCACTCACTGGAGGAATAACTTTGGTAGGTGCAGTCTGCCGCCAACCCCGTGGCACTGATCGCTTGTAGTGCCACCGTGTAATTGACACCACAGGAGATGCATCCCAGGAGGCACTGATTTTGATGGGTGAGACACTTCGATTGTCCCGTGTGTGACTCTAGGACTGTCACGTAGGTTTGGGCCCCGGTCCCAACAGTCCAGCTCACGTTGATTACTGACTGGGTGACCTGAGTTACTGTCAGACCAGCTGGACAGCACGGCACTTAGGTGGGAAAAAAGAGAAAGAATTGGGCATTTATTGTGGAAAACAACCAAGAATGGTATTTTGTCTGTATCTCATTCGATATCCTAAATTTCTCAAAACCTTCCATTGTTCATCAAAATCTCCTTTTGTTAAACAAACTCTCATTCCGATATGTTATTTAACACCAAGTGTACATAGAGGGTGCTTTCCCCAAGAACGCGGAGCACTAACGAGCTGTAGATAATGTGAGCTCCCCTTTTTTCAGAATAAGGAAGAAATCCTCTGTTGATCCGCAACCTTAGCAATCTCAGTTGCAAATTTCAAAGCAATAGCTGCATTCACCTCTTCTCTCAATATAACATTTCACAGCCTTTACAATGAAATGTATGTCTTTTTCATGCATTTCATAGTGCATAATTGATATAAGAACTTGTAATATTTTTAGCCAACCAGGATTCAGGATCTAAGATATCTAGAGTCTTCCTGAGCATTGCACATTGTCTCTGTTCTGCTGCTTTTTATGTTCCAACTTTTACAGTCTAGAGTGCCATCCATTATACATAAGAGAAAATAATGTTCCAAGGGCTTTGAGTAATTTGCTGAATTTGCCTCACACACTATGAAGCAGGAACAGCATTCTCTTATCAAGCCCTGACAATATATCAGACCTGTGCTAAGTGCCTGCAGCGTTAACGTTCACACCCCGCTCCCCCCTCAGAGGAATCCTTGATCCCTCTCTTACGAATTAGAAAACTGAAACTCAGAAAGTATTTTATACGGAAAGATTTGAAAGAGCTGAGCCAAAGAAATAAAAAATAAACCAGCTCATTTGGCCACTTGCTAGTTGTTTTGGGAGGTAATGCCATGGAGGAATAGAAATCCAAACCCATATTTTGTGGAGTCCAACTACTCCTCCTTGGATGACAGCGTGGGACTATAGTAGAGTCTTCTGATGCTATTTTTACAGAAACCATGTCCCAGTATTGCAAGTTTTATTTTCTAAGACTCGGGCTGTTTATGAGTTTAATGTGCTTCTATCACATGCGGGGTATAGAATCTCATTTCTCATCAAATGAGAAAGTTCACATCTCAGAACAATATCTAAGGACCACAGTGAGGTCAGTGTTCAGGCTGGTGGTTGCTGCCTACCTGTTTCGAGGGGCACGCTGTAGCTGGGCAGGCTCCGCCCGGCCTGGGTTTCAGCCACCGCAGTGATGGAGAACACCGAGCCGCAGGGCAAGCCCGCCATGGCGCAGGACTGTCCCACGCTGCTGCACCGAAACAGCCCCGTCTCCCCCTGGGCGGTCACCGTGTAAGTGGCATGGTTGTTAGTGGATCGCCAGTGCACGTTAACTGTGGAGAACGCATCCTTCGAAACATTTTTTATCTCAGGGCTGCAAGGAGCTAAGGAATGTAGATCATTTGTTGAAACAGTGTGAGTCAAAAATAGCAGGTGTGCCATTTGGTCTAAAACTGATCTTTCCCCCAAGTGAGATCATCGCTACTTTCGACCAGACCAAGCACATAGGCCAGATTCATAGAGACTTTGTGGGGAAGCATGGTCTTAGGTTCCTATAGCGTTGGACTCACGGGAAAAGGTTAAGAGGCATTTTTTAAAAATATTTTTAAAAATATATTATTTATTTATTTTTGAGAGAGTAAGAGAACAAGCGTGTACAAGCACACAAGTTGGGGGAGGGGCAGAGGGAGCAGCAGGCTCCCCACTGAGCAGGGAGCCTAATGGTCCCCGGACCTTAGGATAATGACCTAAGTGGAAGGTAGATGTTTAACCAACTGAGCCACCTGGGTGCCCAAGAGGAATTTTGAATTCCAAAAGCAAAAGAAATTAAGACAAACATTTAGGGTCTTGGGGTGCCTGGGTGACTCAGTTAAGCATCTAACTCTTTTTTTTTTAAAGATTTCATTCATTCATTCATTCATTCATTCATTCATTCATTTGCTTATTTGAGAGAGCAAGCACAAGCGGGTGGGAGGAAAGAAGGGGGCAGAGGGAGAGGGAGAAGCAGACTCCTAGATGAGTGGGGGACCTAATCCCAGGACCCTGAGACCACAACCTGAGCTGAAGGCAGATCCTTAACTGACTGAGCCACGCCGGTGCCTGGCATCCAACTCTTGATTTTGGCACAGGTCCTGATCTCAGGGTTCTGAGATTGAGCTCTGCCTCAGGCTCTGAGTTGGGCGTGGAGCCTACTTTAGACTCTCTCTCTCCATCTCTTTCTGCCCCTCCTCCCTGCAACTCACTAAAAAAGAGAGAGAGAGAAAGAAAGACAAATATTTGTGGGCTTAACCTTCATGGTGTGAATACAGGCAAGCCCCCCAAAAGTCAGAGGAGCTGAATGAAGTCATCACTGGGGAAACCTTCCACTCTTCACATGACCTCTTTTTTTGTTTTCTTTTCTTCCCACTTCCCCTGTTCTGCCTTCTCTTCGGCCTCTCTGTAGTCAGATGGGGCTCTAACAGTCCTCCCAGAGTGGTTTTATAGTTCTTACTGAAGGTCCATCCCGAGGGCTATAGCCGGGGTGGACTATTCCAAGGTCAGCGAAGGAAGCCATAGCTGCACCATACCTGTGGTTATGAATCGGGAAGTACAGGACATGTTGCTGCCCCGGACTCCGCTGAAGGAGTACACTGTGATGTTGTACTTGGTGTCGCACTCTAGAGCTGAGAGGGTGCACGCAGGAGCAGTGTCATTGCACTCAACCACGGTGAGCCCATCTACAGCCTTGGTTTCATAAAGTTCGGCACCTCGGACAGGAGACCAGACGATCTCTACTCTGTCACTGGACACCAACACAGGGTTGATGTCAGTAGGACAACAGGGAGCTGAAAGCAGGAGCAGAGAGAGAATGGAGGTCAGTAAAGGAGCAATGACATCAGAGGGACCTGACTTCCTGGTGCCCAGAGTCTTTGCCACTGCTCTCCTAAATTGCCACAAGAATCTCCAGGGGGGCACCTGGGTAGCTCAGTCAGGTAAGCATCCGACTCTTGATTTCAGCTCAGGGCATGATCTCAAGGTTGTGAGATTGAGCCCGGCATTGGGCTCCTGGATGGGTGTGGAGGCTGCTTAAGATTCTCTCTCTCTCTCTCTTTCCCCTCTCACTCCCTCCCCCTCTTAAAAAAAAAAAAAGAAAGAAAGAAAGAAAGAGAGAGAGAGAGAGAGATAGACTCTCCTACAGGTCTGTCCAGTTCTGATCTTGGCCTAACACCCACTACATAGAGGATAATTCCCCTATGCCTGTGACGTCCAAGGTCGTTATTAGCTGCATCCAGTCTACGTGAGCTGTGCCTCCCCATTACCTGCCACACCAGTCTTCTCTCTATTCTTTCTTTCTTTTTTTTTTTTTGTTAAAGATTTTATTTATTTGAGAGAGAGAGAGAGACAGCACGAGCAGGGAGGAGGGGTAGAGAGAGGGAGAAGCAGACTCCCTGCTGAGCGGGAAGCCTGATGTGGGACACGATCCCAGGACCCTGGGATCATGACCTGAGCTGAAGGTAGATGCTTAACCGACTGAGCCACCCAGGCACCCTCACACCAGTCTTCTCAATTCCCCACCCCACATATGCTCTCATTCCCCTATGCCTCAAGACTGCTCACCCTTTACGGGAATGCTGTTTCCCTCTTCTACATGAGAAAAATCATACCTAGTCTAACTTCTGGATCCTATCAGTCTTTCCTGACTCTAACCAGATAAAACTGAGGGCTGGAAGAAGGGGGGAAGCATCATTGTCTCAGTAGATGTTAGAAGAGACCTTACATTATATCACAGAAGAGTTCTGACAGATGTCTAACTCAGCTTGGACTTTCTCTGGGATGCCCTTGCCCCACTTACATTCCATCCACCCTTTAATATCCCGGTTAAGGTCATTCCTTCTGGAAGGCCTTCCTATACTCTTGGGACTCCATATTCCAAAAGCAGCAATTATTTGATTCCTTCACCTTGGTAAAATTTATTGTAATCCCACTAGTAGTGTTATTTACATAATGATATTATAGTGTTCTTATTTGTCAGCATGATTAACTAAATTCAAGTCACTCACTCCATTCATTCTTCAGAAATCAAGCCTCTCCTACAGGCTGATCACACTATGATAAGCATTAAGGATGGAGAGGTAAATACAACAGTCATGCTCTGTAGAAGACCCAAGCCTAGTGGAGGAGAATAATAGTAATAAGGATGCTAATAAAAATACTTTGCACTGGGGGTGCCTGGGTGGCTCAGTGGGTTAAAGCCTCTGCCTTTGGCTCAGGTCGTGATCTCAGGGTCCTGGGATGGAGCCCCGCATTGAGCTCTCTGCTCAGTGGGGAGCCTGCTTCCCTCTCTCTCTGCCTGCCTCTCTGCCTACTTGTGATAAATAAATAAAATCTTAAAAAAAAAATACTTTGTCAAATAAATAAAATCTTAAAAAAATACTTTGTCAAAATAAATAAATGTCAAATAAATAAAATCTTAAAAAATAAATAAAATAAATAAAATCTTAAAAAAATAAAATCTCTGTCAAATAAATAAAATCTTAAAAAAAAAAAAACTTTGTACTGTGCTTCAGCACGTACAAAGACCTTTTCATATTCATGCTCTCACTGTCCCATGTTGCAGAGGAGGCTACTAAGAAACTAACAAGATAAACATCATTATCTTCATTTTGCAAATGAGTTAGTGGTCAAGTCAGACCTTAAAACATAGGTGCCCTACTGCAGAGCCTTCCACACATTGCCTCTGCGATTGCGTCTCTGGTTTGGGGTCCTGGGGAAAGAGTTAACTCCTGAGACAGGACGACTGCCTCCCCTTCAGCACCCTGCACAGGGTGCTGAACACTGAGTAGATCTTGGTGGAGGTTTTAATTTTTCAAAGCAGCTGTGAACGACTATATTTTTTGCTTTCTCTTCACTCCTAAGCCTTGCATTCTTGTCAAGCTTGAGTCCGGAAAGCCAGAATTTCCCGACCTGGAAAGAATGTGAGAGGAGAGACTCTCTTTCTGTTCGTGGCCCTTGAATGACTCCCGGTAGTCTACGTGAGTCAGTGCGATAGGTGATCTATGCTGCTTCTGAGTTTAGTGACCTCAGCACTCCCTTTACAAGCTTCGAGGGCAACTTACCTGTGGTGTAATTAAACACGTCGCCCAGAGGACTCTGCCCTGCCTTGTTATAGGCAAAAACACTGATAAAGTAAGTGAAGCCACATTCAGATAAGAAATTGCACTGGGTGAGGGAGGTGTTGCAGTGAACTTCCAAGCCATCATCGCTCTTCACAAAGGCCACGTAGTAATCGCCCAGATCTACATTGGACCAAGCCACAGACAGGTGGCCTGGAGGATCTTCTCCCACAGTCACTCTTCCAGGAGCACAAGCAACTAGGAAATGGTACATAATGAACAGCTATGAGAGTCCTGCAGGAGATTTTCTTTGCATCTTTGCAATCGTCCAGGATACAAGGAATAAATCAAATAGCACGAGCCCAGCAACCAGACGTTCTCACGTGTTGTAAAACTTGTCTCACACAGTACATGCTAGACCGTGTCAGAAGCCGGCACGGACCCCCTTGGTTAATACTACCTGCGTTTCCGTGTGAAGGCAATGGAGGGATCAGCACAGCGTGAAGGAAGGAATTCAAATGAAGCTTATTCTTTCAAGTTCTGTGCTTTTAAAATCTTGGCCATCTCTACTGGCAATCTTCCTAAAATATATTTCACAATTCTGGAAACCAGGAAACACATAAGCACTTTCTAAACATAGTTCTTCTATTGATCAGCGTGGGCCGTTCCCACGGTCCTGACTGATTGTTTTCTACACATGCGCGGTGGTTCTCTCACCATCGATGTGCAGGATTCCTTTCGTGGCGCTTTACCGCAGCCACACATTAGAATTAATTGAGGAGATTTACAAACTAGTCGCACCCAGACTCCATTCCCAGCAGCTCCGATTTCATTGGTCTTGGGTGGATTTTTTTAAGAACTCTCTAGATTCACTTGATAGACAAGGCAGGAGTTTGGGGGGGTGGGGGAGAGAAATGAAACACGAAGGGATGGGGAGGGAGACACACCATAAGAGACTCCTAGACTCAAGAAATGAACTAAGGGTGGCGGGGGTGGGGGGGGTGAGGGGGTGGGGTAGGGATAGGGTGGCTGGGTTGTGGACAATGGGGAGGGTATGTGCTATTAAGTGCTGTGAAATGTGTAAGCCCGAAGATTCACAGACATGTACCCTGGGGCAAATAATACATTATATGTTAATAAAAATTAATAAAAAAAAAAAGAGCTAAAAAAAAAAAAAAAGAAAATCATAAGGAAGAAAAAAAAAAAAAAAAAAGAACTCTCTAGATTCTCTTAATGTGCATCCAAGATTGGGAAACCCCGCATGGTTCTTTCCTGCGCGAAATGACTGACTTGGATCTGCTGTGCTTTTGAAAGTGTATTCTTACCTCTTCCTTCATGCTCAGCTCTCCTGACCTCATAACCGTTTCTAATGTGCTGTCCAGAGTAAATTAGAGCTGTCAAAGGGAAGCCAGGTCGCCAGGTGCGTAATCAGTGACCTTAATTTAACAGAACCATAAGAAACTGGATCTGAGGGCTTGGCTGTACTTTTTCCCTGTGAAATACAGTGCATCAGCTTAGGGATGGCTCTTTTCCTCTTTGTTCAGAAGCTTGTGGGGCGCCTGAGTGGCTCAGTGGTTAAGACTCTGCCTTTGGCTTAGGTCATGATCTCAGGGTCCTGGGAT